>VZRI01013844.1:281741-346695 GCA_013397515.1 Upupa epops | reverse complement strand
CCTGCCATGGGTGGGGACACCCCACCCTAGAGGAGGCTGCTCAGAGCCTGATCCAGCCTGGCCGAGGCAGAGCCACAGTGAACTTGTCGAGCTTTCTCTGTGCCCTGTTTGGGTGTTATTATAGGTAATTCCTAGCTTGATGTCTCATCAGAAGTGGGGGAGGGAGGCCCCATTCCAAGAAAAGACAAAAGGGCTCTTTCTTCATCAGCGTTAACCTCAGGCAGCTCTCGAGAAAAATTCTGGGCAATTAGTGGAGCATAAGAAGATTTATAATTGAAATCTAGTTTGTAGCACTACAGGCGGCTCCCTCGAAAGACATTTCTCAGACACCAAAAAGAAAGGGGGAGGGGTAAATAATAGAGAGAGAGACAAGGGGGAGAGGGAACTAGTTAAAGAGTTTCAAAATCTCACCGAAAACTCCATTTAGTTTAACATTGCATGATAGCTTTCATAATTCAGAACAAAGTGCAAAGCTCTTTAATGAGGCCATTAATGACCCTTTAATTTACTCCACCAGGGCTGAATTCATAAAACATTTATGTTCCATTTACACAGGATTTTCCTGAGCCTCTTCAGGGCAAGTCACCATCACAGAGCAGGTGGGATGAAATAGAGGGCTCTTCTCTTCTGTTCCCTTTCCTCTTCACCCTGGCACTGAAGCTCCATGTGTGTCTTTTCATTCTGATGGAGAAGCTGCAGAGACCCAGGAGGGAGAAGAGCCATTTTTGACCCTTCTGCATGGTAAACAGATGCAGAGGGCTCTCCTGTGTTTCTGCTCCAGGTCTAGATCTTTTATAAGATCTGGCTGGGTCATCGAAAGCCAGTCTTAAAAAATATTCTTTTAAAAATCATTGCAGCTCAGCTGCACTTCACTGCTCACTTGTCTGCTGGGGGAGAGGCCTCACTCATAGTAACAGATGTGCTCTTGAAGCAGGTTGATCTTGGAGCGTCTTGGGGAGATGCATCCCACCAGCTTTGCACGCTGCTTCCCACCACTTTAGGTGGTGACAGAGGAAGGGATGGGGTGGGGCCTGAAGGATGCAGGTACCTAGGAGGGTGCTGAGGTTGCTGACTGCTCCACATGTTTGACAGGACAGGTGGGATCAGGAGGTGCTGCCAGACTGAGTAGAGGTACAGACCAGGCCACTGGGATTATTTCTTGGCATCTCAATATGTCATGTCCCTGCAGCTGTGGGAAGCTTGGAGCTGTCAAGGCACACAAGGGTCTGCACACCCAGGGCTGGTTCATCACTTCCCTCAGCACTCTGTGAAGGTCACACCTGAGCTACAGGTGATAGTCCAGTCTGATAGTCCCTTAACCCAAGCTAAGGTATTTGTCTCTCTGAGTTTTCCTGGTCACAGATTGCAAGCAGGGAGAGACACCCAGGAATGTGTAATCACTTGCATTGGCTGAAACATCTTTGTTTTAAAAAAAACACAAACCTCTTCCTAGTTTATTTCAGAGACCTCACTCTCATTTCTTCAGAAAATGTCACTTTCTCAGCCTCTTCAGATAAAAAGAGCCATTAATCATCACGAACTGGGTTCCGGCCGTCTCAAGTTTGCTTTTACCAGCCTTCTCATCCATTTTCTCAGTTTCAGGTCTGTTAAGCACTTCTGGTCTGCTTGTGGCTCTGACCCAAGGAGGGTTTCTTGTACCCACAGACAGATTATTCGTGGCAAACTCAAGAGGACACAGGTGCCAGTCCACAAGAATTAGTCCCCCAAAATCTCTGCAGAGCCAGGTGTTCCCCCAGTGCTCTCAGGATATTGGTAGAGTAAAAGTTGAAGCCCATGTCAAGAGTTTCTGTTATCTATAAATGACAGGAACAGTCCATCCCTAAGGGTCTGCCCAGCTGTATCTGGTAAGGTATGGGGACACAGGCTCAGAAGAAGCTTCTCTTTCTGTATCACTTGCTGTCTCCCTCTGAAGTTCAGGTTGGGTTATCATTCTTATTTCCTTCTTCATCCCTGGCTTTGCTGACGCAGGTTAGAAACCTGATGGACCATCGAGGTTTGGACACCGTTTGCATCTGCGTGGTTCATGAGTCATCCTCCCTGTTTCACAGCTAAAAGGACTGCTGACGCTGATGCCCTCAGAAGGGACACATCAGCAGGACCATCAACACATTTGAAACCATGTCAGCACTCATCAGCAACGGGCTGTGCACATGCTGGTTTGTTATTGTAGGGGCTTTTGCATGTACTGGGTTCTACTCACCGGGTTTGTGTTTGTAGGGGCATTTCTTACTGCAGGGGAAGAAACCAGAGAAGAACATTGCTTGACCTACCTGGCTCATTCATGCAGAAATGCACTGCAGTGTAGGGTCAGGTTGGTCAGAACACTTAGATCATGGAGAGAAATCATGGCCAAAATAAATAATAAGCATGGACAAGAAAAAAGGAAGAAAAATCCCACAGATACCCGCTCCTCTGACAGAAAACAAACCGGCACCATTTTTCAAATGTTCCAAGTGATTTGGGAACTTCTCACACAAGAATCATCTAAGCACTGAAAGCAGCAGGACCCTGACTGGATAAATAGGAAACCGGTCTCAGTCCAAGTTCAAAGTGCCAGCAATACACATGGTGTTGCAGGAGATCAGAGAACCTGCAGCAAGGGCAGGAGGCACAACGAAAGTAGTTGCCCAGGGGACCAGCACATCCAGGCGCAGCAGGTTGCCCATTCTGCCTGTTAGAGATGATTTCCATCCTCATATGGAGGTGAGATGTGCCTAGGTGGATGCATCTAATCCACCACAGAGGCAAGAGAAACCAACTTTCTTTACTGAAATCACTCATAAAGGAAAATCAAGAGGCAGGAGGTGTTAGAGCATCAGTGCTGAGAGAAGCCCACGGATGGAGCTGGCTGCCCCAGGGCTGGGATCATTCCTGGGACTGTCCTGTACGGTGACAGAGAGCAGGGAGAGGAGCCAGGTCTGAACAGCACAGGGACTTCCCACTGCCCCACAGAGCTGCCTGCAGACCCAGGTGCTCCAGAGGCTCTCACTCCTTTGGCTCCAGCAGCAAATAGGGCAGCTCCAGGAACAAATTGCCTTAGCTCGATTGTTATTTGATTTCCAGAAACGTTGTTGATTTCCAGAAACATCAACACAGGGATCCCATCCAAACTGGATCCTGTATTGTCTAGTAACCACAGGCTGCCATTTACTCAGAAACATGTGGGCTTTTATTATTAATAATGGTTAAAGGGGGGGAAATAATTAGGAATAATAAAAGCTTGCACTCACACATAGGGGCTCTGATGTTCTGTAACTCCTCAGTTCCCTGCTTGTCCATCCTAGTTTCCTGCTCAGCAGGTCTCTACTTACAAAAACCATCTCTTGGTGCACCGAGGGGCTCCAGTTACCCATGGTGACCATGTGGCCAGGCATATGGAGACAACATTTGCAGACTAGGAAGTATAGGCAGACTCTTAAGTCTGCCTGTGTTTGCACAGATCATTCCTATGACAGTAGATCACACATCTCCAAGGGCTCCAGGAGTGGAGACCTTGAAGCTACTGCCCTCAAAGGCGTGCAGTACTTGAGGCCAACAGAGACCATGAGGATCTTTGTACTTTATCTCAGACAAGAAATGCCCAGCTCCAGTCACCCTGAAAGATACCTGCACATACATCCATGAGTGACTTGAGCTCCACCACTAAAATTGAGTGTACAGTACACCGGCAGATCCTCATGAATCCATTTCCCTTCTGCTGCTTTAAAACCCCCAGGAGAGGACAACTGAAATATTTAAAGCCTCAATTCAGCCACTTCAGTGGGTTATCAAAATCCTCCATGAGGCAGGCCAGTGCTCACGAGGTGTCTGTCCTATCGGTGGTGTTGATGTTGTCTGAAAATCAAGGTGGTTTCACAGCCAGACATGAGCTACAAACAGCAGAGGATTAGCAGGCCAGTGGGAAAGCCCTGCTTTCCTCAGTGCAGCTGCTGGATCTTATAATCAAGAGTATCTGATAGCCTGATGTCATGCTAGTAATGGTATAACTCTCTATCAGCCTAATGGCACAATGGGTTTACAAAAGGAGCAGTATATGCAGAAATATGCATTCATGCTTGCTAATCCCTCATAAGCCTGTAATCCTGATTCTTTCTTTTCAAAATAATAAGTGCAGATCTATTAAGACCCTATCACTAGCTGCATGCTAAATTCCCTTCTCCTACCTGGAATCTGCTGTGTGCTCTCCACTTCGTGGGGCAGGGTGGGGACATGCCACCCACAACCCCCCCACACCTAGCCCTCAGCCCCCTCTGATGATGACTTTGCTTAAACATTTCACCCTGGGGTTTCCCCCTGGATCAGGAGGAGGTATCAAACAACATTTCAAATCCACTCCCCAGCCACTATCTACAAGTAACCTAGAAATAACCCTTCCAGAAGTGACAAAGTGATAGCCACTAATTATACAATTAATTTACTGCTTTGGCAGTATTAAAAAAATTAAATTTGTGTTACAAAGGAGAAGGGAAAAAAGAAATCTAAGGATTCACTTAATTAAAACTATGAAGTATTGAAAAACCAAGTAATTTTAATGATATTGACAGTGCTGCAATTGTGTAATTAGCAATTACCTATAGAAATGACACTTCTTTTCCTTTACAGCTATTAATTTTTCTTCCATTTTTTTTCTGTGTATACAACTGCCCTCAGGGCACACTGATCATGGGAGAAAATAGCTGCAAGGCACGTCAGCTACCAGCCTAGCCCTGTGCAAGATCCCTTCCACCACTCCGTGCGGACAGAGGTGCTGCACCCTCACCTCTTGCCAGGAGGATCCACAGACCTCTCTCCCCATCCTCCCTCTGCTTGTTAGAGCCCAGCAAAAGTGGGCAGCAGTACAAATCAAGACTCCAGCCACAAACTGTCACTGGGATGGAGCTGATAGGCTGAACGGCTACAGCCTTCTGTAGAGGAAGTCAAGGAGCAGCCTGTTAGCCCTGTGCTATATGTATATATTATGCTTCCATGCCCTGATGCTAACCGATGTTATATATATATGTATTTTAAGTATTCATGTATTCATAGCTATAAAGGCCTTTTCTCTACTTGAGCTAAATTGTGTAACCATGACCTATTGTCCCAGAAGGCTTTTTATTCTCGTTAAATGGGTACTGCGATTACAGCACTCCTTGGTAGTAGGTGCCTTCTGGAGGAGACAGCAGAAGACAGATGGTCCTACTGAGGCCCAGCAAAGAAACCAAAACCGTAAGAACTAAGCAACTCTGCAGCGAGGCTGGCTTTGCATCTGAAAAATCAGCTGAGGGGGTTGACTTACTCTCGGAAGACAGGATGTCACCAGACCTTCTCTCCTCACTGGAAGGTGCTAACTGCACCCACAGACTGGGAACAATAGTGTCCAGCAGGCAACCCTCACACGCTCCTGTGTCCCCAGTCCTGGAAGCTCAAACTTCCCAGGGTGGTCCCTGGCCTCTCACTGGTCCCATCTGTTCCCTGACCTGTAAGCCAGGCTGACCTTCACAGTGCTGCTGATGTTCCATGCAGCATCTTCAATGTGTTTTTCCACCCAGCCCCACTGCTGAGGACAACTGCCCCCGACAAACAGCACAAGTTGTCACTGGCTGCCTGGTACCCACGGGAGCCTCATCACAGAGCTCCATCACAGAGCCCAGCGGTACTCTGGCCGCTCCCAATTAACATTCACAGGAATCACAACATCCTTGGAAAAAGCTCTGCATCAGCATCCTGTAAGGAGCTCCTGCACCTTTGTCCCTCTCTGCCCAGCCAGGAGATCACTGCAAATCACATTAGTGAAACTGGCACATCCCCTGTTTGGATCCAAACCTTTAGCAAAGGCCTGGAAACTCCCCTGGCTGCTGGCTTTGAGTTTCATGGTCACACAGGCACAAGCGGTGAGATCTTCCCAGCCCATCTGTTCATTCCCAGTGCACACTGAAGAAAGGCTCCAGTTCCTCAGAGATATGTCACCTCCTCATTGTCTCGGGTTCTCTGATTTGGGAACAAATCAGGACAGAGCTGGCTTAGGTGCTCGTGCCAAGACTAGGGTGGTGAACAGGGATGCTGGTGTCCCCTCACTGGCTCTGATATTCCAGTTGCTCCGACGCAGGCAGGGTGGAAGCGACAGCGAGCTGGCTGCTGGCTGTTATGCTGGTGCCAGATGGTGGATGAGATTAAAAGAATTTGATTTTCAAATAATCCATAAACCTGGCTGAGCTAATGTCGTTTCATACGCATTATCTTGTAATCCCAGGGAAGAGAACGTTTCAGAGCAAAGAGCCTTATTTTCCCTCCCTGCAAGGACTCTAACAAGCTATAGATAATCCCTTTTTTGTTGGAAGGTGCTTACAGGGGACCTACAACACCCAGCATGAGGCGCAGGGGTTGGAGCTCTGCAGTGATGCCTGGGAAGAGGACAACCAGGCACTCAGCACGATGGGGGCTGTCTTGGCCAGAGCTTCGCAGAGATGGGAGCAGCACACAGCAGGGCCCAGGGACACCCTGAACTCAGACCCCTGGCTGATAAGGAAGGATAAAAGGATGCACCCTGGGGAGAGGACCAAGCCCTACATGGTGGCTAAAACCCCACAGGCAGGGAGGGTCTGGTAACTATACTTCCTCTCAGGGGTGAGGGACAGCATGTTGCTGAAACCCAGACACTGCTAGAAACACCTTCACTGACCTCTCTGAAGCAACCACTGTACAACCAGACCCTAGGAAATTCATTCTCAGGGATTTCCTGATTTCTCCTTGCTTGCATCAAACAACTACAATCACTATTTGCCAGAGGGGCAGCCCGCAGCACCTTCCTGCCATCCACCCTCCATCCCCAGGTGCCCCCTGCCTCTTTTCTCTGTCCTACAAAATCCTTTGAGCCTTCCATTACTTGAAAAGCCTCCATAGAGCAAAGACGACCTTCTCCCAGTCACTGGGATCCTTCAATATGTGAGGCACCGCGCTGGGGCACAGCAGTTACCAACTGGTGATCCTTACTCTGTGCTCCAGCCTTCCACCACTGGAGCCTGCAAGAACTGGAGCAGGAGGTGATTTTAAAGGAAAACTGAAGGGAAGCGCCACGGATGGGATTTCCCAGTCACTGCCTGCCATCTAGTGCCTAACACCGAGCTGTTTCACGGGCAGCAAACAGCATCCACCTCCATCCTCAGGGGAATTTAGCTCTTAAATTAGAGCCAGCAACATCTGCGCACCAAGCTCCCAGGGCTGGGGAGTTCCCCACCAAGTTCCCTGCTCTGGGCCAGCGCCAGGGAGAGGGTTTTAGAGTCAAACAGCCCAAAACCTGGTGGGATCTGTCAGGGCAAACATTCTGGAGAGGGGGAGGTGATGCTGTGTGGCTGCCTAGCTTGTGGCAGTGACACTCAGCTGCAGCAAGCCAACCCAACAGAGCACATCTTGCTTCGCTGCACACCGTTACCTTCAAGGTTGTGACACCGTTATCAGAAGCTCCAATCATAGTGGAACCACAGGCATTGTATGAAGTATGTCACAGACAGGCTAAGAAAGGGGTGAAAGGTGAGGGTGAGACTGCAGAAAGCTCAAAACCTACAGAAAATCAGGAAACAGACACAAGTAATCCAGAAAACACAGACTCTGTAAGCCAGATATTCTGGTGCTTGGAGACACTACTGGAATTTCCCACCCAGTTCAGTCCATGGACAATAACTGCAGCAGGAACACAGTTTTGACAAGCCACATGTAGCCTTTGGGTTGGTACCAACAGCAGATTTCTAGTGTTATACAGGCAATTTTGGAGGCTGATGCTCTCTCCCTCTTCCTTCAGTAGCTGTTTTCACTCATCTGTCAGCATCTTGTCCCTCTGAAAGGGCTCTGATGCCTACATCTAGCCACAAAGGCAGTAGAGAACAGACAAGACAGCTATAGCTCACCACAGTCCTGCTTCCAGGCAGAGAAAATTAATGGATATGAAATCCAGGAGAGTCTAGAACTGGCAACATCCATCCTGCTCTCTGCCTCCAGCCCCTGGTAGATCAGGTGCCTGTGCAAGAGCACCGCCTGCTGTGCCACATTCCATACTTGGGCACAGGGGACAAGAGCAGACATTGGGCTGCTAATGATGATGGAGCAAGAGCAGCAAAGTGGATCTCATGAGTGCTACCTCCAGCAGTCACCCATCCTGCACCTTGAAACAAAGAACTCACTGTCCCTCCACACACAGCACTGGTGAGATGCCCAGCCTCCCTCCTCACCAAGCCACTCATCACTCAGCTGCCCAGCAGCCCACTGCTGTCCTCAGACTCTCCTAGCCTACACAGCCAATGCCACGTGCTCACACTATGGCTCAGGAAACAACTGCTGTTCTGATGGGGGCATGTTGGGTCCAACACAACTGGGCTGCCCTAGTTGTTTGGAAAAGGTGGGGCAGGACAGGGCAGGACAGCAGCTCACAAACACACAGAAACAGATTTTAGTGATTAGCACACGGCTCCGATTTCTTCCAGTGCTCCCAGAAAAGCAATAGGGGACATTAACAAAAGGATTACTCAGAATTCAAAAGCAAATGGGATTTGTGACCCATTATATTAACTGGGGACTGAGGAAAGCTCTACAGAGAGAGAACACTGCCGGCAGGTCACCAAACCAATTATTAAGAGCTCACAGATCACGAAGCCAGATATATACACACATCAAGATAAATTTCTATTTGCCTGCAGAAGCAGGACGCTGGCTGAGCCACCCTCCCAACCCAGTGTGCTTTTTCTATGTTCCCATTAAACCTGGATTATATCTAGTTACTTTCTCCAATAATTCACTTCCCCCACGGGTTTACTGCTGTGGAATAACATTTGGGAGGGTAAAACCTGAAAGGAGAAATGTAATGGGCATCATTACGTTGATAGATGAGAGTAAGCAGCAAGCAGGCAGGCAGCACGTGGTGGGAGCAGGCCAGCAGCACACACGCTTACCCTGACATTGCCCGCTGTCCTCCCAACAGCCGAGCTGTCCCCAGCTTCCTTTGCCCAGACACTTGAGATGGATGGCGGCCCCTAGACACAGAAAATCTGCCTCTGACATCCACTCTCACCTTAATCTCCAACTGGAAGCAGCTTAAGCAGCAAAATGTTAGCTGTAAAATCTTTTCCTAAACTTTTGCCTCTGTTAGTTATGAGATTGGATGTTCATGGTGGCCAGGTAAGGGGCCAGCTCCTGCTAGCACTGTCCTGACTCCGGAGTAGGCTGTGATAGAGAGCCCCAAAGCCTTGTGTGTGCTGCATAAAGGCTTTATTGCTTGCCTGTGTTTTGCAGCAGGTTCATTATAATGTTGCTGAATAACTCTTCGTATTTCGATTGAGGAATGCCCCTGGGTTTCCAAGCATTGCCTGTGAAGTCCTGCCAAAGAATTCTATACCCCCTCAAGACCTGTTACAGAAAAGTAACCGTGACAGCAAAGCTGTAGCTAGAACCACCCGAAGGTGCTTCATGCTGTCAGCATTTTGTATCCACCTCATAAATTCCTGGCTTTGCTTTTTGAAGACTTGGTGTTAAGGATGGGGTATTATCAGCAAAGTTTCTGGAGCAATTCTACCCTGAGTCCAAGTTTCTCAGTAGCTCTCCTGTTCATACCTTTGCAGAGATTCACTCCCACCCTGCGTCCTCCCAACATGCTGATTATGTCAAAACATAGGAGCTTTCACAAGAAAAGGGAGGGGAAAAGAAGACCTCAAAACAAAAGGATCAGGCCTAATCCACTCATGTCACTACTGACATCAGCCTCTCCCTACGAGCTGGGTCTGCTTAGCCTGGAAAAGAGGAGGCTCAGGGGTGACCTTATCACAGTCTATAGCTAAAAGGGGTTATGGTCAGGCGGGGGCTGGTCTTTTCTTCCTGGACACTGGAGACAGGACAAGGGGTCACAGTCTTAAGCTCCATTGGGGGAGGTTTAGACTTGACATTGGGAAAAGTATTTTTACTGAAAGAGTGATCTGATTTTGGAACAGGCTGCCCACGGAGGTGGTTGGGTCACCATCTCTGGAGGGGTTTAAGGTTAGGCTGGATGAAGTGCTGAGGGGCATGATCTAGATGTCAGAAGTTTAGGGTTACTTGGTTGGTTTTAGGTTGGACTAGTTGGTCTTTAAGGTCTTTTCTAGCCTCATCATTACTGTGATACTGTTATCCACACTACTTTCTCCTAGGGCTCTGGGCTGCTGTGAGCAGAGTACCCCATGCAGTATCCCAGGCAGGCAGCTAAGCACAGCAGAAACAGGCAGCACTTGTAGAAACCCCAGGCACTCCAAGAGAGGGATCCCATTCAACAAAAGTATGAGAGAATAAAAGCAAAGTGTCCGTAGGCTGGGACAGCCTAACTCCTACCCTCCCTGAGCCAGTCTTCCTCTTGTCCCAGCTCTCTGTGCCCAACCCAGTCTCCCTGCTCCAACAGGCTCACAGCTGTATTTAGTAGTAAAAGCATCTCTCTTCCTACAGGTTTTCAGAGAGCAGAAGCAGTGTAGCCCACGGCTCCAACAGCCTCTTCTGGCTCTGCATGTATTTATCTTCCAAACGTTGAAGATTTTGGTTGCTCGGAGCCAGCCAGGAGGAGCAGCCTCCTAATATGTGAGAAAACATGCTGTTCTGAACAGTTCCCTTCGCATCACAAAACAAGTGAACAGGGCTCTGCTTAGAGAGCACCAATCCCCTAAACTCCTGCAGACAGGGAGGGATATCAGCTAGGAGAGGTATTTTATAGGGGAAGTGGAGGAAAGCTATATCTGTAGAGCTAAAACGTGGTTTTATTTGACTTATCTCTCCTTTGCTGGAAGGCAGTGCTAGCATCAATTTGTCACAAAGAAAACCTTCATCTCTCTACTCTAACACTGTAGCTTAAGCAACAGTTATCTAAACCAGGACACACATGGTGGTGTTTTGGACTGCAACTGATCTTCCATTTGTTTCTGCTCCTAGAGGTTTTTAACAATAGCATCATACCAGGAAAAGGTCATCTTGATATGCCTGCCATGGAAGTGAAGCCTCTGGCTTTTGTGTATCACCCCCATGAATGGAAGCATTCTGTGCTTTGAGGAGCGGAAGATCTCTGCAGTCTGTTCCAGCTTCTTCCTGATGTGCAGTCAGGGGAAGGTGATGCTAAGAAACTGCCCCCACCGGCCACAGCACTCATCTTATATTGGATTTCTTAGACAAGCCCCACATTTCTGATCTCCAAGTGAGGAGTCGCAGGTCCTTCCCAAAACACCTCTCTCTGCTGCACAATTCACAGGAGGGCTCAGCTGATCCGACTGTGCCTTGCTCTGAAGAGCCAACAAACTGAGGGACTTCCCAGGTACTTGCTGCAGCTTCAGGTACTGGTAAAGAGATCTTTTGTGAGGAGGCTGTTGCCAAGTTCAGCTCCAGACTCCCTCTACACCCAAACACTCCCTCAGTTCTTCATCACGTTTGCATGGGGAGTTTTGTGTTTGCATCCAACACAAGTGAACTGCTCCCCCTGCTCCTCAAGCTGGACCGTGGGAGGTACATTGCAGCTGCATCAACTCTCTCCCAGCCATGACTCAACAGGTTTTATCTGTTCCAGGAAAGAGAAAAGCACTTCCAGAAAAGGTTTGAAGGCTATGTGCTATCTTTTCAGTAGTTACCAGCAAAATATATTCCCCAGCCCCCTCCCCCCGAGCCTGCCTAATGCAAGGGGCTGCACTGCTGGAAAGAGCCTGGAGCTACCAAGTTCACTGAGGCTGTTACAGTTCTGTGAGATCGACAACTGCAGGACTATTAGGAGCAGAGAAGAAATGTGAAGATACAAAACATCCTCTCCATGGACAATGGAAACCTGGACAATATCCAGAAGTCTTCCCCCAATCTGAAGCCAGGGAGGGCACAGGACACACATAAGAACTGAACAAAAGCACACCAGTTGCAAGATCCAGGAGTGTGTGCAGATGAGGATTTTTAAATAAAAATCAATTGCAGGGAAAAATAAAAGGATACTGTTGTGGGCTGCAAATTCAGTTTATGGAGACGACCAAGATTCTCGCAGTAGCAGACGAAAACCTAATCGTGAGTCCAGTGCACCCATGACTCCCCAGGGCTGCTGGTGCACAGCTTGAGGGCAAGGATTTGCCTCCCAAAGGTCTACAGACCTTGCAGTTCCAGAGGTGACAGTGTTGCCCCAGCCGCGCCGACCCCACAAACTGCCAAAACCTCTGCAGCTTTTCAGGCACATATTCTGCTCCACATGTATCTCCCCTTTGCAAGAGCTCTCTGTCACAGTCACAGCCAGTCCTTTCTAGGCTGGCAAGGTTGCTTAAAAAAAAAAAAAAACCCAAGTTTTCAGATTTTTGGGTTTGTTAGTAATTTATGGCAAGCCTGCAGCTCCCAAAGTGCCCAGAGTAAGAAAATAGAAGGCTGCTGTGATACCCCTCCACCCCAATGGCTTGTGGAGTGATTAAAGATAGCTTTAATTTGAGGCCTGCAGCTCAACAGCTCCCAGAGGATTGATAAAATACATATAGCAATCTCCAGTTCCACCTCTGGAGGCCGAACTCTCTCCTGATGATTAACGACAGCTATTTTCTACCTCTCTCCTTGCTGCTGAAGAAGGCTGATTCTCTGCAAGGTCCAGCCAGCACTGGGCCACACTCAGACTATCAAACAGCAACATTTACAACCAGAAAAAAAGCCCTCCAGGAAATAGAACTGGACCCAGAGAGGCGAGAGAAGCCCAAGATACATCTTCTAGTAAAAAATTTAGGGTCACAGGGGTCAGGCTACCTGGGGCAGGAATGGCTGGGCTGCATTAGCAGTGCTGGCTAATGCACTGGGAATGGGAGCAAACAGCTTCCCAGACCTGCCTTTGAGGCTGCTCCCAGGAGGCAGCAACACTAGAGCAGCTGTCCCTGCCAGGAAAAATGAGCCTCACAGCCTAGACAGAATTCCTGCTCAAGTGTTACCATCCTTCACTGTGTGGTTATAGCTGGAGGCTCAAGAGGGACACAGTGTAAGTGTGGTTTTAGGTTGGACTAGATGATCTTTAAGGTCTTTTCCAGCCTCATCATTACTGTGATACTGTAGGGAAAGCAGCATTCATTTAAGAAAAAGCTTTTGCCTATTCCTTGGGCATCCATGTCCTTGATGGTTACCACATATCATAGACTCTAGGCCAAAGGTCGCTCAACTGCAGGTTACATGTAAATAAACTGACTATCTTAGCTTCCATCTCCCCAGAAATCCACCTTGCCCAGCCTCGTGGCCAGGAGGGTCTGTTCTCACCCTGAACACACAAAGAACCCTTCAGTGCTGTCTTATGTCTCTTCTAGCTGCTCAGGAAGCACTACAGACACCCATCAGTCACTGCATAGAAAAAAACATTTGAGCCCAGGACTATGACAGGAGTGTGGCAAGGAAAGTGAGGCTCCGAGGTACCACTGCCCCAGGGAATCACACACTCAGGAGAGGAAAAAGATCACAACATGCATTTCCAGAAGAGGCGATGGTGAATTCAACAAGAGCCAAGAACTGCCTCAGGAGAGCTTCATTTCCACATGTAAGTTTTAATATTTATTCAGCCTGGTGAAGAGAATTGGGAAATAAGGCAAAGGCAAATTATCCTCCAGAGCCCAAGTGAACATCTCGTACACACAGACCATGCAAAGCAGCAGCTGTGTTCCTCCCTAGAGCCGTGTCCCACATCTTCTCCATCTGTTGGAACACAGCCCACAGCTTACAAGTCCAGAAGGAATTGATTGACTTTCTTCAGGTATTCTGACTTCAAGTAATCTCCCAGCTCACCCTTTGTGACCCACAGGTAATCTTCCTTCAGCTCTGCCTGGGACAAATCACTGCTCTGGAGGAAGGCTTTGAAGAAGAATACTTTGGCTCCCACGTTATCCTCAGTCCTGACAGCCCTGGGGAATTTATACTTGTAAATCCCATGTGGTGCATTCCCCAGGATTTTGGCTTGAATGTGATCTCCTACAAGAGCCCAGCAATGCAAGAGAAAGAAAACAAGAGGTAAGAACACAGAGCAACAGTACCTTCTCTCCTGTGTAATCAAAACCCAACTTGTATCTAGTTCAGACTGACTGTTCAATCTTCTTAGCAGACATATGTCAATTGTAAGCCCTTTCACAAGAAAAAACAACTTGTCTGGAATCCAGCAAGTCCTCTTGGCATGGCAGGGGGAGGGAGAGGGTATCAAGCTTTGCCAGCCCACAGTGAAAAGCAAGGACATGTAGGTTCACCATCACCTATATGCCACAAAAGCTGCTACAAAGCAACAAGAGGGAAAGAATACACCTAGAGCAAGCCTATACTGTTCAGGGGCCATCTGTGAGTGATCAGTGATTATCAGGTGATGTTCCAACATCAGACCTGATACCACAACTGCTGCAGCCAGAAATCCAGCTCAGCATGTGCCAGCCCAGCCAGCCCTCTGCATACAGAGCCAGATTCCAAGGGTCAGGGGCTCTTGCCAGTAAGCCCACTCTATTAAATTCCATCTCTCTGCCATGAAACACCCCTTTCCAGGAGATGGGAAGCAATTTTACTACAGCAGATGGTAAGTGTCCCTCAGACAGGGCACTGTAAGAAAACCACTGCAACAAAGAGAAGGGAGAGCCAGACACACAGCAAACTACACACCTAAAAACATAGCCATGGCTCGCTCAGCTGTGCTTCGCATCGTCTCTCCAGGCTGCCATTCTGCTTGAGGCAGGAGCCATAGCTCCTGGTTGCCGATTTTCTGTTTCACCAGAAGCATTAGGTTACTGTCCAGCTTCCTGTTCAATGATGTTCGATTGTTGTTTTTATCAGCATCTGCAAAAACCCAAAACATGCTGGAAACAAAGTCCCCAGGCAACACCATCCTGATATCCGCTAGTCATCAACCCTCTGCATCTCATGCACTTTCAGCAATAATATGCAAACATGGGCACAGAGAACAATCCAAAAATCTAGCCAGAAACACTCTCAGTTGCTCTGGTACTCAGTGCAGGATTCAGCTGGAACCCACTGCTAGATTGCATCACATTTCATTTCCATAAGAAATTTATACCAAGCCACTTGGTTCTCTGCCTAGACAAAAAACAAAAGCACTAAGCAGAGCTTTAGGTAACCAAGCAACCAAGCATTTCTCTGGTCTTGCAACAACAACCAATTTCACCATTTTGCTCTAGTAAGACTAAATATGCACAGAAACACTGAATCCTTTGTCAGCCAATTCACTCCTCATGTGCTAACAGTGCTAAGAAAAGTCAATACTCTCTTTAAGACATAAAAAGATTCAGCAAAAGCCTTTTCTCCACTAAACTGTACTCAGCCACTTGGCAGACAAACTGCAAACTTTAGGCTGTACCTGTTACCCGTGGCGCAGCTTTGAATGCCAGCAATTTCTGCTCCCATTTCTCCTCCAAGTCTTGAGCCATAATGACCGTTTTACCAGGTCCTTCATCCTCATCGTACGCACTTTCCTTCCTCCTCCTCAGCTGCTCCTCCTCACTCAGCTTGCGGATTTCATGATCTGAGTAGCAGCTTTTTTCCAGCTCTATCTAGAGGGGCAAAAACGTAAGGAATTCTTGAGTCACCAGGGAGGATTCCACTACCTTTACCTCAGCGATTGGAAAATTCCAAGGAGCCTAGCCAAGAGACCCACAGTGTGGGGACTGTGAATTCCAGCTCCAGAGGATTCTCTCCCCTTCAGGCCTGACCCTGCCATTTTTCCCCTCAGCACCCCCCTCTACCTGCCCCATCAGAGCCGCCATCTCTTCCTCCTCCTTCTCCAGAGCCTGCGTGATGCGGGGCAGCCTCAGCAGGCACACAGCCCCGAAAAGGCGCCAAGGCCGAGGCGCGGCGGCACTTCCAAACCACCGAGCCCAACCACCCGCTCGTTGCCTGGGCGCCGCCATTACAGCCCCACAATGCATCGCTGTGAGGCGGGAGGGGGCGGTGCTTTCATTCTACCTCGAGGTCCCAGGGTGCCTTGCGGCGACCTCACCGGGCCGGTAACGGCGGCCGCCATGACAGCGGCGCTGGCGGTCGCTTGGCAACAGCTGCTCGGAGCGGTCTGGGGGTGAGCGAAGGGGTCAGCGCGGGTCATGTTCTCTCCGCTGGGACGTCTCCGTCCCGGGCAGTCCCCCGTGTCCTCACCGGTTGCTGTTTGTTTCCCGCAGGAGCCGTGCCGGCAGCCTGGGCCGAGGCCTAAGCACCGGCCTCCGGAGACTGCAGGAGGCGGTGAAGGAGCCGGAGAACCAGAGCGCGACCGACCTGAGGTGAGAGGGTCAGGCCGCGTTGTTTGCATTCAAGGACCAGTTTCTGTAACCGAAAATTAGGTGCCAGGTTGTCCAGAGCCGCTGCGGGGGTGGTTTGTGTTGAACTGGGCACTGGGAAGACACTTGATCCCTTCCTAAACAGAAACAGGAATTGGCCTCCTACCAGCCGGGACATCTTGGCAGTTAAGGCTCAAAGGATCATCGGGCTGGAGCACTTCCCCTATGAGAACGGGCTGAGTGAGTTGGGGTTGTTCAGCCTGCAGAAGAGGAGGCTCCAAGGTGACCTTCTAGCAGCTTTCCAATATTTGAAAGGGGCTACAAGAAAGCTGGGGTAGGGCTTTTGACACAAGTGTGTAGCAAGAGGGCAAGGGGAAAGGGTTACAGACTTTAAGAGGGGAGAGTTAGGTTAGACATTAGGAGAAAATTCTTTCCTGTGAGGGCGGTGAGACGCTGGAACAAGCTGCCCAAGGAAGTTGTGGCTGCCCATCCCTAGAAGTGTGCAAGGCCAGTGGGGCCCTGAATAAACTGATATAGTGAAGGTGTCCCTGCCTGGATTGGAAATAGATGATCTTCAACATCCTGTCCAACCCTGGCCGTTCTATGATTGTAAGACATTAATCGAGAGACTGTCAACATTGTATCTCAAGGTCTATGTGTCTGCTAATTGAATTATCTTAATTATACCCTCATCATAATGCTAAACAAATAGCCCCTGCCCCTGTGAATGCTTTCCTGAGCATGCGTACTAGAAAGTAGATGTATTGCACTTTAATTCAAAGCCAGGGATTATTTAGCCAATTAGCTTTAGAACTGAAGTTGTGATCACCAGAAGAAACTTGATAATTAATTAATATGTTAATTATACTAATTGGAATTGTATAAATAAATGACAGCTTTCACAATTCAGGAAACAAACTTTGTGGATGACCACTCCTAGCTTTGCACAAACCTGCAATAAAGGAAAACCCTGACTGTGGCTGTTAGTACACAGGGTAAAAGAACTCGGGTTTTGGGATAACAGTATAATAGCTTTTGGTGGTTTTTCAGCAGGGGAGGACTCGACTCAATCACAAGTGCAGCTTATAGCTTTGGGGGCCTTAATCCTTTCCTTTCTCAATAGGAAACCAAACTTTGCAAAATGCAAAGACCTATGTGTGATAATTGTTGTTTTGCTCCTCAGCCCTTTAATCCTGCAGAGGAACTCCATGAGATGGGATGGGAAGACCTATGAAGAGATCCCAGTAGCTCATATCAAAGCTACATATAACAAGTAAGCAAATGTACTGCTCTGTTCTTCTTCTCAAACAAAGTAAAAGCTGGTAGCATACCCAGACGTTGGCCAGTCGTCACTTCGATCAGAAGGCATAAAGGAAGAGCCAGGGAAGTGGTGTTCGTGAGTGGGAAGACAATAATCCCTGGAAGTGTTCAAGGCCAGGTTGGATGGGGCTTTGAGCAACCAGGTCTAGTGACAGATGTCACTGCCTGTGGCAGGGGTTAGAACTAGGGGATCTTTAAGGTCCCTTCCCACCTAAACCATTCTTTATGAATACTGAACTCAAACCTCAGCACTGTTCAGGAATCATTAACTGTCTTTAAAGTGGCTTGAACAGCAAGACTGTTATTACACAGTCTGACTGCATTGCAGTATGAATTGTTAGATGCTGATGGCACATTACTTCCAGCCTCTTGCAGTATTGATGTTGGAAAAATTCTCCCATGTTATTCTTGGTGAGAGAGTTTCATTTGTAATCCCTAGTGTGTTATTTTACTTAAAGGTCTTTCAAGTTCTTGAAATATTTTTATGCATTTTTCTAATAAACAGTGGGTTTGAAACGGCTAAGCAGTATCTGAGGTATACCTGGGTAAAGTATACCTGATCCAGAAGGGTTTTGTCACTTCTCTCATATTGTCTGAAGTGACAAGAAGGTCATTGCTGAGGGGGGTGAGGTGGGGATGTCTCTGCAGCGGGTTCTTCTAAGTGGGATACCTTAAAAAGAAGTGATGAGTTAGGATGCCGTGGAGAAAGGAGGTAGCACTCCTGTCATGAGATGTGCCAGTAAGGTGACTAACTAAAAATGAGAATGAAGCTTTGCTCTGGCTTGCTTCTGTCTTTTGCTCCTCTCTTTCTCTAGCACTCACATCCGGGTGATGAGCTATGACAACAGGCCGTTTGCCTTCACATCCTGTGGCACAGAAGGCTTCCAGAACGCCAAGAAGGGAACTGCCATTGCGGCACAGACCGCAGCCATTGCAGCTGCAGTGGTGAGTCTGCACTGATGGCTCAGTGGCACCCTCCCGAGGAGAGCAGTGACTGCCTCTCCCTGGTCCTTGAGCACATGTCTCACTTCCAGGCTGCAGCCCAGAGTTCTGTTTCTTAGCATTTGAACTGCACACAGCTCTTTGCTCATGGTTTCCCTAGCTTCATCTGACACATGCAGACAAAGCGTGTCTGAAGCAGCAGTTAGGAGTGCCCAGAGGGTGAGCTTAGCTGTGCAGGTGTGATTGGGAAATGTAATTTGGAGCCAGTTTGCGTAGGTCCTTTATTAGTAAGTTACCATCCCTCTGCCATTTTAGAAATAGAGCCCCTGAATCAGCAGCAGTTCAATTTTTACACTGCAGGAGACTGAAAAGCAGGTGTACTTACTGGCTGAATGTTTTATACGTGCTGTCTGCCACAGGAGTACTGGGCTGCTGCTAGCAGCACCAGTCAGAGAAGGTGATGTCCTTGTACGTGCAGTCTCCAGCTGCATGTTTGATCTACAGTCTCTGTAGTTGTTTCTAAAAAAACGTGGGTGATCAGGTGGCAGGAAAAGATGAAACTGCCTGTGTCACAGTCCTCATTACTGCACAATGAGGCAAGGTTAAACTGAAAATCATCCTAAATGAGGTGGAACTTGCTCCAGCCCTTCGTGTCTGAGATGTTTGGAGTCACTGCTAGCCAACAGCTTATTGTGCTTGATTCAGGGGAATATAATAACATGTTCATTATTATCTGTGTTCATCAGGGCCTCATAGTAGCTGTGTGGCTGTGCTTGGTCAGATTTATCCTGTCACTGTTTAACTTGTTGCTTGAATTGCACAAGACAGGAGAGACCCAGAGGAGTTCCATCCACGTGGTGGCAGCAGGGCTCTGCTTTATAGCCAGTGTTTTTCAATTTGTAAGACCCCAGAATTGTGGCACTGCAGGTGTGGACTCCTGCACAACAAATGCACAGCTCACCCGCATTTCTCATTTACCCTCTAGAAAGAATCCACTGATCACAGTAGAGAGGTCTCTGCATTAAAGAGGGAAAACAGCTTTCAGTTAGTGCTTGCTTGTCCCTTGCCAGTTCAGTCTCACATTCATGAATATGTCATCTGCTGGCCTGGCTTAGGCCACAGTTACTTTGACTATCAAGCTTTTTGTGTATGCAGAGCTGACAGCACACAAGTTCTGGAATGGCCATAGCTGTACCCAGGCCTCCTTTTCTTCTCTTGTCTGGGCAGTAATCCCCATAGCTGTCTTCTGTAGCCGTTACTACGTACTCCTAATTTTTACTTGAAGAATACTGTGACAGTGGGTCAAAAGGGAAGGGCGGGCTCCTGGGGAGCCAGAGCAGCAGTAGATTAAAAAGAACACTGACTAACCAGGTGTTCTTTTTGCAGAAAGCACGTGGAAAGGGTGTGTTGCACGTACGAGTCATGGTGAAAGGACTGGGACCAGGACGCAAAGTAGGTGTCAGTTTTTTCTCCTGTTTTAATTCCTCAGGCATCATCCAGGTTTCTTTAATTCATGCTGGTATCATGACTCTATCCAATAGCTTCTGAGGGTGACATAAAGAATTCATCATTCAAGTGCCTAATAATGAAATTTTAGAACCTTTAGATTTTTACAGTAGTTCTGTCAATTTAAATGCCAAATAAGAGCTGTATTTGGGACTTCTTCCAACTGAAGTAGCAAGGTAGATGAGAATGCTTATGAAGGGACTGGAGCAGACAGGTTTAGTGTGGGTTTTCTGATATAAATTACTTATTTTTAAGACAATTACAAAATAGAACCACTGGAACAAGTTGATTTTTCAGGTGGAGGGAACAAACTGTTTTTCCCTGAGCTTTTTCCCTTCTCTGCTGTTCAATGTGTTGATAACAGCATTGCATCTGCTGTCTTTTTCTTCCAGGCTGCCATCAAGGGTTTGAGTATGGGAGGTTTGGAGATCATCTCCATCACCGACAACACGCCAATCCCACACAATGGCTGCCGCCCGCGGAAAGCCAGGCGGATGTGAGGGAGTAGAAGGGATCTGCAGCTTTCAACATCAGTTCATGCAACAGGGACTGGGTTGAATGTTTCTGCTGCAACAGGTTGTGAAAAGCCACCTTCCCTGGAAATACTTGAGGGAAACTTGAGGAAGAGAAACTGTCCTGAGCCTTAAAAGCCCAGCTGGTGGTAGAAGCAGGAATACGTGTATTCCCTTAGTGGGAAGCCTCTTCTGTACAAAGTTTGATTAAAATGTTGGTCTTCTGACAGCCGTTCTTGCTGTGTACACAAAAGTGTTTTGCTTCCTAACTGCTCTCTTACCACCATAGGTGGCTCTTTATCGATACCTCAGTGCTATTAGTGTCTTTGTTAGGTGGAAGGGGAGTTTGAGGTCTAGGTCTTCTGGTCACCTGTAGTAAAGCTGGTTGAGGTTACATTTTCCATCCTTTTTCTCACTGCACACATTTGGAAACAAGCCATGGGGTAACTTCCCCTTCCCATGGCTATAGAGCTCAGGTGCCATGCAAGAGGCAGCTTTCCCCATTCACGCTGTAGACTGGGTCCACTGTTGGTACTTTGTTTCACCAAAGAAACAGGGGGTTGCAAGCGCTGTATAATGGCAAATGGAAAGCACCAGCCCTTCTGCAGGGGCTGGGATCTTGCCAGTTTTGATGCTCAGTCTCTTTGGTCCTGCCTCATGCACCACAAACTGTATTTTCTGGGGTCCTGTAGAAAGCAAGTGGGCAGTTGGTAGGCCTGAGAACAATAAAATGCTGCCAAGAAAATATAAAACACTTAAATCTTGAACTGTAGCTCTGTGTATTCACAGGTAGCATGAGCCTGTCACAGGTCAGTGATGTGTTACTGCTGTCCCTGCTCCATTCAGAGAGAATTTCTGCCAAGGAAATAAGTCTAAGGTTCTCTGGAACATTAACAAGGGACTATAACAGCAGTAACTGACTATAGGATTGATTTCCTGGGTTGCAGAAGAACAGAGGGCACCTCCCTGAAATCCACACCGGGAAGGCTAGGGCATACATTGGGAAAATACTTCACCTGCAAGCAGTGTGTTTTGGTGTAGGCAGTGGTTCTGTCACAAACCCAGAATATTCCTTTCTATTATTTTGCTTTCTGTTGTTCCTCTTTAGTTACTTAAATTGCATATTTAACTATTCTCTTCCCTGTTAGAGAAAGGGTACCATGGCAACAAGGCAATGAACCTCCTTCATGGGGCTGAATGGCGTACGGCAGGTTTAGAAAGAAATCAGTCTGCTTGGAAGAGCCCGATGAGTTGCATTTGACAGAAGAGAAGAAAACAAGATTCAGATGAATCTCCTGCCTTACACCAACTGTCTGAATTTGAATAGAGGCAGGTTGTCTTAAAGGGAACTTCCTTGAGCTGTCACAGATTTGACAGTAAGGAAAAGAAGTTTTTCTATAGGTGTTTGACACACCAGAAGAGCTTCCCCCTTGCTCCGGAAATATGGCTGAGCTTCTAGTGACTTATTCCATTTTAAAGGAGAAAATACGTGGTCAGCTATAAACTGCAAAGATTACTCCTCAGAGTATCTGGGCAGTGAGCTGGGGACGGCAGGTGGGAACAACCCTGTGCCTTACAGCAAGGCTGGGCTGGTTCCTGGATGAGCAAGCAACTGACTCTGAGCAAGGAGGAGCATGAGTGCACACTGGCACCTTTATCAGGGACACACTGAAAACCAAACATTGCCATTCTCTGCCACAAGCTGCTCATTGCATCAGTGAAGAAGTGTCCACATCAGGTAAAGGTGATAAAACTAACTGAAAAGTAAGACTGAGAAGGATCTGCAAATCCAAAATTCAGGGAAGAGTAAGTGGATAACTCTAGAGTCGGCAGCAAGAAAGAATAATTTTTTGTCATAGCCAGAGTTAGAATCAAGGCTGTGCCCTTTGTAAAGGCCACTCGGTTACATTAACTCCTGGTTTAGGAACATTTTATGAAGTCTCCAAATGCATCACCACTGCTTATGCAGTAGGAAGTTCTATCTCCCTGCCTGCCCTGCTGAGTGTTGGCAGCCACCCCTTCAGCTGACACTCACATAGAGCTCTGAGCTGGACAGAAGAGACTGAGCCTCTTCTCCACAGCTCAGGGGCTAGATCTGTATAGCACTGTGCATGATTTGTCTTCCCAGTCCCTGGCTCCACACACTCTCCCTGAGCACGTCAGTTGTGCAGCTTTTCAGCGAAGTCACATTTTCTGCCCACCTTCTCTTCTGCCCTTATGCAGCACCCCCAAAGCCAAATCCTGTTCTGAACAAAGAGAGGTTTGAGCTCTCAGAGCACCGCACAAGGAGTTTGTCCTACAGCACATTCCAGGGATCTGGAGCAGCAAAGTGGGAGAGCATGGCCACCCGAAGCCACAAAAGCTTCCTCACTCCTTCCTGCACATGCTGTAGGGTGAAAGAAATCTTAAAACTCTGTTGTTTCTCTTGCAGGGAATTAACAGATACCAATGGCACTTAATGATTTCCTTACCCTTCAGATGAAGCTATTAATTAAGGGGCTGGTTTTAGTCAGCCACTAGTGTTTACCAGTTCTAATTGCTTTTCTTGGCACCTGGGTGGAATGCTGTTTCCTACTCACTCAAGTTCCTCCGGAGCGGCAATTACTTCACTTGTCAGTAGCACAGCCACAGCATTAGCACCCTCATTAGGGTCATGTCCCCTCCCTTTGGGCTTCCCCATTGCTTCAGGACATTTTTCTTTCCAGTCCCTCCTAACTTTTGATTTCCTGCTCTCCAAGAAACCTTTTTCTGTGAAACCAGCTCAAAAGCCACTACTGACAATAAAATTTCACCCTGGTTCAACCCCAGCCTTTCTGGGGTTTTGCCCTCTGGTTTAAAATACCACAGGGACCTTTGTTATCACCGACGAGGTGAGACACAACACAGTCTTCTCATTTGCAGATAAAACGCTGCCTCAGGTCTGTTTACCCCTTAGTGAGTGCCATACCACCATGGGGAGTTAGTATAACTCAGTTACCCTTCCCTTGGACAGGGATGGCACCTGGTGGCTTGGGAAAACAGCCTCCAGCCTTCTCCCTAATAGTATATTATTCTGCAAAGAGGAATTATTTCCCTATCCCCTGCAACAAGGGCTTTTTACCTAGAGCTGCAGCTTTATCTGCTGAATTGGTGATTTACTATTTCTTATGTGAGCATCTTGGTGGCAAGAGTCAGGCAGCCAATTTCGATCCCTTTGTGGGATTCAATTAGACCATTAATTAAGTGATGTCAGTGTCCTTTACAGCTCACTGTATACACAAGAAAGGAAGGAGAAGGGGACAGACCCTGCAGTGCTAATAAACTGTAACAGCAGGGGTGGTTTACCGCAGCCCAGCTGCAGCTGTTGGGGACATCTGTGCAGGTTTCACTGGCTTCCCCTCTTGTACGGGAATACCTGCCTCGAGATGTGCACAAAGCTGGGTGGTGAGGAGGTGTTTATAACCCTAAAACACTCTTCGGAAGCCTTTGAGAAGTAACAGTTCAAGTCAGGTTATGTTTTTGCACTCAGACTTTAACAGATAATCACAGTGCTGCTTTCATGCCTGGCGTCCCTGCCCGGCCCCTCTTCCCCTCCCAGCTGCCCCTCCAACTTCAGCCCGTGAACTCTCAGACCAAAAAGAGATCAAGGACACTCAGATTGTTTTTGTGCTTTTCCAATGCTCTCCTCTCCCCTCAAGAGGCATTAATGGATACTCAACGGCAGTGGGAACTGCTCAGAGGTTTTACTAATGTACTGCCTAATAGCATCCAAGCCCCCATGTGCTGATGGTGAAGCGGGTCTGCGAGGTCCTCTCAGGGAGGTACAGAGGGGAGCCAAGCCTCAATGCTACTTGCTTTTTCTGAAACCACTCACGCCTTTTCCACTGTGCTCTCTAAGCTCCCCCGTGCTTGTGCCACTTGGCAGGATCCTCCAGAGTTCATAACTCTCTTCCTATACTCCATGAGGTTGAGGCTTTGCACCTGGATCCAAACTGAAGCAGCTACGGAGCCCTGACAGCCTCTCTTTGCAATAGCTGCTCCCAGGAGCAGCTTCACAGATAGTGTTTCCATAGAAAATAGGGTGAAGGATCTGGGTTCAAAGGGCTAAATGTTAAGTGAGCATGAGGGCAACAAAAAGGTGGGTCTGTGAAGAGAAAACAGAGGGGGAAATGCAGGAAGAGAAAATGCAGCATGGAAAAGTAAAAACCCAAACACTTTCCTATTGCTAAAATGGTGCCCCAAGACAGCACAGATTAGAAGGAAGCAGGGAAGGGCTCTCCGGAATTGTCCTTGATGTGCTCCCCTTTATTGTTCTCCCAGACGGAATGCTACACCAGAAGTATGGAATGACCTTGCTCAGGAGACTCCCTGCCAGCATGACCAGCTCTTTGGGGCTTTCACTGCACCATTTTAAAGGAGGCACAAAGACCACCCCAAAGCTCTATTTAGAAACTGCTCCAAAGCCTCTCCAAGTAGTCATGACACCTTCCTTCTCCTCCTGAGCTGGCTCTGAAAATGCCTCCTCAGTGCCTCACCGCTTAGCAATTCACTCTGTGAAGCCAAACTCTTAAGCCAGATTGGCTGGGACTGCCGTCTGCTGGGGCCCCCAGACACACTGTTGAAGACTGCATCTTCCAGCCCTTCCTCACTCTGCTTGCTCCTTGGTGCAGGAGCAGGCCAGGCTTCCCACCACACACAGTACTCCAGGCACAAATAAAACTTGGAGCCTCAAGCAGGAGAAAGACACATATTTCATCCTGCTGCCCTTCCAGCAGGTCCCACGATGAGGTGGTGAAAAAGGGCTCAACTGTCTTCATGCACCAGCCACAAGGCAAACAACTCACGCTCCTCATTGCCAGCCATGGCTCTCAAACAGTCCCTTGCCAAGACCTGGATTCTGCCTTTCATTTTGCTCCTGCCAAATCCACAGAAGTAAATTATCAGTTTCCTGAGCTGCCAGGGTCAGTCCAACCAAGGAATGTAAATGACTCTACATGGACCAGCCCTCAGAAGCAACCTGCTCCACAGCACTGGGAGATGCTCTGGAATGATCTGCTCTTGGACATGGTTGTAAAACCAACCCCAGTTACAAAAATCCCAGCAAAATCAGCAGCACAGCTGGCTGGGGAGATCCCCTTCCTACTGATCTTGCAGCCAAGAGCAGTAGTGCTGTTAGCAATGGGGCCACTGTGAAACTGGGACAAACCCTGCTGGGTCTCAAGCAGCTGCACGACATAGCTGCTGTTCTCAGCCCTTATCAGAGCCAGTAGGTTGGCACCAAGATCTTCAAATCTAAGCCCTCCCTGGGGAAGAAGCTGGCATGGGCAGAGCCATTGTCTGGAGGTTTAAGTGGTAGGAGGCAGGATGAGGAGAGATTAACTCAGACTTTTCTGTATGAGACCAGATGGGCTGCACGGCACAATCGCACTGTTGACATGACATTCGTCTGCCCTATGTTACAGGAGACCTTGTTTGGCTGTGAGCTGCCCCTTCTCCCTTACACAGAGAGATTTTACAAGCATTAAGGACTTACCAGTCAGGGCTGAACCAGTGACCTACCTACACTGCTGCAGGTATCAGAGCAGCTAATCTTGGACACTACCGTGACCACAGGACCAGCCCCCAAAAAATAGGGCAGCAGCAAATGAAAACCATCCTTCACAGGATGCTGGCTCTACAATGGGGATAATGCCAGTGTTTTAGGAGGGGTGTCCCCACCTGCGCAGACTGTCCTGATGCTGTGTTATCCAACAGGGCACAGGCTTAACCCAGCAGCACGATCAGGGTTCCCCAACAACTGCTGCAGGGGAGCAAATGCTCCTCACCACTCCAGACTCACCATTTGGACCATTCTCCCTGAAGCAGTTGCTGGGCGCAGCAAGGCCGTTTCCATGCGTATGGATGTTTTTCCTCGTTGCTGTGGTGATGGTGCTGGAGGCAGGAGGGTGAGGATCGTATCTCGCCAGTGCTCGCCAAGGGCAGCAGGTACATCTAATCCGGCATCGCTCCATTTTACGCCTTTGAGGAGCACCGAGGAGCTATCAAATGACCAGCTCAGCAGCAGCAAGCAGGCACTTGGAGGAGTGCGGAGCTGCCCACTGCTCTTATTAACACCCTAAAATCACACTGAACAACAGCAGTCTGGCTCTGCCCCTGCCTGGCTCTCACCTGCTTCGTCCAGCCTGGCCCCAGCACCCCTAGGCCTGGGCTGTTCTCCTGCTGGCTCAGACCTGAGGTTGAGTGTCAGCACTGCCAGTGCATCCTCACCAGCCCCATCCACAGCAACCAGAAGCTGTTGTTCAGTTCCTCAGACACCAGGATGGAGACAGTGTGCTGGGCCGCTGAGGCTGTCACAACGTGCCTGGATGGAGGAAGGACATTCTCAGATGAGCAGAAGAAACTGTGCAAGAGCATCTTCCAGAGGGGGATGGTACCCTGCCCAAAACAGGGGCTCAGAAGGCCCTCTGGGCAAAGCCAGGGCTACTTTGGCTCACACTTGGCATATTACTGGGGAGAAAAGGAGGAAAGCCATGGACAGTAGAAGTAATGTTCATGCCTTTAAAAAGGATGAATTCAAATTAATTTGGTCTCTCACAGAAAAGAGTCTCCTCCAAAAGCTTCAGTTCCTATCTGGACAATGTAGAGAATGCTGGGGGCTTTGTAATGATACCCCAAGTTTCCCATCATCTTGGTGTAGTTTCTGTAAGATTTTCTTCCATGCTTGCCAACTGTCATGCTGTTCCTCCTCTGGCAAAACTCCCGGATGTTACCTCTTCCTATGGCCATCCTCATTCTGTTCTCCCAAAGACCATGGGCACCCACAGAATCACAGAATTATTGAGGCTGGAAAAGGCCTCTGAGATTGTTAAGTCCAGCCCATGACCTAATATCACCACAATCAGCTAGAGCAGAGCACTAGGTGCCACATCTTGTCTGTCCTTAAACAACTCCAGGGATGGCAACTCCACCACATCCCTGGGCAGTCCATTCCAGTGTGTGATCACCCTTTCCATGAGGAAGAGCTTCCTAACATCCAATCTAAACCTCCCCTGGTGCAGCTTCAGGCCCTGATGTCGTGGTCCTATCACTAGTTACCTGGGAGAAGAGCCTGACTCACACCTACATTTTCCCTTCAGGTGGTTATAGAAGGCCCCTCCTGAGTCTCCTCTTCTCCAGGCTAAACAACCTCAGCTCCCTCAGCCTCTCCTCATCAGACCTTCCCTCCAGTCCTTTCCCCAGCCTCGCTGCTCTTCTGGACCCACTCCAGCACCTCAATCTCTTTCTTGAAGTGAGGGGCCCAGAACTGACCCCAGTGCTCGAGGTGAGGCCTCACAAGTGCTCACAGAATTATGTCCCTAGTTCTGCTGGCCACAGTATTCCAGGATGCCGTTAGCCTTCCATGCTACCTGGGCACAGTGCTGGCTCATATTCAGCCAGTTGTCAACCAGTACTCCCAGATCTCTGCCTACCAGGCNTTGTCAAGCAGTACTCCCAGATCTCTGCCCCTCATATTCAGCCAGTTGCAATCTGGAGCTCTTCTGGGGATTACTGTAGGACCCTGCACTTGGCCTTGTTAAACCTCATCCCACTGGTCTCTGCCCATTGACCCAGCCTTTCCAGATCTTTCTGCAGCATCTTCCTCCCCTCCACCAGGTCAACCTACCCCCCCCCAACTTGGTGTCATCTGCAACACACTCCTCTAAAAGTGTTCTCTCTTCTTTGTGAAGCAAGCAAGGGCCAACATGTTACCCTGGCATTACAGCACAGCTCTGAGTGGCTGGGACCGGGGCACTGTGCCCCTTTTCAGTTCTCCTCGTATGCAGGAGCAGTCACCCACAAATTACTGGCTTCCAGATTGCCAGTCTAAAACAGCATGGTATTTTAATGTCACAACATCAATAAAAGAATGCGCAATTCAAGTTTTTTCCCAAATCTGGATTTTCCCCAAGAACCTGCTTCCTTATGCAGGAAGTGCAGCTCTTCCCCAAGAGAAATAAAGGCAAAAGGGAGCCTATGCAGCAAACGGCTCTAGCAGGGGATGCTGCTGCCTGATGAGCAGTTGGGCTGGTGGGCAGCTAGTGCCAGGCTGTTACTGCTGCAGTGACCGACTCGCCACAGCTCAGCCCACATCCCTGGCAGCCCTGGAGCAAGGTAAAAAGAAAAATGAAAAAACCTTTTTCACTCTTCCCTCATCCTCCTCAGGAGTATTTGGCCAAAAAAGCTTTTATGACCATGTAACGAGAGAGAAGCACCAGGACTCAGAATTCTCAATGACCTGGACTCCAAAACTCAGAAAGCAAAGCAAGAGCAAACCCACAAAATCCTATCCCCTTGCTTGCCTGGCAGGCCCATCTACCAGCTCTGCAGCAAGTCCCTTCCGATACAGGTTCACACAAGGGCAAAAGCTGAGGGCCAAATGTCCTGTTGCCATCCAGCCCGTACCACCCCTCTGCCCGCAGCCCTGAGAGAACCTGCAGGATACGCTGGCAGAGAAGCAGCAAGATGGGACACAAGCCAGACAGACAAAGGCCCCAGAAATCTGATTCTTCTAGCTGGGTCAAAAGGACCAAGGGAAGCATAATAGACACCAGCACTGGAGCTAAAGGAAGGTCCTAGAAGTACACTGAGATCATCGGGCAGATAGATCAGGGCCAGCTGCTCAGTGCTGGAAGGTTAATTGAAGGGAGCCTTTAGTAGGGACACATCATTCATGATACAGATTTGATTCCAGTGGGATTTCAGTGGCTCGCTCTCTAATGGGGTTTATATAAGAAACGGTGCTTTGACAACTTTTCGGTATTTTTAAAAGCAAAGGCATCATAAGAAGTTACAAAAGACGGGATTCTGCCGCCAGTCAAACACGGTTTCCAAGTCAAGCATCTCCTTGGCACTTACTGCCTATCTGAAAAGCCACAGACTCAAGAGCTTTCTGATACACTCAAGGTCTCCAAAGGAACGCATCTGAGAATTGCACACACTAAAATGGAGGAAGCATTCAAAGGAAAGTGGCTTTCATGCCCAAGATTCGGATGCTTACAGGAACTAACACAAACAGGTTTGCTGCTAGGTTCTTACCCAGCAGCAAAGGATCACGAAGGGATCCCAGGGTTTGGAAGATGACCTCTGCATGCTCTCAACCACAAAGTTCTGGCAGTGGAAAATCTAAGTGCCTGAGCCCAACCGATGAGCAGTGGACAAACTAATAGGTCTTCTGCCGAGCGAGGTATATTCAGCTTCCATCTCGTGACTGCGAACCACCGGCAGAAAATGGCCACTGGATTAGACAACTGCTATAAATGGAAAAAAGGAAGAGCTTCTGAATATGAGTTGGGCTGATAATAACATACAAAGGGGAAAGCACAACAGAAGGCCAAGAATTCCTCCTCCAGCATTAGCTCAAGTAGACAGGAATTTGAGAAATCTGAGCTAACTGCAGAAACGCCTCAGGTAGGAGGCAGCACTCACATGCGATAGACATGTCTGCGTGCTCCAAGGCACAACCCTGCCATCTCTTCTCAGCAAAGGGATTCCCATCTGTACCATTAAGATGTTTGGAAGACAAAGAAAATAAATCAAGCTCTTAAAAGCAAATTCTGTTTATTTCATTTTTGTCATGTGTTGCTAACAAATCTTCATCCTGGCCTAGGAAAAATATGTTAGAAAATATCTCCCCTTCCCTCCCGCCCTCCCCAGCACATGTGCAGACACACTTTTGTTTCTTAAATAAAAGAAACAACATTTCAAGCATGAGAGACTTTTCTTTCAATACATTTCTGTAATAAAATTAACTCTGTTGTAGATATAAAATGCAGCAGCCAAGACCAGAGGATCTGCTATGCTACTCCAAGGCAATTAGTACCCAGAATGATCAATCAGTTTGTCTGCAAACATAATAAGAAAATACTTAGCACTTATCCAGCACTTCTTACCCTTGAATCTCCAAGTGTTTTACAAAAGCTGAAAATACGGTTTTGGCCTCATTTATGGAGAGGAAAACACCAGCTGGAACAGGAAGAGATTTTGCCCCCAGACATAGAACAACAATTTAATAGCAGAGCTAAGAACAGATCCCTGGTCTCTCAGCCCCAAGTCCAACAATTGGTGCCATGCTCTCCGCTTCACACAGGACAGGCTTTACAAAAGCCCCAAGGGCAGAAATGCTGAAGTGGTTTATATTTTTGGCACCAAAAGAAAGTCTAAATGACAGCTATTTGAGTAAGTACTGACCTCCCAAGGCTGTGATGCCAAGGAGTAAACCAGTCTTGGATGGAGCTGCTGAGAGCTTTGGAAAAGACCAAAAAAAAATCTCATACTGGAAGTGTGAACAAATGCGAGAGTGGTGCAGGAGGAGGTAAATCCATGATCTAGCTGTGCAAATGATTCTCCACTTGGAGCTTTAATTGAATGTTTGAGGAACAGATCACAGGATAAAATCATAAAACCCTGACAAATAGTGTTATTAGATGAAGGCTCCTGGAGCTGAACACGCATGGCCTGACACTCTTTGATTAGCAGTCTTCTAACCTGAAGTCGCTCCTGACAGACCTGAGAAACCAACAACACAAACATCTTGGAAAGAGACACATCTTACCCTAGAGTTATGTTTAGTGAGGCTAGGAGAGGAGAGAAGTACCACAAGACAGAGTGTCAAGGCTGCCTCAAGGACCCCAGTGCACCCTCCATTATGAGGTCTACTACGTATGCTACAAGCAGGCACCAACAACCCACACAGTTCTTTTCCAATGCATTACCATGCAAAATGAACACGACTTCAACACTGTTCTTCAGCGCTGAACAACACAGCACCCACATTTTGGTCCAAACAAGACACCCACAGGGTCCTTTAAACCAGAGGGTCTCCCCCATATAAGCACCAATTTTGTAATGCCCCCTCTGGACCTCCCATAGGAACGGAACAAAGTTGGCTCCAACTTCTGGTTGTGCTGCCCAGCAGTACAGAATCATAAACCAGCTCCTGTGCAGGAAACCTCAGATGTTGGTCTACAATCAAAACCTCCATTTTTAAGAGAGAAGGGCAGGCCAGCATCCTTGGTGGCAGGTCTCTACATCCAGGAGCTTATTTTATCAGCAGTGTGAACACTGCAGTAGTTCAGAAAGCATCGAGGCACCAGTCAACTGTGTGTTTGAAGTCTGGAAACAGCACATTGGGTTCTCACAGAGAATACTGTATCAAACAGGGACAGGTTGAGCAATCTATGCCAACAAGCTTTTCTCCTAACCACAAACTGTAGCAATGCTCATGAACTCTAGCAATGCACTCTTCCCTCCTCTTTGGGCAAGCCCAAGTGGTACTAATTCTCCCCACTCAAACTCCAACATGCAAGAGGGTGCCAGCAGCTGGGTCTTCCTTCAGCAGCAGAACCTGAAGATGGCAACAAGGATTCAACCCCATGCTGTGGAAAAGTCCTGATGTGATCAGGAGCCGCTTTTGCTTCCCACACCCTTCTCAGCTGCCCAGCCTCCCTCAGTGCCCACCTCCTCACACATTAGAGACACAACTGGCTGCCCTGGCTTTCTGGTAGAAACAGATCACCTTTTGCTTCAGAGCTTTTACAGGTACTAAGGCACAAAGATAGGTGGCTTGCATAAGAGTCAGGAGCACCTTGTGTCTCTCAATTGCAGTGATTTCTCACACCATTTTTTTTCCCCTGACCTCTTGCATATTAAAATCACATGAGGAGATTGTGCAGATGAGAAGGGTATTTCATTTCCCCAGATGCTGAAGATGGAAACACAGATAGCTGTATTTCTGAGCCCTACCCATGGCTCCCATACACTCCCCCTCTACACAACAGGCTGTTTGTCTCAACATCGAAGGACTACCAGTGCAGAAGGGACACTCCATTAATGTCACAAAGCTGCATCTTTGCCATCCTAAGAAATACAACAGGAGAGAAAACAGACAACCTCTGGGAAACCAGGAAAGGAACCTCAGCTACACTTTGATCATCAGCAGGAACAGGGAACAGCAGCAGCACTTAATGCAACAGGACTTCCACAGTACAAACAGGGTCAGAAGAAACATTCACATGCTTAACTTCCACAGCTGAGGGCCTGCAAGGTGCCGGTTGGTAGGAGCTCCCAGGTCATGTTTCTTGATACAGGCAATGGTTTGGTTTCCTAGAAGGTGTGAGAGTCTGGCTTTGGTGTGTCTGTGGCAGAGTCCCAGAGCTGGGGAGAGCAGCTGCCCTGGCTCAGTGCAGTACTATGTACAGCTGTGCCTCATGTGAAAGTTCACCACATACTCTGCGTTAGTGCGCTGCACTGAGATGGCAAAGGGCTCAAAGGGGTGGAAGGTGAACGCAACCAGGCGTCGCACTGTATGATTGATGGGTCGCCCCAGAAGTCCCGCCTGGATCTCAAACTTCAGGAGGCCAGAATCACGAGCATAAAATCTGAAAGGAAAACAAAGTCAATTACAGTTGTTCCTGACTACCGACTTTGCTCTGTGGGTTCCTCACACACTAGGGGGCAGGAGGTCCTCAGATGGGTTGTCTGGCTCTTGGCTACACAGAAAAGGCCCTTTCAAAGAAGCTAGTTTTCAACTGTCTAGAAAAGCTTGATTTCATTTTAGTATCATCAGCAAGGGAACTCTGCCTGGCATTTTGTTGGGCACAGATGACGTCACAAGAGGAAGTAGTCTGGTGCAGATCTGACCTGTGCTAGCCTTCCAAGCTACTCCCCTTGATCAGACGCTACATAAGAAACTGAGGTCACTTGAGCATAAGGCATTGGCCTTCATGCTGAATGAAAACCAGCCCTTCTCTCCCCTGGTGCTGCTGGTGAGGCTTTATGCTACTGCTCTTGTGCCTTGCTACATCACCTTTCAGTTGACAAAGGTTAACAGCTGGCTCCAACCCTGCTTAACACGTCAAGATGGGCAGGAAGTACTCAGCGGGTTGTGCTGCAGCAGGGGTACAGGCCAAGATCAACCTGGCATCCTACTGTTGCCCACAAACATGCCTGTGGGTCAGGCTCATCTGTGTCTCCAGACAGCTGATCTCTGGAACAAAACTTCAGCACGAAGTGAACATTGCCAAGGGATAAGGCAAACAGCACTGAAGAGACAGGTTAAGTCTAGGAAGCTCTTCGCTTCTTGAACCTTCTCTACACACTGTGTAACCAATGTGAGCCCAGGTAACGCCACTGTCCTGCTCTACTGGGGTAAGAGGGGACTCTGCAATTACTCCACCACCACCAAGACTCTGGTGAAGATTTCTGGGATGCAATGATGATGATTTCTGCATGTTGTACCTTCACAAAACAGTGGGATTCTCACTCAAGACCCCACCTTGAAGCTGTCTCACTTCATTAGATCATTTTCTGTGCTCTTTCAGTTTTGAGCACAGAATTGCCATTTTGCTTCCCAGCTGTTTCCGTTTCCACCATCACTTAATGCATGTGAGTATTTTGCATTTTCCTCTGGATTTAACTCCGAGAATGCTTTTAATCTCAGTGCACATTTCCCCCTCCCGCCAGCAATATGATGGACTCAGCTCTCAGCCTGGAAGAATGGGTGATGACAGATACAGGCGATGCTGTTTCAGGAGCAGACATACTCCACATTTTAACAACACAGCCTATTGAGAACCTCATGTTCTTCCTGGAGGGCCACTCTCCTCTCCCTTCCTCTAAACCGAAGTGCCAGCCAGCTCTGCCTGAAAATTGCACACAAGAACCCAGTGAGAGAGTCACAATCTTGGTATTTGGCTTTTCAAAAAGCCCTTTCCCTCCCACACAAGGCTGGCTATGCAGAGGGTCATTCTTTAAATAAAGCATAGTCCCCCGTCTGCTCCTCTCTCTCCCCAATTCACAATAATTTACTACTCAAGATGAAGCTCCCTGTAATCTCAAGGATGTGCTCAGTTTGGTATTTTTAAATGTATTTTTTAAAGTGCTCTGCAATCAGAGGCCATTTCCATGGGCTCTCACTCTGGGGATAAATTAGGCACTGCAATATAAAATTGTATGTCAACAAAAACAGCAAGACCAGCCTTTTCAAACTGTATGAAAATGGAAGATTTATCTGCAGACCAATTTTTTGGTTAAATGACTCCTTATTAGCCATCTAGATGGATTTTAGAGACCCCCTACTATAGGTAGGACTGTGTTAGAGCCTCTTCCTTACAAGTGCCATCATTTCACCCAGAGAATACCTCTTCAAGCCTCCTGAAAAAACACTGGAAGATGGCGGTGATGTGGAACCTAAAGTCCTTCGCCAGAGTCAACCTTCTGGGATGCAAGAAAGGAACTAAAGGTTAAAAGGACACACAGTGCACAGAGGCCCTAAAACAGATGTGTAACAGGCATGGAGACCTTCCCATCTCACACCTTGTGCCAGGCACTTCACACAGATTCTAACACCCTTAGCTTCTGAAGTGTTCAGCATTCCAGCCAATTATAGGACTTAGGTTACAAATCCTGTGGCCCCTCATTTCCAAGCCCTCTAACCACAACAGGCAGCAGCATTATTTTATTAATCCCTTTGTTTTGCATGTGAGAAACACAGCGGCACTATTTCAGCTACTGAATGGTTAAGGTTAGGGCCTCGTCTTCTGCTTACTTTCCAAAAACCAGGAGCCCCACTGCTCCAAGGCCCTATTCAAGTCCTAATTGACTCTGCACAGCTTTGAGCTTTAAAAGCTCTGGCTCTGAAGTGCCGCTTTGCTCAGGGGAGGGAGGGAAGGTGGCACTTCGCTTTGTTTACTACAAAGACGTAACCGCAGCAAATGACTGCAGTTTTGCTCCCTTTTGTCTGCAGGAGCCATACGCAGGTTGGTGCTGGCAGACTACTGCTGCTCTGCAAGTTTTCCCAACGTCAAGCATGACAAGGGGGAAAGGGCAGGCTTTTCTCTGCAGATAACATGGGAGCTGGAGATCAAACCAAATCACACAGGCAGAAAATTCAATTAAATATACATAATTTGGGAATTGACAGCGCAAGAATAATCAGAGGTTCCCCGCCACCTGAGTCAGGGCCAGGGGAGACATGAAACCACTTTTTCAGAATGCACTGATGAAAATAAACTTGGAAAACTGTCCAGAATAGTCTCCCTGGGCTGCCTGAGCCCCCAACATGTGTGTAGTCATTAAACAAAGCACTTAGGCAGTGAAGGCTCTCTTTGTTTTCAGAGCATAGGTTTGCTTTTGCAGTACTCTAAGTAGAAAGACTATTCTGCCTGGAGAACTCAGCTGCTTTGAGCCTTTCAGGCTGGAGATGCTGGATTTTTAATCACTACTACTTGCAGCCATGGCTGCAGCCAACAAAAAGAAATAAATAGCCCTGGTGTTTCCGCAAGTAGCACTGCAAACCACCTTATTCCTGAGCTCAGTTTTAATCCTTCTGCCAGCACTGAACATTCAGACAGAAGAGGCATGGACTGGCCCTTACACCTGGCTCAAACTATTACACAAACCAATTTCCTATGGATCACAGAAAAGTGGCTATGAAAATGAGTAGAGATCCTGGGGTGAGAACGGTAACAAGGGACATCTGAAAATATCTAAATCAATACCACAAACATTCTGAATCACACCTAGCCCAGCTGCTCTTTCACCGGACAAATCAGATCTTCCTTGCTAGCTAAACCCATGTGCTCAAGTGGGATATTCCAGCCCAGGAAAACAGGCATCCAGAACCACATCCCTCTGCAGCCCAAACATGACAGCAGCAACAGCGAGGAGAGGAGGAACACGAGCATTCACATAGAAAAAGTTCAGGCTTCACTACCTAAAGGTAGTGAAGAGGGTGGGTTTAGACTGGAAGTCAGAAGGAAATTCTTCACGATGAGGGTGGTGAAGAACAGGTTGCCCAGGGAGGTTGTGGATGCCTCTATCCTGGAAGTGTTAAAGGCCAGATTGGATGGGGCCTGGAGCAACCTGGTCTAGCGAGGGGTGTCTGTGCTCACGGCAGGGGGATTGGAACTAGATGATCTTTAAGGTCCCTTCCAACCCGAACCATTCATTAAATCTAAACCCTCCCCAGGGCAGCTCAGTGAGCAGACCCAAAAAGCCTTCCCATACAAGATAAAATAGCTACTGCAAGGAGAGAGGCTAAACTTCGTGGGGCTGCTCGAAGAAACCCTCTGGTGAAAGGATTTCCTAAGAGAAAGGCCCCACCTACTCCATTTTTCACACATTTGTTGCTCTGTGGCATAGGTGATTTACCTACTCTCACGCTGCTCTCCTCATGTACAGTTTCATGACTTGTTCCATACCTTATAGGGTGATCGCCACAGGTCTTGGGCCGCTCCATGACCGATACCCACTTGTCATCATAGCTGAAAAGGGAGAGGTCGAGGTATGGGCTGCCACTGTATGACTGGGCACTGATTGGGAGCTGGCCCAGCAGCCTCCGCACAGCCTCCGTGTGCCCTCCGTACTTGGCATTTACAATAGTGTCTTTGAACCTGCAAAAAAGCAAGAAACTGGTTTTACTCAAAAAGGCCACAGCACAGCATAAATGAACTAAGGAGGAAAACCAAGAGGAAAAGAAAAACAGCAGCAGTGTAAGAACTAAACCAGCTCACTTCCAAAGATGTATCACAGGGATTTCAAGTATCAGCCAGTTCTGGTGACCTTTTTATCCTCCCTCATCATTACTGTTTCTGCTCTGAAAGTCCAAACTGACAGAAGGACAAGCCTGCCTACCCACAAGGTCTGGCCCCAGCTGCTCTGCAGTACAGGAAATGAACAGGATCACAACAGGGAGAGGTGGATTAGCAGCTAATCACTCAAACCAAGTTTTATCATGAAGCCTGGAAACAGCATAAGCAAAAGCCAGAGGGTTTCACAGAAAGAGTTGAGCCCTTGATGTTGACTGGAGAGTCCCCACTCTCAAGGCACTGTGCTTCAAATGCATAAAGGGAGAAAACCTTAGATGATGAAGAACCTTGATAGGAAGCCTAAAGCACTTCAAAAACTATAGTGAAAGTTCTTCCTGGTGGAGAGATTAACACAGGTTGGATTTCTCTTTCCATGTCAAATCTGAGCTCTCCATGTGCAAGAAGAGCCAGATCAGCTGCACAGATGGCATCTATCAAGCAGGGTAAAACATTCCTTTTTGACCAGAAACACTCATCCCAAAGCCAGCTCACTGTGGATTATGTTCTATTATACTTCACTGTGGAAGTCAAACACTCCCATCACAGGCCCTTGTAGCCAAGAGGATCAAAAGATTCCACTTTAACAAAAGGCTAGAATTGTTCTTCAGGTGTCTGTGGTGAGTTCTCTCATCCTCTTTCCCCCTAAGCACTATGGATTTCCTGACAGGCAGCTCTGCAAAGCTACAGGCACAGTTAACTTCCTCTTACTTATGTGACGTCAACCTGAAAAATAACAGAAGCCTCAAGCCCACAAGTGATTGCCAAGTATTTTGGATGATGTGAAACAAGTCACTGGAAGAACAAAACACCCTGAGTCACATAAAAATATATTCCAAGAGAAATAACACACTCTGCCTCATTAAAACTACATTTGAATGTTAAAGCACATTCTAGAAGCCCAGGTTATTTTGAAATTTTGCTCACCATTCACAATAGGTGTAGGCAGATGAGTTTCCTTTCTTACAGCCACAAGCTTGTGACAGATGCTGGAGAAAATACTACAGAACACAGCCCAACACACACTAAATTCAGAGAACACCACTTGGAAAACACCTCCTATTAGATGACTCTAGCATCTTGACAAATCTTATCTTCAGGAACCTAAGCTACCAGGCAGGAACACTTTAACAACCTCCAGAGAAGGTACTGCTCAAGGAGAGCTAGAAACATATTTCTTTCATAATTCCTTTGCCTTTTCCAAAGCATTGGGTTGCCACTGCTTTGTTCTTTCCTGTAACAAGACAGCTGCTGTGGAATATAAAAGCAGATGCAGGAGGCTGTAAGATGAACCATATACAAGCCAGACCCCTGCCTCATCCCATGACAAAGAGAACTCGTTTTCTCAAGGCTGCCTTTGTTACTTGATACTAGCCTTCAGGTGACGGGGGCGAGCGTATGTCTATACGGGATAAAGCATGCTCCGATTGGCTCACCGGCGCTGGATCTGCCTGGCAAAGTTGTTGCTGGAAGCTGAGCAGGGAAACTGGACCGCCTCACTGTGCAGGGTGGCATTCCTGAAGAGGTCACAGAAGTTCTCAAACAGCTCCAGCAGCTCATCAGATGTATTCTCAAATACGGCGATAACCTCTGTGGTCACCATGTTGTACACAACAAAGAATGAAGGCTGGGGAAAGAGGCAGAGGTTATCCAGTGGAGCACAAGTGGGAAGCTGTCCCCTCTTTCTCCCTGTGTGACACTGCAGGCCCTATTCCAATTTCACTTCAACACCAATCCCTTCTGTTACTGAAACACCTCAGCACGTTTCAAAATACCCACCTCTTAAATGTGATCACCTATGAAGAAAACCTAACGGGCTTCCAACTTTCAACTCAAACTGGATGCCATAATTTCTCTTCTTTTCCACTCTCCACCAAATCCAAAACAATTTCTCAAGAGTCAAATTTAATTCTCTTTCCTGCTGACAAAATGCTTTTTAAATCCAGTACTAGCTGATCCCTACATTGTTTTTTCTTTGGGCAGAGACACTATTTTCTTCCCCTTCTTACTATTTCCATCCCACAGAGATGATTTTTTTTTCAGTGTACTGTGCACTAAACCACTGTCCACAGAATGTTGTGATCTCCAGGTATCCTGGTGAAATTAAAATCTGAAAGACATTAATAACTTATTTTTAATGCCAATAAAGTGCAAGAAGGGCCAGGTACTGCCCTGTGGACTGGCAATGGCAGCATTTTATGACATGAAGGAGCAAAACATTGAGTAAAAAAGATGACATTGTGTCAGCGCAGCTGCACTGAAGACAGACAACATTCCTATTCCTTTGGGGAAGGGCAAATTCAATCTCTGGTCATCAAAAGTAGATTTCATTGGAGAGAGGAGTGGTAACACCCTGGCACCCCAGAGTAAGAACCTGCCCTTACTCCAAAGGTAACTAATTCCCAGAATACATGCATGTGTCTCTTTAAATCTTCTGTCGATAACAGCTATTTCTAAACGTTTCACCTCCTGCTCCCAAACAACGCTCAAGGATGACGGCAGGGATGAGCACTCTGCCCACCCCATCCAGCTGCAAATAACACAAGGCTTGTTTGTTTTACAGCCCCAAAATAAACGTTGATAATACAATCCAACCCCCACATGTCCAAATGAAGCCCACTAGATGAAGTTACCCACTAGACTACTGCCTAAGGAAAGGGAAGTCCTTCTGAAATACAGAGCTACAGCAGAGAGAAAATGAAAGGAGACAGCAGAAGGAAAAATTTACATCATTGAAGATCGCAGGGAGTATCCTCGACCTTAAATAACAAGTTCCTTTGTCAACATAACACACAAACACATCTACAGGGTGCCCCTGAGCAAAGAAACTACCCTCAGTGCTTTACAGCAGCACCTGTAACAGAGACAAAACATTGTCACAGCACAGGGGGCAAAAGCTGAGTGTCATAGAAATCCCACAGCAGAGCCAGTCTGTCAGCACAAGCCTAGAAAAACAACAAGCCTCACAAGTGAAAATCTTAAAGGACTCAAAGCAGACCTTGACAATACACGTGCATCCCACAAGCACGCCTTCTTGGCAGACAAGCCAGAGAGCGAAGCCTGAAACTGAATGAGACCTCACGGTCCTCTCTGATATTACAAGAATAATTGTAGCTTTAGGTGTTTTGTGAACCAAGTTTTCTTGAGGGAGCCTTAACACACAGCCTGCTTTCAGGCAGGTCTGTAGAGACTGCTCCACATCTGGAACTACATTCTGCAAGAACTGAGAAATGAGGTCCTTTTCCTCCAGAATAAAAACACACTGCCTGAGGACTGGCACAAACAAACCACAGCCTGCTTCTTAAAGTAACCCTCAGGTGAAAAAAGAGTCAAGAGCTCACTGCAGCAAACCAGGCACAAAAGCCTTGGTAACCACAGCAGAGAGCAGAGCCAAGCCTTCCACAAAGGTTTACATCAGGGTCAGAAGCACCATTCCAGATAGAAGCAATGAGCAGATCACTGCAGGCTAATTCCACAAAGCTTTAAGATTTCTGGCACAGCTGCTCAATTTTATACCAATGGGTAAAATTAATTAGATTAGGTCTTACCCATTCAAAGTACTTCCCACTTTCAAAGCACTTCCCTCAAAACAAACAGCATGTAAAAGGAAAACCTAAGAGTCATCTTCCAGGATGAACCGTACTAAAAGACAGACTCAGAGAATGAGACAGAGAACTACCATCTACTGCTTCTATGAACTAGGTCCTGGATCTGGCAAAGACAATGAGGAAGAGAAGGGTATGAAACTAAAAAAAGAAATCTGGGGGAAAATCAGACCTACAGGCAGCTCTGGAGATGTATTAGAATACCTTGCTAAACACTTTTCACCAGAACAAAAACAAAGCAGATTTAAGGAATAGGTTAAAAAGCCATCTCCTCAGTTTCACCACGTTCAAACCTGACCACTGTTCCAGCAGCAGTGAAGACAGATGGCCAACATGCAGGACAGTGAAGCAACTGGATGGACTCAGCTCTGACTGAGCTACATTTGCTCTAATCTGACTTCTTTAGTACTAAACTGAAAGGAGAAGCAATTGGCACATTAGTTCAACCTCTAAGAGCTGCTACTCTAACATGGAGAGATCGTAAATACTACCTCTCACTGAAGCCTGGAAGATTAAGTACGTAGGCAGAAGAGGTAATTCTGCTGGGGGAAAACGAAGACTATTATATGTGAAAAACATGCTCGAAGGTACATGAAGAAAAGGAAGAGACTCCCTCTGTAATGTAAGTACTGTACAAAATATCAGCTTGGGCTGTGGGAGGGCAAGAGGGTTGAACAGCACCTGTGAACATGGGGAACAATCCTTGGGGGAAGCAACTCGATAACCACATCAAATCTTTTCTCTCTTATCTTTAGTTGAGAAGGAAGTGATGAAATCACAAGAATAAAAGACATGGGAGTTATTCAGTATCAAGAGGTATCAAATGTTCCCACAATAATGAAGTACCAGGGATCCCAAACAACATTCACAGCTCAGCTAAGAAATGCAGCTCACAGCATTGTATCTGCTTAAGCACTTGCCCCAGAGCCACAAGCAGAGTAAAGAGGGAGGCAGTACCTGGGAAGGATCTGTCACCCGCAGCGTGACCACATCTTCACTAGTGTATTTGATGAATAGGTGGTTCTCATCCAAAAGCTGCATCTTCCACATCCGGAGCTGCCTCAGCTGATCAAAGTACTGGAAGAACCTTCTTTTAGCTATAGCACTCCCATCCTGCTCGGCCCTCCTCCACAGGTACACCAGCAGCCTGTGCTTCAAAGAGTTTATGAAGGGCTCTTTGTAGGGATTGGCCATCCCTGTCTGAGTGTCCCGCTGCACCTCGGGATACACTGCAGACAGAGTGAGGAGATCATCCTCATAGCAGAAGCGGCCGATAGTCCGTACGTCAATGAACGTACCTTCAGGTGTCACCTGAAAGACGTGGATAGTCTGTTGCTGCACAGAGAGGATGGCCAAGATGTTCTTATAGAGGTATAGCCCCTGGTTGTGAGACAGAATGACTTTGTCACATTTGAAAGTCCGTGTGTCACAGAGTCTGCCTGTGTGGAGGTCTATGATGTGCAAGGAATAATCCTCCAAGGGGGACCGGGGATTAGGGGTCACCGACTCGCTGTTGCGATAAACCTCGAAGAAGGGAGGGTGAGGCTCCTCAGGCAGGTATGCAGCCGAGCCAACTATCACGTAGCGACAGTCATCAGTGAACAAGCTGCACTCACGGTTCAAGTGTTCCCCGTTGGAGGCCACATTGGTGATATGGAGCAGGACAAAGAAGCGTTCAAAGAGCCTCCCCCGGATGTTGACAGATCTTTGGTCATTGCCGTTGGCCAGGATCTCTCCCTCATAGCCTTGCAGGAGATCTTCTGCTGCCTGGCAGCCTTGATATTCATAGATCTCCAGCGAGGTCTGGTCAGAGGAGAAAGCGATGAAATAGCGTCCATCAGGGGAGAACTTGCGCAAGAAGCAGGGCGGCTTCTCCACATTGACCACAGTGAAGTTGGGAAAGACATTCTGGTGGAAGACGCGGACTTGGTGCCAGTGGGTGCCAGCCTTGCCAGAGCTGATCCGGCGACGCTCCAGGCGGTGGATAACATTCTGGTTCTGGATACGTCTAGGCCTGATCGTGGGGGCATCATGGTCCATGGTCATAGCTTTACTTCATCTTCACCCTGCCGGGAAGAGAGCACATATGTGTCCTGGGACCACAGAAACAGGGGAATACCTACTTGCAGGGATGGGGTGGGGGAAAGCTGCATAGCACTCAGGGATAAAAGCGGTCAGCTGAAAGGCACAGACATGCGTTCTGAAAGGACAGAAATGACGCAGGAGGCCACTGGGTAAGAGAGAAGTGGAGAGGCTGGACAAGAGTTCAGTGGGAGGTACCAAGCAAAACAGGGGAACCCAGAGAGATCCCAAGTGCACCAAGGAGTGGTGGGACCTGCAGGTCCATCTGCTGATCAGTAAGACACAGGGACACACGGGAAGGGGATGCACGGGGCTGTGGAGGGAGCAGACACAGGTGGGCATGAAGGAAATAAAAAGAACCCTCAGGCACCGGAGAGGGCCGATCCGCAGACCTGGCTGCTGACAGGATAGTGCAGGTAAAGGACAGAGGGAGCTGGGGACGGGGGTAGCGGAGGCATAAGAGGGGGTCACGGGGAGGCACATGGGGGTCACCGCGAGGCCTGTGGGGGGGCCGTAGAAAGCCCCGGATATCCAAGGGCTGTGGGGCACCGAGCTCTGCAGGCAGCCCAGGGGAAGCTGCGGGCGATGCCGCTGACAGGGCCGGGGCTCAGAGTAAACGGGGGAACCGGGGGCCGCGGAGGTTCCTGGGCGCGGGGCGTGAGGAAGCCGCGGCTGCGCTCACCGCTGGGGCCCGGAGCTCCCTCACTCCCTGGCCGCCGCCATCTTTCCGCCACCGGGGGAGACTGCACCGCCCCGACAGCTGCGGCAGCGGCGGCGGGAGGCTGTTACCCCAGCCCCAACTTCCGCTTCCGGGCGCCGGGGCAGGGAGGCGGGAGAGCAGGGCCAGCCTGTCCCCAGGACCGGTAACAGCGTCCCCTGGCGGCGGGAGGCTGTATGTGTGTGTATGTGTGTGCGTGCGCGTTGCGGGGCACCCCCGGAACCCCGCGCCCACACGACGCCAACTGCAGCCCCGCACCCATCGCGCTCCCCGAAACCCCGCACTGCCTGTACCCATCCGGCACCCTCAGAGACTCTGCACGCATCCTGCACCCAGCCTGCACCCTGGACCCTACCGGGTCCCTCGTGCCCTACACCAGCATCCACTGCACCCATCCTGCACCTTCCAACCGCTCGCTGGACATCCCGTGAGCCTTTNCATGCCTTGGGCATCCCAGAACTTCCCCATTCTTAGGCACTCCGGGGACATTGCATGTGTTGGGTGCACCCCAAAACCACCAGCAGCAGAGACTGAGGTCACCCTCGAGCAACCCTTTGGGCTTTCCAAGGGGCTTGAAAGCTTTTTGCTCGCCCAGGCTTTTAGCTGCATTCCCTACTCCTCACCCCACGCATTAGCAGCGGGGGCAGCTCCATCAGGCCCTTGTCCTTCAAAGGGAATGAAGAAGGAATGTCAGGGGGCCCTTGAGATCCATTTCCTGGGCTCTCACCAAGGCCAAGCTGCCTCCTTGGCACTTGGAGCCACTCCACCGGTAGGTGCAGGTGCTGGTAGTGGAGAGCAAGGGGCAGGATGATCAACCCAGGGTGCTGGAAAGCCACTGGGGTGCTGCAGAGGCAGGTGAGAACGCCATGTTCCCATGGAATGGGTGGCCATGCAGGATGGTGACAGCAGTGGATCAAACTGGGATGGAGGGATGATGCTCCTGCTGTTTCAAGGGTCTCAATGTTGACATTTCCAGGGATCATCCGAGTGTTTTGGGGTCCCACCAGCAGCATGTTAGGATACCCCATTGCCCCAGAGGATGTGATCCAGGTCGCTCCAACTGCCTTTCTGTGGGGTAAGGGAGCCTGCAGTAAGCAGGAGACCCTGGGACACCAAAGGGAACCCACTGCCATTCCACTTGCAGCCCCATTCCCATCTCCTGACAGTTTCATTCCCAGGAGCCATAACCCATGTCCCTTACCACTCTCCCCACTGCCTCCTTGTTGCAGAGAGTGCGATGACAAGACTAAAATGAATGGCCCTAGCGTCTCTCTTTGTCTCGCTGCCTCCTGCCTAATTAATTGAGATCCACCTTAATAGGATCAACTAAATACCAAAGAGCATCCAACCACACAGCAGCTGGCAGAAAAACAACCGCCCGGCACACATACACTGAGACAGCTCGCCGGACAAAAGATCCATTAATACAGCAGCTATTAGTGCTTCCGGAGCTAATAACTTCATCACCACAATCTTCCCACAGCCACAGCCCACCCCTGGTGCTGGGGAGGGGGTCGGGAGACCCTCGCTGGAGCGGTTTCATCTATTGGGAGGGATTTGTATCACATGCAATAAATCTCATTGCAGGCACAAGGCTGGGAGCAAAGTTAGTCCCTGTTTATTTTGACCTGGGAGGAGGCTGGAGGTGGAGGGATCACAGGGCTAGACCTCCACAGGTGAGTTTGGGAGGCTCAGGGCTCCTGCAGTGTTTTACTGGCTGCAATTTCCCACCTCCTTTAGTGTTTCATGACAACTTTTGGGTGTCCAGTAATGGGGGACATGTGGCTGTCCCAATATTCTTCTGCAGAGGAACAGCAAGGAGGTGGGATATACCTACACTTATCCTCAAGCCTGGGGAAGACAGGAAACCCTAATTCAGAGCCCAGAGCACTGGTACAGTACTTACTGGCAGCTGGTATAGGGGTGGATATGGGAGTTGCTGGGAGGTAGTATAGGGATTACTAGAAATGGATGAGTTGCTGGGGTACTGGTCCAGAATGTTGCTGGACTCCTCCAGCCTCACAGAGTGACTGTGGATCCGTGTGTCTGCATCTCATCAAGCTGGATTTGATGGCAGAAGTGGTGCTTGCAAGACAGTCCCTGCTCTGAGATTAGTCGGGGTATCCTACAGTCAGCTTGTCCCTTGTCCAGCTCTCAGTGCCCAAGTGGTGCCATCAATCCTACCACCACCCTGCCAGTGCCACATTCATCTCAAGCCTGTTTCTCCAGAGCCAGCAGGTGAGTTAAAAAACAAATAAAATAACAGATCACAGCCTATTTGGGCTGGTTTGGATTATTTCTCCTGCTCCTCAAGCAATGACCCTTCTGCTGTTCTTGCTTTGGCTGTTTACCAAGAGCCTCCTGGCTCTGGATCCTGCAGCTGCTTTCCTGGGATTAGAGGTTGTATAAGGAGAACAGCACAAGGGAGACCTTAGGCCAGGCTGCTTCCATCCTTGGCTGCACCATCAACCAGATACAACCCTCAGCATGAAAACTCTGCAGGAAAAAGCTGGGCCATCTTCTCACAGTGATGCTTTTGGAGGAAAAAAATCCTCAGGTCCTGAGCATCACCATTCCCCTCCCACAGATGCTGAGCTTGCTTGCTACTGACTTTCCTGTTGTGCTGAGGGCAGGGGGAAAAAACACCAAAACCCCTCCTTTTTAATATTAAAAATATTGTTATTTTAATATTTAAAAAGGTGAGTTTTGTACAAAAGCCCGACACAGGGAGGAATGTTTCAGCCCTGAGTGGTACCTCAGTTGTCCCCAAGCCCCCATGTGTAGAGGGATGAATGTGGCCACTTTGTGGGAACCATCTGCCTCCATGGGCTTTTTAGGATGAAGTATCCTAGCAGTGGTAATGACAAACTTCATCTGGGGAAACTCTTGTTGGCATGAGGAAAGAGCAAAGGGAGCAGAGGGAGACCTGGCATGTTTCTCATTTCCCAAGAAAATAAGGATGTAATTCAATATTCATCTCTTCCTCAAGCCTGCTGGGTGAAATCATCCATGTTTGAAGAGTTTGGGAAAGGGTTTATAAATGAGATGAATAAACTGTGGTTGGGACTCACAGCTCCTCAGCCTCACTAAAACTCTGTGGGAGCTGTGGTCCCTCTCCCCATGTTGGACAGGTCTCGCCAGGATCAGGCTCCATCAAAGCTGGGTTTGCAGACTGCAGCCTCTGTGGACATCTGCAGCACTGAGGAAACTCCTCTTTGCCGTCAAAGCATCCCTTGCTCTGGTTTCACTGGTGTCAGAGGCTCTTTATGAAGTGGAACTGGGTGAGGTTTGGAGGCTGTTAATTGGATCACCACCACCGGGATGCAGGTCTAAGGTGTGAAGGTGTGAGACTGGGCCTCTCTTTTCTTGCTGCTATGATTATCTTATCTTCTCTCGAAGGCAAGATTAGCTTTAAACACCTTCCAAAATTCTCCTGGGTTTGGCAAACATCTCCATTCCAGAGCAGGAGCTGGAGGCTCACTGTGGTGCCTGGTCTTGGGGTGACCACAACCTCATGGTGGACAGCAGCGCCCACCACTGCAGCAGGGTGTCTGGGCTGGGGGTGGCACCCAGCTTCTTCACATCCCTTGGTGCACCTGCCCCTCTGCTTAGCCCACACCCTGCATCCTGCAGAAGGTGACAGCCCTGTCCCCTGCAAAGCACTCACCATAGGGTGACAGCCCTGTCCCCCCATGCCACTCGTGGGGTGACGACCCTGTCTCCCCTTGCCATGCATAGGGTGACAGCCCTGTCCCCCCCATACCACCCATGGAGTGACAGCTGTAATCCCTTCCAGGCATGCATCACAGGGTGACAGCCCTGTCACCCCATGCCACTCGTGGGGTGACGGCCCTGTCCCCCCACACCACCCTTGGGGTGACAGCCTTGTGTTCCCTCGGTGTCCCGGGGATCGGGGGGGCAGCCCCTCCCGGCTGATGCGCAGTGACATTTGCAGTGTGTTGCCATGGGCGCTCGGGGACTTTTGCTGTGGAGGGGGATCGCGCTNATAGGGTGACAGCCCTGTCCCCCCCATACCACCCATGGAGTGACAGCTGTAATCCCTTCCAGGCATGCATCACAGGGTGACAGCCCTGTCACCCCATGCCACTCGTGGGGTGACGGCCCTGTCCCCCCACACCACCCTTGGGGTGACAGCCTTGTGTTCCCTCGGTGTCCCGGGGATCGGGGGGGCAGCCCCTCCCGGCTGATGCGCAGTGACATTTGCAGTGTGTTGCCATGGGCGCTCGGGGACTTTTGCTGTGGAGGGGGATCGCGCTTCTCCCCCCTCCTCCTCCTCCTCCCCTTCCCTCCCTCCCGATGACGTCATGGATGACCACGGTGGTGACAGGGCCACCTGTGGGCTGCTGAGGGGTTTAAAGAGACAGTCTGCAGCTGCAACAGGAGCCCTGGCTATTGTCTCCGCACCTGAGAAAGGGGAACCTGCAGTCCCCAGACCACCCACCCTCCCATCCATCCCACCCACCCCATCCCATCCCTCCCGATCCATCCCCGCACGCCCTGCCTCCGCCACTGCAGCTCTCCCGGGACCGGGGCATCCCAGGCTTGGTCCCGTATCCCTTCCCCGGAGAGGCTCCTCCAAGGTAAGGATGCGCTCCGTGACCCCAAGTCCCACCAGAAACCCCCTGTCCCACCGGCGACCCCGGCGGGCTGCAGCCCTANTCCCCTGCAAAGCACTCACCATAGGGTGACAGCCCTGTCCCCCCATGCCACTCGTGGGGTGACGACCCTGTCTCCCCTTGCCATGCATAGGGTGACAGCCCTGTCCCCCCCATACCACCCATGGAGTGACAGCTGTAATCCCTTCCAGGCATGCATCACAGGGTGACAGCCCTGTCACCCCATGCCACTCGTGGGGTGACGGCCCTGTCCCCCCACACCACCCTTGGGGTGACAGCCTTGTGTTCCCTCGGTGTCCCGGGGATCGGGGGGGCAGCCCCTCCCGGCTGATGCGCAGTGACATTTGCAGTTTGTTGCCATGGGCGCTCGGGGACTTTTGCTGTGGAGGGGGATCGCGCTTCTCCCCCCTCCTCCTCCTCCTCCCCTTCCCTCCCTCCCGATGACGTCATGGATGACCACGGTGGTGACAGGGCCACCTGTGGGCTGCTGAGGGGTTTAAAGAGACAGTCTGCAGCTGCAACAGGAGCCCTGGCTATTGTCTCCGCACCTGAGAAAGGGGAACCTGCAGTCCCCAGACCACCCACCCTCCCATCCATCCCACCCACCCCATCCCATCCCTCCCGATCCATCCCCGCACGCCCTGCCTCCGCCACTGCAGCTCTCCCGGGACCGGGGCATCCCAGGCTTGGTCCCGTATCCCTTCCCCGGAGAGGCTCCTCCAAGGTAAGGATGCGCTCCGTGACCCCAAGTCCCACCAGAAACCCCCTGTCCCACCGGCGACCCCGGCGGGCTGCAGCCCTANTGCAGCCCTAAATGCCGCTAGTTGCTTTTGGGGCTGCAGCCCGCTGGGGTCCCCTGGGAATCCAAACCTTGGATGAGATACCCCCAGCTGAGACTGGTCAGTTCTGCCACTGGGACCCTGACATCTGACCCACACCTCTAGGCAGGACATGGGGATTATTCCAGAAGACAGGACAACCCCTGGGACAACAAAATCCTGGAGACGGCAGGTTCCTGCTTTCATAGAAGGGCAGGGATGCTCCTACCCAGGGTAGTACTGGGCTGTGGGGGGTCTACAGAGTCTTCGTCTCTTGCCAGGTGGCATTCCAAGACCACCTCAGAAGATGAGCACCGCTGGGCATCTGTTTTCCTTCTGTGCCAACCCCCAGGCAAGAGCCTTGGACATCTCCTTGTCCCCAGTGTGGTCATCATCAAAGGGACCCTCAGAGCTGGTACCATGCCGGCACCTGAAACCCACCATGGCCAAGCCCCAAGGGGCCACAGATGATGCCAGGAGCTGTGGGTGATGCCAGTAGGTGTGGTGCACCTTGTAGGAGTAGGCAGGAGAGGACAAGCTGCCATCCTAATTTTAGGGAGGGGGGAAAGAACCATCTTTGCCCTGTTCCACTATGCCCCCAATCCCAGGGCTTTGTTCCACTGCTCTTCCAGATCCCGTGGGGTGAGTGGCAGGTAAGTGCCTCTGTTTGATGTCACTCAGATGTGTAGGCAGGGAGCAGGGTGGAAAAAGGGTTTAGGTCAGGGAGAGGCTTAGGGAAGCGCAGGGGGGAGATGTGCATGTAGGGATTGGTGTTTGTTCCTGGACAGAAGAAGGCTATATCTATCTCTTCCCGCAGGACATAATGCAGTGGTGACCATCTAAGTCACCAAACTCCTCAGAATCTCCCACTAGACAGCCATTGAGGGTCTTTTTGAGCCTGCAGCTGCCTGCAGATTTGGGTCCACTGGAGCCTGGATGAACTCTCTGCAGCTACAGAGCTGCTGGTCCAGCAGGGGTGGCTGTGACAGGAGCATGGCAGCAGGGGCAAACCCTATGTCTAATACCCTAGGCTGCTTCTGCAGCCTTCCCAGAGGCTGGGAACACGGGGCAAATATACCATGGGTGACCATGCTCCAATGGCTGTGATATAGCCTTGAGGACCTGGTCAAACCCAAGGGTGCAGATGACTCTGGCACCCTGAAGAGAGAAGCCCACTTGGAACTACGCTGGGAGCAGTGTTGAGAGCTGAAGGAATAAGCAGTAGCATGCTTCTGCCACCTATCCCTCAAAAGATGCAGAAGAGTTGGGCTGGACCTGGGTTTTGGGTGGAAGAGGCAAAATGCAAATCGTCTGACAGATGGAAATCTCTGTCTGAGTGGCCTTGGTGTTTGCCCGTCTGGCGGCTGCTGAACCGCAGAGACACAGCCTGTACTTCCCCACACTTGGCCAGGAGATCTGAGGGGCAATGAGAAGCCCACGGTGATGCTTTGTCACTTTTGCTCCCCACAGCCTGTGGATGCAGCAGGTAACATGGGGAACTGTGGATGTAGTCAGCACCCCTGCATGGCATAGGGCAACACTGGCTGAATGCACCTTGCTTTGCTCTGCGGAGGCTGAGACTCCGAGAGCAGCACCAGGGCAGGTGCTCAGAGCAGGGTGAAGAGACTATGGTGGAGAGCTGCAGGGGAGGTCAGCTCCTGAGCAAGCAGTGGGGCTCACCCTCTCCCTGCTTTGAAGCCATGGAAAACAGGAGTTCATTTATACTGGATGGGCATGGTTGAAGGCTGCCTGTTGTTCAGTTGGGTCTAAAGGGGGTGAGTGGAGTTGAACAGAGCTGGTGTGTAGCGTTCTGGCTCTGGTTGTGCAGATGGACACACGGAGCAGGCAGGGGGTGTACAACACACAGGAAGAAATGTGAAGTAGTGTCTGGCCATGCCTGATGGTACAGGGATATGCTGTCTAGCTGGTCCTCATTTCCTGCTTCAAAATCCTGCGAGAGCATGTTAAAAACTGATGCCTGTACGTGAGAGCGCACACACACACACACACACACACACACACACACACACACGTGTCATACCCAATTACGAGGGTGCTGGAGAACACCAGCGCCAGAGCTGGTTATTCTCCCAGCTCCCTCCAGCAGGAGCTTCCCCCTTCCCTCATTCCCACAGACAAAAATCTTCTAGTGCTGGTGATGGGTAAGACTGGTAATGGGTAACACCACCACCGGAGCATGGCCTTCTCTCTTGACCCTCCGTCTAGCAGCACCCGAATTCCCTTCGCCAGCCCTGCAGGCTGCATTTCAAGACAGCACCTGAGCCCAAGGCTAAGAACCTGCCTGCCACTGTCTTAAGTAGGGATGGGGTCTTCAAAAGGGGTTTCTTCAGGTGATGAAAGAGGTTGGGACCTTGCCTCAGTGGTGAGAAGCCTGAGCCTTTGCCCATGAGAGGCAAAGTCAAAGTTGCCAATTCCACCCCAAAGGCCCTCCCTGGTCTCTTATTTTCTTGACGGGATCCAAGCCCACACAAGGCTCAGGCTGTCACTGTCACTGTCTGTGGAGCAACGCTTTCCCCTGGTCAGATACTGGGAGGGGATGAAAGTGCTGGCTTTCATGCTAGCCTCACCGTGCTGGATGGTGCCCAAGACATAGGAGAAGGTGAGGAGCTGATGCCACTGGGCAGTAGCAAGAATTTCTTGCATCCAACTGGGCTTGGCACGGGGCAGGCACCGTCTCCTCAGCAGCAACAGACAGGCTTTTCCAGTGCAGCCTCTTAACCCTGCTAATTCCCTTGTTTTCTCCTGCCAGGCCTGCTGTGCCCCTGCCAGGGGGTGGCCCAGAGCCTGCTAATTGTGCTCTCAAGCTGCAATGTGTCTCTCCATCACTGTGAGATTAATATGTGGGGTCATTAGGGGGGCTGCTGACCCTTGTCTGGCAGTGCAGGACAAGGTGATGAGCAGCTGTACCTCTCCACCATCTCCTGCCAATATTTATTCATTCTGGGTTGACTCCCATGCTCCCAGCTCACACTTGAAGCACAGTCTCACCAGGGATCAGGGCAATCCTCAGCACAGCTCAATAGTTCTCCCATCCTTTCTTCCTTTCGGGAAGGCACCAAAAGCATGGTATAAGAATGGGCTGCCTGAGCTCACCTAACCCACTCTCAGTCTGGAAGTCCACATCTCCAAGGCTGATTTGGAGGTTCCAGAGTCCATCCTTACACCAGTCCCCTGCTCTTCTCCCCTTTTCATCCAGAGGAGGCTCAGGATGCCAGGAGAACCTCGGAGCACCCCTCACCTCCTACCTCCCTATCCCCACCTCCCATCCCCAGGCCATCTGGCCACACTCATCCATGTTAAACAAACACTGGAGTCTATTATCAAGCCCTGCCTTCCCCTTCCCCCCTGGACAGATGGAGGTTGAGTGCACCCGGAGCCCCGGCCCACAGCATTCATGTGTGTGAATGAGAAAATTGAATTATTTATGGCCATGCGAATAAGGCTGGCGGCTGTGAAGGCCAAGCGGAAAGGACTCCATTACGTGGCAAGTACCTGTTGCTATGGAACCAGGCTTCTTCCCCATGGCCCTCCGTGCATGGTCACATCCCTGCCTGCCCCCCATCCTGCCCTAATCCTCTTGGGATGCAGAGCGAAGCAAAGCCTGGGCTGGCCGCCTCTGGTGTGTCGTGGTGTGACGCGTCCCACACTGTGCCCACTGCTCCCTCAGCTTACTTTGGAGGTCACCTCTTAATCTCCCTGTTTATGGAGCAGGAGCCCCAGTGCGATGTGGACATGGTGTGATGGTGGTAGCTGGTGGCTTCCCAGTTCCCATGTTGTGCAGCACAAGTCAGAGCACTGGGGAGCACTGGAGTAGGCAGCAGGTGCATCTTATGGCTGAACTGGGCAAAGCAGGTCCAATCCTAGCACGGCATGGGATGACTCTCAGCTCAGACTGCTTAATCCCCCTTAAACCTCTTGCTCCAGGATGCAGTGGGAGCTATGACTTGAAGTCTCCCACTTCCCTCCATGTCTAGGCAGAGCAGCAGTTTTGCAGGAGGGGGGACCCTTTTAAAGTCACCTGTATCTCCAAGGATGCCAAATCCTGCAGTGATGCTGGCAGAGGTGCTGGGCCAGTAATCCTTCCTCCCACTGTGTCCTCACCTCCTCCTTGATCAAAAAGTAGGACATTATCCCCACCAGAGTGCAACCCCTCCTGCCTCGATGTCCCTGTGAGGTCAGGCCAGGCTCCTGGGAATCATGAGGGGATGAGACCCAGCAGCCCCCAGCCCTGTGCCGTGACAGCACAGGGACTCCCGCTCTCCTCCCTGCAGGGCTAAGAATAGACTTGAGCTCCATTCCTGGTGCTGAGTGGGCTCTGCTGGGCTCGAAAGAATAAAAAGCAGGCAAACGCTTATTTTAGTCATTGCAGTCGGCAGCTGTGACTCTGATGTACCCGAGGAGCAGCTCCACGCTGTGTTTATCCGCCCACTGGTGGGAGCAGAGGCACTGCTGCAGACTGCTTGTCCAGGATACAGATGCTCGAACCCCAGCACTGAAATCCCAGACAGCTCACAAGCCTTATCCAGCTCACCCAGTTGCTTCCCTACTTCCTTTCCCCGTGCTTTGGGGATGAACCTGGGAGATGCAGATGCTCAGACTCTTTCCTATGCCTTCAGAGATGCTTCCTGGCAGCTCCCCACACCAGTCACTGCTGGAGGCCAGCAGAGCCTTGCTGAGGTGCTTAGAGCATGCTCGTGGTCCTGGGGCACATTCTGCTATAAGGACATGGGGTGTTTGTCCCTTCCACTGAGATAACACGGACTACAGACATCCCTAGGTTTGAGTGAGATACCGGGATGCTGCAGCGGTGAGCTGGCACATGCTGGATGTGGCTCCAGGCACAAGGCTGGGGGAAGCACCAGCTCCAGGAGAGCAGTTCTGGGTCCCTCTCCCTAGCATCACCCCCGATGTAAAATCAAGAGAAAGCTAATTGTTACCATAGTTACGTGAAGTGGCCTTTCTCAGGGAGCTGCGTCATCACTGCTGTCACAAGGTTAAGGCGGTGGGGAGTGGTGGTGGTGGGGAAGGGGGAGAGATGTGTTTTCTCTGGAAAAACCATGGCAACAGCTATTTCTAAAGGAACAGCTGTGCACAAGGCCATAGGGAAGGGGCTGGGACGTCTCAATGCCAGCCATGGTCTGAAGGCAGTAGTGCCAGGTCCAGCAGCTCTCCATGGCAGCCTGTATCCCCAGATCCCCCTTCCCAGCTGTGCCAGTGCATGTTGGGTGTCTCCCATGGTGCCAGAAACCCAATACAAGGCCACTCCACTTTGCAGGGATGTCAGGTGTGTGGAGTGTCTGGGAACACCCACCACCAGGAGTGGGGATGTATCTGCTTGTTCAGAGCAAATACGCAGGGAAAAGCCCCAGTGGAGAGCCCAAGGTTAATCACAGCATCATAGAATGGTTCAGGTTGGAAGGAACCTTAAAGGTCATATAGTTCCAAAGCCACTGCCATGAGCAGGGACACCCCACACTAGACCAGGTTGCTGAAGGCCCCATCCCATCTGGCCTTGAACACTTCCAGGGAATCAGTGTGTGATGTGAAGTTCAAACAACCATAAAGCAAATAGGGTGAAGACCATAGGCATGGAGTAAAAGCCAGCATGGTCTTGGCTGGTGAAATGGCTTCCTGCACTAATGTAGCCCTTTCTGAGGGCAGCTGCTGCTTGTGGGGCCCAGTGTATGGACAAAAAGGGGATGGAGCTCTAGAGCCTATGGAATACTACTGCAGGGGTTAGCACCATGGGGGTGTCCTGCAGGATTAGCTAAACCCTAGAGATGCAGAGGTCTGAGGAACCTGAGGACCAGATCAGCTTTGCAATGACCAACAGAACCCAGGGAGAAGATGCTGGTATGAGGTGTAACCTCTACCTTGGGTTCTGTTTCAACACATAGCTGGAAATTATCTCTCTTTGCAAGACAGACTCTTAATTAAGACCATTTCCCTGAAGGAAACCATAATGGAGAGCTTTACTTCTTGGTATTCCAGTACTTTCTGGCATCAGTTTCCACACCAATTAGGGCACAAATTAGTCATCCAGAGTGCAATTCAGTGGCTGTGCTCAAGGGAAGCTGTTCAGCACATGTGCTATCTTCTTCCAAGACGGTACAGGTGGTGTGGCAGGTACAGGTGGTGTGGCTGAGTTAGGGACAGGGAAGGGACAAGCATGCTCCTTGGGGTGGTTAAGTCTGCAGCTGGTAGTAGGAAGGCTGGGTTGGGATCAGAGTCAGCAAGTGTTTAGGGCATCTCCATTGTTCCCCTTGGCCACTGGGCCTTGGTGTAAATTCGCAGACCACTGGACTCTAGAACAGCACTGGGCCTACATGCTAGGGAATCTGTAAATGGCAGTACAGTGTCAGCAGAAAGGGTGGGAATAAGAAAAAGGAAGGAGTGAGCTACTCTCCCAAACGTTCTGCAGAGTTCTTATCACCTGCCATTGCAAGAAGACAGAGAGAAGAGCTTCCTCCAGCCTTGGCTACCCCAAGTCCCCATGCTGATGAAAGGCAGGAGCTCCCTGACGGCATGAGCTGAGAAGGAAGAGGGTTCTGAGGGTGATGCTTGGCTGTGCACCCTGCTATGTCAGCACCTGACCTGAGGGTGCACCAAAGGGGTGGCTCATAAATGTTGTTTAAGTGTGGTTGCCATCTTGATCTTGATGCTGTTGGGTCTGGACAGTCTCCTGTCAAGGTGTTCAGATGGACATGTGGTTGCATTTTTGCCACCATCGTGGTTGTGCGCTCAGGCGTCTACAAGTGAACCTTCAGGTTTGTGTAGAAGACACAGCCAAAACGTGGGACAAGAGCTCAGGAGGAGGACAGTCCAAGGGTGAATACGCAAAACCACTCTAGGCAGCTGCATGACTGCTCTGGCCGCTCTCCTGGAGCAACTGCATGGGATGCTGCTTCTGCAAGAATTCACTGGATTTAGGGTGTCTGCCGGGAGCGCTGGAGCAACTGGCTGGTGCACAAGGGAGAGTGCAGACAGCTGATCAATGGGAGAGCTGGCACGTGAAGGTGCAGGCAGTTGAAGAGCTGATGGAGGAGTGGCTGGGAGGAGGCATCCAAAGGCATGACTGGATGTTCATGTCTCATCAGGTGAGCGGTGGAGCAGGGTCTCGCTGCAGCACCAGAAATCCTCCCTGCTTTCCCTACTTGTCCTCTTCAGAGAGGTGGGAAACAGCCACAGTCCTGCAGAAACACTGTACAAAGCTCCATGCTGACCATCAGACAGCCAGGATGGGATGGCTTCAGCTCAGGTACTAGTTTCTCAATGATCTGTGTTACAAGGCTGAGATTCCCCTTTGCTTTTGAACCCATTCTGCTGAGCCCCATGGGGAAGTCAGGGCTGATGTCTCCTGCTCACTGGTATCACATCTACCGCTGCCTCTGTGGGACCACCTTAGGGTTATGCACTCAGCACCCACTTTCCCTAAATATTCCTTATTCTTTCTTCATTTCTTCATTTTCTTCTTTGTTTCTTATTCCTTCTTCCTGTCTCATCGGCCCAGCCACCACGCGGAGACCAGAAGTCTCCCTCACCTTCTTGCCAACCCACCCACTGCCTTCTCCAGCTACTCAGAAACATCTTCATGTGCCCTTGGCAGAGCCGCCTGCCCACAGGACATGCCCTCCAAGCCCCCATTAGTTAGCAGTTGTCTTCAGCACTGCAACATTTGTAGCCTTAGTCTTCCTAATCCCGCCTGATGTAACCGTGGCTGTCCTCATTAGCCACATAATTGTCTAGCAAACACAAAACAGGCCCTGACACGGTCGAAGGAAATTGGTTTAAAAATACGAAGCTGCATTCTCAGATGTCGTAGAAAGGGGCTTTTTTTGTTTATTTGCATTCACACAGAGCCTTGTGGCATAATGAGAGAAAGACTGTTGGGGAATACACATTCTTCTTAAAGACATCTTAGAAGGTGAGTTTGAAATGACAGCTAAGGAAATCCAGCCTGGCCCCTGCACTGGTGGAGAATGACTGCACCTTCACTCGGTCTCATCTGCTGCACCAAGGTGTTTCCAAGCAGAGAAGGTGAGAAGGTGGTGTCTCCCACCCATGCCCACAGTGATATGGTGGTCCAGGGAGAGATTTAAGCATCTACTCCTGCCACTGATAATGCCCATGAATTTCAAAGGGGCTCCCTTCACCTCTGACAGCAGACGACAGGGCTAAGTTAATGGAAGCAGCAGTGAGAAATCTAATTAACCTGCAGTATGTTGTTTAATTTGTGCAAAGTTGTTGTGGTTACTCGGCTATAAACTCCATCCCCAGCTCTAATGACAGTGACTTGCATGGCAGCAGCGGAGAGCATACTGGAGGCAGACAGCCACCTCGTGCTCACCCTTGAAGGTGCCCTCAATTACTCATGGAGCGTTCCAGTGGTTGCCTCCATCTGGTTCTTCCATGGCATTTGAGACACTTTTCTAGCTCCAACCTTTGGAACAGGCACCTGTGCTGCGTCTCTGCCTGCTCTGGCATTCAACCCTGATGAACAGCTTCCAAAAACCAGCCTTCAGGACCCAACAGTGTCAATCTGTTGATTGCACTGCAGTCCAGGAGATGGCTTCAGGTTGCTGAGTTCCCACCGCAGCTCTTAGGCTGTAATTATGTTCAAGGCTCTTTGCTTTGGTTATTTCTTTTTGCTAATGCTTGGAACTGCTGTACTGATTTTTTCTTCAAGGCTGACCTCCATGTAGCTTCCCAGGAGAGAGCCAGGCCTGATATTTAAGCCAATTCATGGAACAGCTCCCGAAGGCCAGTTGTCCATTATAAGTTTTTCGGAACAGCAGGAATCAACAGGGCTAATGGAGGCTGAAGCTTCTCTTTCAGTTTGAGGAGAAGCACAGGAAAATGGACAGATGTCGTCTGTTAGCATCTCTTCCTTGGTTAGCTTTCCCCCAAGATCTTGGACCACCCAAAAGCTCCCCTGCAGTGCTGAAGAGCCTGCAGTGCCTGCAGAAAGATGATGCTGAGCTGAGCACCTCCTTCATCTCACAGGAACCTGCAGTCCTCTCATGACCACTGCAAGAGACACAGACACATTCATCCTTGCAAGGACATACTTCCCATGGAGGCGGGGTGGGGGCTTTCAACCAATTCTCAGAATAGAATTGAGAAGAAAGATGGTCCACCTTTGGGGTCCATCAAAGCCAAATGTGCAGGGTTTGTAGGAGGAGAGACCTCCAGCAATGAGCATGCTGAGGTTCTACTCAACACTGGTGCTCCAAGTGTGTTGGGGTTGTGAAATACAAGGGTGCTCTTGGCAGCAATGGCCAGTTACGCTGAGCCCTGCCATATCCACATCTACGTCTCATGGCAACTCACCCCTGTATTTCTAGGGATCATCAGCCTCTCTGTCCAGTGGGAAGCCTGGAGTCCTTAGGATGCTCCTCCCTGGACACAGGCTAGTCATCCAAGTTATCCAGGCTCAGAGTCTATGCACTGCTGGTGGTGATGCCTAGCTGCTATCCACCATTCAGGATGGGATTCCTGACAGATGGGACTCCCAGCAAGCCAACTGCATCCACAGACAGGGTTTTTGGCAGAGTGCCATGTGTAGGGAGACAGAAGAACCCTTGAGCAGGGGCAGTTCAGCCACTCCCATTCTGAAGAACAGATAGAAAGCACATCCTCCTGCAAAGCTCTTGGCACCCTGTCCCCATGCCACCAAGCTCCACAGCTCTTCCCCTTCAACATGGGGAAACAAACAGTGCCCTGAGCAGACAGGGGGAAAGGCAGCAGCCGCTGAGAGGAAGAGGAGCTCAGTTTGGGATTTTCTTTGTTTTTTCTTTTAAAAAATTTTTTAAAGAATTAAAAAGTGGCAGCGCTAGTGAAGGGTAATTATCCCTCTGTTCCAGCTGAAATACAATTAAGGCAGCTCTCAACGAGCCCCCGGGATATTGTGGTTTACTAATTAACAAGCGGATATGCTGTGGCCCCTGTCATGGCAATTACAGCATGAGACAGGCTTCAGGAGCTCTAATTACACGTCAGCCCGCGACACACGCTGCAATACAAATTAACAAGGGCCCAGGCTGGCGACAGGGAGTTTACCCAGCGAGAGGCTGAGCCAGGCAGCAGGGATGGGTCTGGTGGGGACAGGGATGGGGGGACACGGTGTGGCTCCATGCCTGTAGGACTGAGAAGATGCAGGGCGCAAATCAGTGGTAAAATACGCCACATTTGGCAAAGAAAGGAGCATCAGAGGAAAGAGAATGTCTTTTGCTTTGCAGAGCCGTGGTCTGATGAGATGAGTGGCATTTGGGATGGCTGCAATGAATAGCAAGTATCACATCTTCCGCCGTTAATTCCCAGACCAATAAAGCCACAGTTAAGAACAGAAGTCAGATGGGAAATACCCAGCGGGGTTTTGACTGCTGACAAATAACTAACAGGTCTCCCTGAGCCAAGAGGAATTTTTGTAATAAATTGTTTATTGAGGAAAGTTATGCCATTTCAGGTTGAGTTCAGCCAACAGCCTCAGCCAGGATGGGGAGAGGGTGGCGGAAAGCAATCAGGATTTTTGTAAATGAGGTTTTGACATGTTGCATTTTAAAAAGCCGCTTCCTTTCAAAATACATTGAAAGAAATAGCTAAACCAAAACACAGGCCACACACCTAACGAGGACACTTTGTTTCTGACAAAATGAAGTGATATTTATCAGCTTGGCTGATACTTATCAGGTTTTTGCTGGGGGAGCATGCTCAGCTCATCCTTTGTTTTCTCCTGGCTGGGGTGGAGAGCTGAGATGTGCAGGCAAGGGGGTTCCCTACTAATCCCCCCACCAGAGAGGATTGATGAATCCCCATGTGCTGGGGAGAGGAGACCCTGCACAGTACCCACTGCCAGTACCCAGGCCATCTCCACCACAGTGGTGGGCGCACACCTCCTTCCTTACACGTTGCTCCCAAAATAGATCTCATTAACCATCACAATTAACATAAGCCAGGTCGTGGCTCCTTGTCGCCACCCTGAACAGAACCATACATAAAAATAGCTGTTTATTACACAGCAGGCAGAGCCCAGCTTATCACTGCAGACAGGAAATTGCTGCACAGAACCCGCACGTTTCACTTTTAATAAGTTTGGCAATAAAATGTCTTGTCAAATGAGGCCATGACAGGGCGATAATGAAGCTTCCGCATGGCCCATAATTGCTCACCGCTCTCCTGGGGGTGAGCCAGAAAACGGGGACCTAGGGGGGAGCCACGCGGCAGCATCACCTGTCCTCACCTCCTGCATTGGGAGCATCCCTCCTTGCCACCAGGAGCATCCCAGGAGCGCTGGCAGCCTCCAGGACATGGCTGAGGAGGACACCTGTCCATACTGGAGGAATACAGGCAATTACTATGGAGTAGTGGAGAATGTGTCAGAGGATGGAGGCTGCTGGTGCTCCGAGGGAATACAAAATGTTTTCTGCCTTCCTAGTAGGAATTTTCAGGCCTGAGTAGTCTTTAAGTCTGGGTGGGCATTGCCACACCCCATCCATCCCCATCAGCCATGAGAAGTATGGTGTCCTGGAAGATCAGCTACAGCTGAAGCATTAAGGGTGTAACACAGACATGAGGAAAACACTCACTGACTGAAAGGCTGTGGACACTCCTTGCTTCTTCACAAAGGTCCTTGCTGATGGGAGTTGCAGAAACCATTTGCTTTGGCAGCAAGTATTGATATTCATACTTCTTGCCTTCCTGCCTTTCAGGTTTAAGGAGGTTGAACATGAGACTGAAATTTGTCTCCAATCTCAGGCCAGCTCCTCTGAATAGAGAAGTCAAAGACCAGCTAAGAGCTGGAGTGTGAACTGCTTTGCCCTCCTCAGAGGGGACTGAGGCATGGCAAAAGACAGGTCCTGGGCAGACCATAGAACCATAGAATCATTAGGGATTGGAAGGGACCTCGAAAGATCATCTAGTGCAATCCCCCTGACACAGCAGGATCACCTAGACCAAGTTGCACAGGAACAGATCCAGGCGGGTCTTGAACATCTCCAGATTAGGAGACTCCACAACCCCCCTGGGCAGCCTGTTCAATGCTCCATTACCCTCACGGTGAAGAAGTTTCTTCTGATATTTATATGGAACCTCCAGCTTGCACCCATTGCCCCTTGTCCTCTCACCAAACAACCCTGAGAAGAGCCTGGCTCCATCCTCCTGACACCCACCCCTCACATATTTGTAGACATTAATGAGGTCACCCCTCAGCCGCCTCTTCTCCAAGCTAGAGACCCAGCTCCCTCAGTGTTTCCTCATAAGGGAGGTGTTCTACTTCCTTCATCATCTTCGTTGCTCTACTCTGGACACCCTCCAGCAACTCTGTGTCCTTCTTGAACTGAGGGGCCCAGAACTGGACACAATACCCCTGCACTGGACTTCTGCTATGGAGCAAGAAGGCTGCAACACTCTTAAGAACCGTCCTGGCAAAGACCATGGTGTCTGTGCTTATGTTCTCACACTGGTGGCCTCAGACTGGTGACATCTGCAGCCAGGCAGTACTGGCTGAGCCAGTCCCTTTCACCCAAAGACAGTGGTGGTGTCTCCAGGTGCTCCCTTCACGGTTAAATGTTCTGTCCCTAAGGGAAACTGTCTAGCAAGGGGCTGGTCACCACACTGACTTGCTTCTGTGGCTCTCCTGCTTCTGTCCACAGATAGTGGAGTGGACAAACCAGCCCTGCTGCAAACCTGTCTGAAGTTATGGTAGCAGCTCAAGGGAACCCTTGTGGTGCCCCAACCCATGGATGGGTAACAGGGAGGCACCATGTAGCCAGCAAAGACCAAGAAAGTGATGATGTTTCTCATCACCCTTGGAGACAAGGCTGGATCCTTGCTGCCTTCTCAGTTACTTTATTCCCAAACTCCTTATTCCCTCCTGTGTCCCACAGCAGAAAGGGGGCAGAAAGGTTCACACTGGAAACTGGTGTAACCAGCCCTTGCAAAGACAGGCATGAGCTCCAGTGTTGTGGTAATAGGACAAAATGAGCCGTATCCAGCTTGGGAACGGGAAATGAGGCGGTTTAGAGTCACAGCAGGAACCTGCTGGCACTGTCTGGAACGCTGGATGCTAGCGGGCTCCAGGGTGGGCGGGTGGCTTTGTTCGCCAGCAGCACTGCTCTTGGGGAGTTTACCTGGAATTACTGATCTGCTTTCATAAACATGATCATGTTAATTGGCTGCTGTGGCCACAGCCGCAGTCTCCTCCCAGCACTGGGACTTCATCTCCCTTCCCATTCCAAATGTCAAGAAGTCTGTGTTTCTCCACCTGCTCAGCACTGTGGCTGAGGACAGAAAAGATGTTGAAGAGGACAAGTCCATCAGCCTGGGACCATCAACAGATGCTCACTGCCACCACCTCCACTCTGCAAAGCGGCACCTTGAAAATAAACCAGACACCTTCTCAAGGGAACCAGGAGCTTTGCAGCCCTGGATAGCAATGACCTGTGGCCAGGCACCTTGGCAGGAGACCAGCTTTTATTACAGGAGCATTGATCAGGTGGCAGGAGAGGGACCAGCTCTCAGCTGAGGAGAGAGCCACCCAGGCTGCTCAGCCTGAGATCAGGCTGACGCTTGTCTCGCTTGGAGCGAGGCCAATCATTTCTAGTAAATTATTCATCTGACAAATTTAGCCTGTTATTCTAGTCATGCTCTACTCAGAGTTTTACAGATTTCGTTATTATTTCAAATTGTGCAAACGCCACAGAAGCCTCTCCCGGGCTCTGGTGTGCTCTGCCTTCATCTCAGCTCATACACCACATGTGCAATGGGATTTCTACCATCTGCTGCCAAACCGTCCATCCCCAGTGAGGCCACAGAACCTTGTAGAGATAAGCAGCATCCCTGCTTGACTTAAAGCTCCTCCCAAGGCAGTGGATGCAAGCCATACCCTTGGCACGGCTGGGGTCCTGTCTTGGTGTTTCTTTATGCCACATGGGCTTCAGCCCAGATCCCACCTGCGTTGGCCCCACACTTCCTGAGTCATTCCTTTTGCATCTTTTCCCAGGGGGAAACTTCACTGCTGAGTTTTCCCTGCAGGAGCTGAAGGTAATGTGAGAACCATCCTCTGATAAACCAGAGGTCAGCAGGGTCAGAGGAGGCCACAATACACAGAGGGACTCATTTAAAGCTCTTTTGATATTTTTCCACCTTTACCCTTGTGTTTGGGATAAGGGAGAAAAATGACACTGCTGTTTCCTTGCAGCCTGGGTTATTGTGGCCTTGGGAAACCAGAAAAAGCTTTTTCCTTCCTTTCCACTTACCAAAAATTTCTCCTGTTAAGGTTCTTTTTTTGTAACCACAAGGGTACAGTTAACACTTCACACTGCCAGGAGAGTTGCATGCCCCTTTCAAACAAAGCCTGGGAAAGAAGATGTCACTGAACAAAGATGAAGGAACATGCAAGGGTTTTGTGCGGATAAGTCAAGACTAGTTGGATCCACTAATGCAACAGCAAAGTGTTCAGAGAGAAAGTATCAACCAAGAAGCACTAAATGGTCGAGGTTCTTGAATCTCCTGTCCCGCAGCAAGAGCCGCTGGCAATGACATCTTGTTGCATGCCCATATCTACTGGAGAAATGCTACAGGCAACACAAGTCTGTTTCTTCTCATGCCATGGCCCAAACCTGCTCCCACTCATGCAGTGACAATCAGCTCACACTATCATTCAATGGGAGAAAAACAGGGCAAAGTGGCATAGGAACCCCAAGTGCTCTTTCCCTGACAACTGCACTGGATGGTTTAAAAAAAACCCCCATGTTATAGTCCAAGTTGGTTGGACTTGATGATCTCATTGATCATTTCCAACCTGAATGATTCTATGAAAAAATACCAGAAAGAAGTAGAAATTTGTATATAGACCTGCCAGGAGTCTCCAATAGTTTATTGTGGAATCCTTGAACTACTTTTATTAGGGGTAATTAATTAGGTGAATAGCAGGGACAGAAGCAATAGATGCAAAACACAGAGCAACAGATTTAAGGAAGATTTCCACCAGCCAGAAGAAAAACATAAGAATAGAAAAAAAATAAATTGCAGGATGATCTACAACTTTTTCTTTCTGACCAGGCAGAAGCTGCTCATGGGGGGTGAAATGGGTGAATGACAGCATGTGAAAGTACTCATCCTGCATACTCCTGGTCTTCCTCGGTGGTAGGGAGAGGGGATGCTCGGTGCAGGGACAAGGCCAGAGGCAGTGCCTGGCTCCCTCTGGAAGACTAGTGATTTTGTTGTTGTATGGCTCATACCACCACAACAAGTCACAGTCTGCCCTAGGGCGCATGGCTTCTTCAGCAATGCCAAAGGCACAGGGAGAAGCTGGTCGCAGCCAAGGGCCTTTTTCCACTTCTGATCACCTTGGTCGTTGCTTTTGTGAACTTCAAGAGTGAAGGCACGAGAGGCTGGTCTGAAATCCCGTCTGCGTCTGCGCCCTATCCAGAGCTGCCCCTACAACTGCAGAGGACCATAGCGGAGCCTGGAGGATGCAAAAGTGCTGCTTCAGCGTGCCCCACAACAGCCCGAGAATCCCTAGCAGGGATGCCCACAGGGTCAGCATCACACCAGCTGCACCTTGCTGCCGGGTTGAGTCTGGATACCACGGAGCGCACCTGCAGGCCAGCCCAAAGCCACCCCAGGGCCAGCGCTGGTCCGGGCTGGCCAGTCCCCGGACAGGAGCTGTGAGCACCTGCTCAGAGCTGTGAGCGAGGCTCCTTGATAGGCTGCAGCTCGGCCTTGGCTCCGCCTCTTATGCAAATATACGAGCTCTCCCAGCCAATGGACGCACAGGGGGGCGTGGCCACAGCGGGACTTGCCCGGACATGTGAACACGGAGGCTTCTGGGCAGGACACGTGGGGCTGCGCCGGGCCGTGGCGACCGGCGGTGGGTAAGGGGCTAGGGCGAGGGCAAGGGCAAGGGCAAGGGGGGGATTGGGGTGGGCAAGGGGCTGGGTGTAGGTCTTG
>VZRI01013844.1:219480-281706 GCA_013397515.1 Upupa epops | reverse complement strand
TCGGCACTGGGGGGGAGCAGGGCCCTGGGGTCGAGAATGGGATGGGGGGAGCCGGACAGTGAGAGGACAAGGGCGCAGTGACATGTGTGACAGCGTGCTCGTGTCCCCCCTTGCCCTGCCTCATAGCGGCAACTTGTGCCAGCCCACACCCGGAGTTGAGGGGGGGTTGATGGGAGAGGGAGGGTGTCACTGTGTGGTAGGTGTCTCCTTTCTGGCGGGGAGATGGAGGCTGCTTGGCCCTCATGCCCCCCGTGTCCCCTCCAGCAGGGATGCCTTCTGGCAAAGCGCTGATGACCCCGATGCTGCCCTCCCAGAGGGTCTCCACATCCACTGCTCAAGGCAGTCACAACCCTGTCGTGGAGGGCTGTGCTCAGCCCACCGAGGGCCCCAGCTCATCACAGGGTCACAGCAAGAAGAAGAGCCGTAAGCACCAGCGGTACATGGAACGCCGGGCACTGCTGGAGCAGAAGGGTCTGCTGAGCCCCCAGAGGCACTGGGGCAGCGAGGACCCTCTGGCAGAGCTGGGGGCACAGGTCACGTTGCACAAGGCAGATGACACCAAGTCGTTGCACTGTGGGAAGGACCCCAAGCCCAAAAACGTTGTGTCCCCATCTGCCTCTCCAGACAGCATTGCCAGGCACCACTCAGTGCTGCTATCCCAAGGGAGTGACAACTCCAGGGGGGTACGGATGTCCTTGCCAGTCCTGCGTCCGGGCAAGTATGTGGCCATCGACTGTGAGATGGTGGGTACTGGTCCTCAGGGCAGGCTGAGCGAGCTGGCACGGTGCTCTGTGGTGAACTATGAGGGGGATGTCATCTATGACAAGTACATTCAGCCTGTGCTCCCTATCGTGGACTACCGGACGCGCTGGAGCGGCATCACCAAGCAGCACATGAAGCATGCAATCCCCTTCAAGGTTGCCCAGGCAGAGGTGAGGAAAAATAAGTTCTTTAAAAAGCCCAAAATGTCTGTGTGTTATCTGTCAGAAGCAGACTGCGACATTTGGGGTGTTCAGTGGCTTATGTTTTGCTGCTACAGGACAGAGACACAAGTATAGGATGGGGGGGGAAGCTGCGCAGTGGGTTGGTTAGTATGTTGTGGCTCTGTTCTGAGAACCTAAAAGCTAGAACCAAAGGAACTGAACCTAACACAAAATGGTTTAAGTTTTGCTTCATTGATGTTTCTTTTGTTGCACCACCTGTCTAACCTTTTTGATGCTTCCAGATCCTGAAGATCTTGAAAGACAAGATCGTGGTAGGACATGCTATCCATAATGACTTCCAAGCACTGAAGTACTTCCACCCAAAAGACAGGATTCGAGACACCAGCCGGATCCCTGTGCTGAAACAGAGGGCAGGCCTGCCTGGCAAAACCAGTGTCTCACTTAAGAGCTTGGCCAGGCATCTGCTCCAGAAAAAGATCCAGGTAAGCACCAGGAACCTTGACATGGGGAGCATGTCTTAGCTTGCTATGAGTTTGCAGTCAGCCTGTCCCCACCATCTCCATGGATGATGCTGTCGGTGAGATGGGGATGAGTCTTTTTCATCCTGTGCTCTCTGCTACAGTGGAGCTTGGGGAGCCCAGAACCTCCCAAGCTGACCATTACACATCTCAGTAAAGCATCTGTATTCTCCAGAACGTGCCCAAGACATTCCTGCATCTCAGCTGCATCAAACCTTTGCCATCTTCAAAATCCCCAGCACTTGTGTTCTTGCAAGCAAGCAGACAACACAGTCTGGAGGGTTTGGCCACCCCCTTCATCTAACAAGGCATTTTCCCCACTGCACAGGTCGGCTGCAAAGGACACTCATCGGTGGAGGATGCTCAGACAGCTATGGAGCTGTACAGGCTGGTGGAGGTGCAGTGGGAGAAGGAGCTGGCCCATAGCTTACCTCCTCGACCCCCCAGCCCCATCACAGACCCCACTGCAGACAGCAGCCAGTACTTGGATGACCAGTACTGGCCCACAGACCTGATGGCAAGCAGTCTGTGATGGGGGCAGTGCCTCTTCCATGGCTTTCAGGCCGTCCTGGTGCCTTCAGCTACTAAAGGTGGAGATGACTGCTGGCATCCTTCCCCAGCGGTTGAGCCCTACAAGCTCTGCACAATATATAACCCCACTGTGGGCAGCAGCACAGGGGGTACAACACCCTCAGCCCTGCTCAGGTATGGAGAGATTGTGCTACTTGGACACCAGCAGTCTGGAAAATGCCAGGGTCCTGCTGTCAGCCTGGAGGAGCCCTTGAGGGTGTGCTGTAGCTGCAGTGTGGGCTGGGGCTGCCAGGGCACATCCCACACCTTCTAGGACGCTGTTACTCCCATGGTGGGTGAATGGCAGGTCCTCCTGTGGATGGACTGACGTGTTTGCTGATGCCCAAAGGCTGCAAACCAGCTAGTGCCGGTTAAAAGCCAGTTTTCTCCTTGCTGCTTTTTGTACATTGGAAAGAAAGCCTGGGTCTAATCAGCGTCCAGCCTGGACAAGAGTGTAGGATGCACTTTGTTTTAAATCAATTCTTCACATAATTGTCCAATTGAGAATTAAAGGTTGTTCTTCTTGAACTCTTGTGTACCTGCTGTGTGACCTTGTCTGGCAGCTCTCCAGGAGAGAGAGGGCAGGGATGAGGTTGGCAAACGGTTGCCCATGAAGTGTGCCATACCCCAGAGCTTCAAATCCACCTGCAACCTGGAAAGGTACAGGGAGCAGAGCACTGTTGTGCAGCACTGCTGCCCAGTGCAAGAGAAAGCATCCAGCAGCTGGGCTATCCCAGCTCAGCGTTCTCTCTGTCTTAATAGGATTTACCCATCCTGCAAGCCCATGCCCCTGCACCCAGGGTCTAAGAACAAGAGCTGTGCTTCCTTTGTGGGGTGAGAATGATGCTGTGGAGTGGGCTGATGGGATGGTGGGGTCTGGGTGATGCTCACCCACAGTTCTTGTGCGTGCAGGCTGCTCCTTTGTTGGTGACATCTTAACGTTCTAGGCTGTATAATGCTCCCCAGATTTGAGCACCAGAGTGGGGTTTGGGCTGGGCCATGGGAGCTGCACAATTACCTAGAGAATGGAAGAGCCATAGTTACAAAAAGCAGTGGTTTTTTTTCTGTTGGGTGCCTCAAGGTTAAGGCCTTTAGGACAGGAGTCCCCCAGCTCTGTCGGTGCTTGGGCTGTGACCTGGGAGGGGACTGGAGAGCTTTCAGTCAGCACTGAAATGGAGCCCATGTCCCAGGATTTTCCTGGAGGCTAGTGACAGGGTTGGAGAACTCAGCCCCAGCTTTGGGAGGCAGCCAAGGGAGCAGGTGATGAGGCTCACAGAGCTCACACCCTGCTCACACCTGGCATGCACATCGGTGCCATTAAAAGCCACGTCTTGCATTTCTCTCCTTAACTCCTCCCTGCCTGGCAGAGGTCTGATGAGTCTAAAAAGCTTTGTCCTCTCAGTGGCCCAAGCACAACTACCTTTCAGGAAACAATACCCTGGGCTTTAGTGGGAGCTCCTGGTCTCAGTGCTCTCTGCTCTCTTGACCTGGTAGGAAGAAGCAAGGCTCCATGTTAGGTCTCTAAATCCTACTCGAGTCAGTTTGTCCCAGAAATGTTCCTGGTGCAGCAAACTGTGACAACTGCCAGCATCTTCCTTCCCTCAGGGTGTAGCTCAGCAGCAACGTCAGCAGGACCTGGCAGGGCATGAGAGGGAATTGAGACATGTGGGACACCCGCCACTGGGTACAAGGGAGTGCACCTGAGGTTTTTGTTTTCTCTCTGCTGTTTCCACACATACTGGGATGTCAGGAGCGCAGACAAGCTGGAGTAAAGGGGAAAGCTCTGTCAGCAGAGCCACTATGAGAAGATGGTGGCATTCCAAAGCTGACATGGTAACACTGTCTTCTTCACCTAAGAAAAAGGACCTGGAAGGATGCTGTGTTCGTGGCCATATAATTTGTGTCATAGAGCTGCATACACTCAGGGGGTGTCTGAGTTTATAGGGAGCTTGCATGGGGCACCCCACAGCTCTAAGTTTGTCCACCTGAGCCCTGTCTTACCACCCCATAGCAGTGACTTACCCTAAGCCACCTGATGTCTTGATGTACTTACTACACAGGTATTTTGGGGTGAGGCTGGAGAAAGCTGCAAAAGGAGGTGGAAGGCCACGAGTCTTTTATCAGCTGGTGACTCAGCCTGCTTTGTCGTCAGCAAATGATGAGGGAAAGGTGTAATTAAGGAAAAAAAAAAGCACGTTCCTGAAGTCGTCCGCAGCCAAATGCTTTAGTGAGACACACTTAAAAGGTGAGCCTGGGCTGGGCCCCAGGCAAGGCACAAATTCCTCTAAGCTCCTGTCTCCTGTGCTCCAGGGCAGCCTCTGCCCTGCCTGTCCAGAGCAGATTCCCCCCCTCACCCAAGCCCACTTGCACAGCTGTACAGTGGCATGAAACTCACAGGGTGCCTCTGAGAGCTTGTCCTCTCTGCCACCATCCTGATTTAAACCCCCTGCAAAAATAATCCCCCAGCTATGGGGGAGAATGGCAGCCAGAGGTTGGCCACTCTTTGATTCTGGCATGCCCTGCAAGCTTTGCTTCTATGCACTCATCTTCAGGACTGGGGAAGCTGAGAAACAAATCCATGAGGTCAATCCCTATTTACAGCAGATTCGGTGGGCTGGAAAAACCCCAACATTGAGCACTGCAGTCTGCCAGCTTCCTGAGGCAGAGCTGCTGATGAACAAAACCCACCATGGATGATGCAGGGTGGTGGCAATCTCCTCCCTCCCAGCAAAGCCACGTTCACTCTGAATCATCTGAACAGCAACGTTCACCCCGCTTGCACCCAGTGAACCCTGCAAGAGCTAATCAGGGTTTTCCCAGGTGTTTGTGAATATTCTCCTACATGCTGTGGAGTCGCAATGGCTGAAAGCAACCAACCTTTGCTCTGGTTCATCACTTGAGCAGTCTGCTGGTGCTCGTGCAGGGAGGCTGAGCATCTTGAGTCGGGCTGAGCACCCTTGGTGAGGTGAAGGCAGCTGGGCTGGCTCCTCATTTACGCTAAATTTCAGGATAATTGAAGAATCTACAGAAAACTCATCAGTTATCTCAGCAACCCTGAATAATGATTAACCCAAACCCATGAATCCAGCATTGGGCTTTTTTATCAGAGAGAAAACATTGTCAAATGAGTTCTTTCCAGCCAGCTGCAGGAGCAGGTAACTGATAAGCTTGTCATTGGAGTGGGGCTGAGCCAATGGGAGCTGATGGCGACAGCTTTTACTTCTGTCTAGCAACAGCTTCTCCTTGAGCAGAGATGACAATTCAGTGCTTTCCTTTGCTTTTATTGAGCTCCCCCCTTCCTGCCCTCCTGCCATGTGGGGGTTTTCACGGGGAACATGCAGAAACTGACCTTTGCATGAATTGCTCATGTTTTTCTGTATGTCCTGTTGTCTATTCCTATTCTGCATGGCGAGAGCTTTGCAGCCATGGAGATGGCTGTATCACCCCCCATCCTTCTCAAATCTCAGGCTCTGCTCTCAGGGTTCTGCTGGATGGGTGTCAGGCACCCATAAACTGCTTGAAACAGCACCATAGCAGAACAGAATTGGTTCTGATCTAGCTACAGAACAGAGCTGTAGTGGGAGATCCTGTGCCAGGAATGTTCCTGACCCTCCTGCCTGCATCACCAGCATCTGGCCATGGTTCAGCAGCTTTTCCAGTTGCCAGGGGCTGGCTGTGTGTGGACACAGCTGGAAGCAACATCCCCTGATCATAAACCTGCTTTGCTCTGATGCTGGTTATCGTGGTGTATGTGGTTGAAGTGTCATGTAAGCCCCAAGTATCTTTGGGTGGAGCAATGCCGGTCCTAATAACAGCCCACAGCAAGACATTGACCTGGGGCAGCCTGTCCCCTTAGTGTGGGGATGCAGAGGGGTGATTCACCCCATTTGCAGGCAAAGCACAGAGGCTTCACTTGAGTGACTCACCAGAGACCAAACCGGTTGCAATGGAGGAGCTGGTCTTCCTGGTGCTCCAGCTCACCAGTACCCCCACCCACCATCACCTCTCTCCTCCTCTGTGCCCTGTGTATAAATTAAAAGGCAGAAAGCTCACAGTCAGCTACAAATTAAAATCTCAGGAGCCTTAATAATCTGCTTGGCCGGAAGGAGCGAACAGGTGTGATGTGGAAATGAATAGGCACATCTGGCAGCTGCTTAGCGCTTGGGCTGCAGGAGGGGTGTGCAGGTGTGTGTGTGCGGGTGCAAGTGTGTGCATGTGCCTGTGCGAACCGACAGCACAGCCACCCTGATTGGCTACAAAACCCCTTCTCGACCAATGCCAGGGACCAGGGTGGCCTAGCAACAGGCTTTCCCTAATGAAAAACAAGCCACTTAACCATGGGGACTGCCTGTAGACGAGAGGAAATGTGACACAATTCCTGGCACGCTCTGTTCTCCCCAGGAAGCTGGCCCCGAAGGGGGGACACAGCCAAGGTTGTACTGGATGGGCTGGGGAAGCCCAACCCACATGTTTGTGTTCCCCTTGGCTCCTGCTTTATAGATGCGGTGGATGCTTGGGAAGGGTTTGTTGCAGGCACAACTCAAGGAAGTTCCAGAAGGAGAAACCCCCTCCTGCTCCAAACCCCTGTGAGGCAGCCTGGGTGCAGGACTCACCCCAGCATGACAAAGGGTTCCCATCCGTGAGCTGGGGCTGGATGCCAAGTGGCTGTAGGGGGCATGAGCTGCTGAAGATGCCACGTTTAGGGCAGGAGAGTGGTGTGGTACCAAGGGTACTTCCCAGCACTGTCTGGTAAAGGAGGCACTGAGGGATTAGTCACTGCTGTGGTCTTGTTTAGAGAGTCATCTTCCGGTGTCCCTGCCCTGGGATCACAGCTGTGAAGACAAGCCGAGAGTTGGGGCTGGAGAGGGACTTTTTGCAAGGAACTCTAGTGATAGGAAAAGGGGAAATGGTTTCAAGCTGAAAGAGGGTAAATTTAGGTTAAATTTTAGGGATAAATTCCTCACTATGAGGGTGATGAGGCCCTGGAACACATTATCCAGGAAAGTAGTAAATGCCCCACCTCTGGAAGTGTTTAAGGCCAGGTTGGATAGGGCTCTGGGAAACCTGATCTAGGGAGAGGTGTCCCTGCCCATGCTATGATTTTTATGGTCCCTTCCAAACTAAACAATTGTATGATTCCTCCAACAGCTGCCCAGAGAAAGGGCTCTGAGGACAGTGGGTTTGGATGTGCAAGCATAAGCCCATGCCCTAGCAATAGTCTCTCTGCAAGCCAGATCACAAAATAGCTGCTGACCTTATGGCTGAATTGGACCAGGGGCTGTCTCTGAGGTCACTGGCTATGGGGACATGTTGCAGGAGGCAGGCTGGGAGCTGGGGACAATGGCAGAGGAGGTTGAAGCATGGCATCACTTCAGGGTTGCAGAAATTCTTCTCCCTTGGGGAGCAGCAAACAGCAAATCAGCTCTCTCCCACCAAGGTGTGCAATTCCCAGTAAGGCAATGTGGGGTGAAGACGCAGCTCAGCCCGCTGTCACTGGGAGGAGGAGCAGCTGTATCCATAGCCAGGTGCTGCATCACCTCAGGGAGCTTTAAGCTCTGCACCAAAGCTGTGTTCTTACAGCCTGCTTTTCCATTACCAGCTCACCCTGGGGATGATGGGAACCTGTCAGGGCACCTATAGGGGTTTTTAAATCTAATTCAAAAGCGAGGTTTCTGCTCAGCTGGAAGCAGAGCCCATGTCTCCAGCTCAGCCCTACCCACACCAGAGCCACCTGCACCACTCTGCTCTCACACACCAGGACCCCTCTCAAGGCATTAGAATTACTCATTTACCATTAATATTTCTTTTCCCAAACAAGAAAACAGAATACCATCACCTTTCTAACACCAGGGTAGAGCAGCACGTATGGGGTGTCCCAGGCCAGCATCCCTGGGATGGAGTATGTGGCAAAGGCTCTTATCGGGGGGAACCTGATGAAGGAAAAAATCAGTAATAAGCGGAGCGGGGGAGAATTACAAAAATGTGACTGTCCTCTGTCCCGGGCTGACCCCCTTGCTTCTCACCCCGTTCCCGTCCATTCGGGTCTGTGCGGTCCCGGCCGTTCACTAGATGGTGCCCTCGGGCTGTTGCTGCCCGGGTTCTCCCCTCTCCGGCCGGGGCTGGGACAGGGTCTGGCTCGGCCCTACCTTCCCGAGGTGAATTTTGGTCAGCTCACAAGCACAAAATGAGCGTGAAAGCCACTTGCACTGCTCAATTAAATCCCTGAGCGTTTTGAGGGGTCTGGGGCTCTATTGAAAGTGGGGTGGGTTTTTTTTTTCTTTCTTAGAGCTCTTCTGAGCTCTGCAAGCTCTGCACTCTGTCCCAGAACCTTTCTGAATCCCTCAGTATTTCCCACTTCTGCCACTGTGCCACTGCAGCTCCAAGACAGGGAGAGAAGGTACAGTGGGTAAAAAGGCAATTCCAGGGTGAAGCATCGGAGTAAATTAGCAACTAACCATCCACAATCATCAAAACCCACGTACTCCACTAGTTCTGCAGACAAGAAGCAGGAGATGAGAAAATCCTCATGCTACTAGGATGGTATTTATTCACTTAGAAATGTAAATCACTGGGTATAAAGCAGCGTTAGCTGTCTCTGTTAGGAAGAAATAAGCCTTGCTGCAGAGCAGGAGGATGCAATGGGACAGAGATGCTGGGCATTCGTGGGGCCAACCTTGGATTCAGGGCAAGAATAGCTGCTGCAGACCAGCACTGGGGGCTGTTTGCCAGCCCAGGTCACTGTTTGCATTTGGACTTTGCCTGGCCAGCACCAGGACTCTTTCACTTTATTTATTTAGAAACCACCCCTGCATTTATAGGATGGGGATCTCAGCCACAAGTGGCAACTTCCAGGGGCCATGTCACACAAGGCCAGTCCATGATGGAACTGCAGGAGATGCCACCGTCCTCCTTAATCCTTCTGGTTTCTTAAAATAGCAGAATGACGTAAAAGATAAAAGATAAACCTACAGAGAGCAACATTTGTTGTAATTAGAAGATGGCATTAATCTGCAGTTCTGTGTGAAAAAGCTGCTCCAAAACCAGTTTCTTGTTGCTCCTAATCTCTACCCAGCCTGGGAGCCCTGCCCATGCACAGGGACTTACAGTGGTCACCGTTGGAGCCACAAAGGCCACGGACTGCTCCTAATTTAAATTAATATTTTTATAACACTTTCTTTTAAAAAATGTTTCTTTTGGAGTTTGTTTGGTGGGGTGGTTTGGTTTTTTTTTGGATACTGGGCAGATTGCACTGGAAATAATGTGAGAGAAATTATGTTTGTTTTCAGTGTCAGCAGCCCGGATGTCCTGGAGGGAGACACCTCACTTCTGAACCTTAAGGAGCTGATGTCAGCAGGAATGGTCCTCTTGGCCTCTGGCATCTAATAAAAAGATGTGAGAGGTAAAAATGGTACCCAGAGGCATCCACAGCATCTCTTTTTTTGGGGCATGAATGTGGAGAATGAGGACACAAATACAGAAACTGCTTACAGAACCTGCTTTTGATCTTCCTGGTGCCCCTTGCTGTAGAAAATCTTCGCCAGGCTAACCCCATTAAATTGTGAAATCAATCCTAGGTACTTCCATGGGGCTGCTCTTCAACGACTGAACAATGACTGAACCTTCACCTCCAGGCAGGAGACAGACCTACCTCTTCATGGCTGACAATCTGCTGCCTTCAACCCTGCAAATAAACCCCTGTGTTTAGCACCTAAGTCCAGCATCAGAAGTAGCCAAAAGCTACACATCTATATAATCTCTATAATTTACCTTCTGTAGCCCATGCTACACTGAACACAACCTGTTTTCCATGTTTACCTTTAGCTCAGAAGAGTAAACTTGCAGCAGGAAATCAAGTTTCTACATGTCTGCTCAAACAGGTGAATTTTTCATGAAAAGACCACAAAAATGGTTAAAGGTGCCTGATTTTGCCCCATTTCAGCAGGTTTCCCAAGCTTACAAAGCCTTTAGCAGAGAACAAATCCATTAATTCATTCTCGGATGAAGGAATGTGTACACAATGAGGGGACCATTGAGAAAGGGGAGAGAGAAAGAAGCAGCGGCTGGTGGCTGGCTGGGAATGAGTTTCAGAGGAGGGAATTTTCCCTTGTACTTGCCTCTAAATGCATCCCCCATCCCAAGCCACTGCTGCCTTGCTCGAAAAACACACTTCTCCTCCTGATGGCTCTGTGCATGGGAATTGCTGCAGTGGGAACCCCCTGGGCTTTGCTGGGCTCTCCCGAGGGGTTTGGAGACACACACCCCCTCACTGGGAGCAGGCACCAGGCAGAGGGACAGACAGTCATCCCATGTCCCTCAATAGCTGTCACTGGCAGGACCAGTGCTGACTGCTTGTGTCCTATAAGGCTGGAAAGCACCTGAGCCAGAACCAAGACACTGTTTGCCCTGTCCTTCCATCCCCAGGAGCAGCACTGACCCACTGAGCAGTTGCCGATAACGGGTGGCTCTGAGCGAAAGCCTCATGAAGCTGCCTTTCACCCGCAGCACAGAGAACGGTTGTTCCCCAGGCCAACCCTCCCTCTCCCCTGCTCCTGCCTCGGGATGTTCAGCTGCTCAGAACCCACAGAGACTGCGGTGAAGGAAGAGCCATGGGACGGGGGATTTACAGCTTGGTGTGAGGGGAGCCGTGCCCAGGCAGGGGCTGGGGCAGAGGGCGGCATGCAGGCAGGGCTGGAGCCAGCTGACGCCAGCCCCACTCTGCGGCCTGAGACCCTTCCAAGGCGCCGGCTGAGGTACAGATGTTCCCATTGTGCATCTTGGGAGCCTTCTCGGAAAACTCCAGCAGCTTCGTTCCTCAAGCTGCCGTTTTAGCTCCAGCTTTAGAATTTGGTGTTCCTTTTTTTTAAAAAAAAAATGTATATGTTAGTTTAGAAGAAAGACTCCTCGTGGCTGCATTTCTTTGCCTTATGCCAACCTTCCACTATTTTAAGAGCTCCCTCCCTGCTCCCTGCTCTCCCCCTCCCCAGCCTGAGCAATTGTCACCATCCCAGGGCTTGGCACCATTAGGCTTCAGTATGAAGCAGCCACTGCCAACCACAGCCTGTTTTGTATTGCAGGGACTGGTTAGCCGGGTAGAGTGGATGGATTGAAAGGCAGGCTGTGCCCCTGGAATTCTGCTTTGGCAGGCATCTGATGATCTAAGCACACACGACCCCATCACTACTCCCCGATTCCATTTTCCCACCACCAGAATGAAGAGAATCACAGTGGGGAAAAGAGATTTGCAAACCACTTTGGGATCCTCGTTACTGGGGTTTTATGTCCTTCCCTGCTTCCTATGTGTAAAAGCAGTTACACCAGGACAAGAGATGCGCAAGAGGGATATCAGATCTGATGTGGTGGTAGAGGCAGCTTTGAAAAACCAAGCTGAGAATGGAGTTCAAAAAATGATTGAAGGATTTTGGGAAGAATCAGTCACTTAGAACATGATCTGGGCCAGGAGCCAGAGCTTCAAGGTGCCTGAACCTGCCTCTAGCTCCAGCATTGGGCAACTTTAGGGTTTGCTTAATCCTTGCAGGCAGAGGAACTAACCAAAAGTCTTGGGTTCCATCTAGGTATGAGCAGAGGGAAAAAGAACCCCAAACAAACCAAATAACCTTCTCATGTTTTGAGACCTGCTCTGCTCCTGCATCTCACTCTGCCTTTGCTTAGAAACCATTATGTGTGAACCACAGAGCACTGCTGGTTCACAGTTAAGTCTCCAGGTCCAAATACAATGAGAAGGTAAAGCAAAAGCTTTGCAGTGCTCTCAAACATTCCTTCTGGCCTGAATCCTCTCTCAAGTGCTACATCTTTAAGGTTAGCAGTGGACCCACATGTAATTTCTTTAGGAAGCATAGCTCAGGAGAGGGGAGATCACCCCATCACTCCTGGCCAGCGTTAGCAACTTGTGGAGAAGGGGGCAAAAATTGAGAATCATCTTCCAAAGAGAAGCAGAAAAAGGCCTTAGAAAAAGCTTAGAGCCAGAAAGCAACTGAAGGGGCACATTTGTATCAGGAGAGATGTTTACAACCTGCTTGCAGCAAGAAAAGCCATTGCTTTTAAAGGAAGAGGGGACAGAGGGCATCTGTCTTTCAGAACAATCAGGAAAGGGAATCTGAAAAGCAAATGCAGCTCTCTTAGATTAAGTTAAAGAAAAGGCAGCAGCCTGTGGCAGCCACCTGGGATGCTTCCAGAGCAGGAATCACAGCAGGAGGCAGTCCAGCAGCACCAGGACCAGAAGGGCTGGCAGCCAGAGGGAAAACAGGGCTCCCTTGAGCCCTATGCTGGCGACAGACTGCCTTGGGAAACTCCAGGTCAGGGGGTTCTAATCTGCCTCCGCAGACAGGCTCTTCCTTATTGCCTTCCTCCTCCTCCAGGCATAAGGCCTTGAAGCTGGAGAGGAAGCACATCCCCACACTCTGCTGATGGTAAGAGGAAGCGGGCAACTCAGGACTGGCATCAATATGGTGCTGGTTTCACACTGCTTAGCTTCCTATGCTTCTAAACACCATGGAGCAAAGCTGCAGGTAGCTCCTAGCCAGTCACTGCAACCAGGAACCCCATCCCATCCCCAAGCCCATTGGGTCAGCAAACCTTAGGCACAGTCCAGATGAGTGTCATTTGCCCTTAGGCATAGAAATTTGAGTCTTAGATGCTCTTTCATGGCCTGCAAGTTGCATTTAGATTACCAAAGAATAACCTCTACCATACCATGTCTATCTTCAAGGTCTCTGTGCCCATGAGAACCTGTGGCACATCCACCTTCCTCTTCTGATGTGCAACCCAGACACAGAGCAGAAGCATGACAAAGTGCCAAGAAAAAGGGTTTCAAAGGCTTCTTCACTAAATATGGACTCACTTAAACAAGACAGGAAGGTAGGGAAAGCCCCACATGAGAGCTTTGAGATGTCAGATCTGAGAAACTGAGAAGCACCTGTAGGATTAAGGAGCTGGGCAGAACTTCGAGAGCACCCTCAGCCCTAAATGATGAATAGGAGCCATTTCCCTTCCTCTGATGCCTCCATCCCTTTTGAAGTCTCATATCCTAAAAGGCTAACAGTTTTAAAGAGAAACAGAGAGAAAAGGAAGCATCTTCCAGCAGAGTAGGTGAGCATGCACATCCTACTGCTGTTCATTAAAAGAGGCTAATAATCTCATTTTTTTCCAGCTCAGATAAAGCACTGTGTATAAGTAGATAAGAGGCTTACATACCCAGGGGGCTCAATTAATGTTCTTAGTTCACACGGCCTCAGGTAGAAGGCATTGCTGACCCTAGGCTGCAGCTACCAACTGTTTAAGCAATGGCTTTCTTTTAAGTCCTGATAATCCAAAGGCTTTTATTTTTAGGTATTCCTAGTACTCTTCATCTCCACAGCACTTCAGCACAATTTTCCTCGACTCTACAGGTACTCCTAGACTGTGCTCTAGCAGCCTAACAAAAACTGTTTTTCTTACCTCCTCTATCACCTAAATCCTTACACAAAAGGAAGATCTCCTCCTCCCCCAAACCTGGTTTTATATAGCAGTGCTCAGCAGGCTCAGCCATGCTGCATGAAGCCTCCATCCTTGGGGAATCTATTTTTCTTCTTGAAAAAGACAGTCTTTGACCTGGGAATGTGTTTTCTAAAGGATGTACTGGGGTGTAACTCCCAAAGAGTTTCTCCTAAAGACTTCCAGAAGTGGCTGCACACTGTGCAAACACCCTGTGCTGGGGTGTCAGCAGGTCCTACAACTACTCAGTGCTTTTTTTCATCACTGACTGGAGCAGTAGGGTTTGGATCTGTCTCTTTTAGGCTGATCAGTGGAGTAAAGTGTGCTTCATTCATGAAGCCAGAAAGACAGTTGTAGAAAAAAGGTCCCCAGAAATTTCTTGAGCTCCTGGGCTGTGGTCATAGGTGAGAGCTGCTCTACAATAGCCCTGGTTATGATATGGGTCAATATCAGCTGCTCTCAGTAGAGCTGTAGGCTCTCTGAGGCACCTCTGGGACATAGCTGCTATGAGCAGGATAACCACAGATCAAGGCTGAGGTTTGCCCTGTGTCAGCCTGTGCCCCTGTGGTCTTCCTCCAGCTGTTATGTATCTGCATCAACAGCTGCTACAGCATCCTAAATATGGTAATGTGAGGCAAGTAGACTAAGAGGAGGATGCTGTTCAGATGTCGTTGGGAAGCCCAGCAGTGGTGAGCAGGTAACTCTGCTCCCTCTGTGGGATTAGGACACAGCTGAAGATCTGCCAGCAGCTGTAGCCCATCTGTCACCCCTATTGGCACTGCCGTGCCCTGGCCATTAACTTAAGTGTCCCTGTTTCTTCACTCTGGTTGAGTTGGGGCTTGACCAGCCTTCCAGGCTTTGGTTCCTTCTGGCATCATTGGTCTGGCATCATTGGTGACCACATGTGGAGGTGACTTTCTGACACAAATGCTTTCAATTCCTAACCCTGTGGTCCCCAACCAACCCATCTCACCTTGTAGCTAATCTACACTACAGGTGAGTGAAGCTGGAGCATGGAAATATGCAAGTGCTCAGACAAACTGTGTGTTAAGTTCTGAAGTGAGTGGCACACTGAACCTATGCTCCTGGACACACCATGATCCCTGACCAATCCTGCATGTATAAACTGACCTCATGACTATTTCTCAAGCCAGCACACACCCTTCCCCTCCTGTCCTGCTTCTCTCTGCCAGCTCAGCCCTCCTCTGTGTCAGCACTGTGTCTGCAAAAGACAATATGGGCTGAGCTCTGCTGGCTGTCATGGCAGGGAGGTCTCAGCAGCTTCCACATTAAATGGCCTGGAGAAGATTAAGTGCTCTCTCTGCTTCTGAAAGGCTCATTTAATTCACTTTCACTCTCTCTTTCCCTCCCCCAGACCTCCCTGGCATCCAGGACACAGGGACTTTTATTACACCACTGAAAACCTTGAAGGGGACTGATATTTTGGGGTTTTTTTTTTGCCTGTTCCACCTCTTAGAGGAATGTCTCCTCGGATGGGTCACCAAGTTTACGTGCCTGCTGTCACACACAGGCAGCTCTGGCTTTGAGACAGGCTGGGTTTGCTGGGCCAGCATCTGCTTTGGGCTCACAGTACCCCAAGGATGAGACAGACACTGGGGAGGGTTTGGCAGTGGGAACGGCTCAGAAAAAGCACGCGTTACCAGCCATGAGCAAATATTGTCTCTTGCTACTTCATTCCCTTCTGTGTTTCAGAAGGGCCTGGAAGAAGCCCTGAGAAGCTGGCAGGGTGGCGATAGGATGGGTAGGAGAGGGTGGCTGGCACTGGGATGTGGTCAGCTGTTAGTTTCTGTAGTGGGCTACCAGCTCGCTTCTCCCAACCCTTAGCATCTGTGGTGGGGGCACAGCTGCTTGATGAAATAGCTGAAATTCCAGGAATGTCTAAAATTAATTCAGCTTCCATGGTTTGTGCTGGGGATAGTGAAACCCACTGCACTCTGGGTTAATCCTACTGGAAATGAGCTTTCCTCTGCATTGCACAGGGGCCAGCAATGCAGCTGGGCTGCCTTTATCTTGGGGGATGGGAAAATCAAGCTGTGGGGAATCTGAAGCACCGTGGCCATTGCATGCATGTGCTTTCCCTTTGGCTCAGCTCGGGAGCATGCTTGTCTCCATGGGGCTCAGCGCTCCCTGGTGTAACAGCCCTACAAGCAGCAATTACAGCTCAGCACCAGGTGTCTTACTAGCTGCAGGTGTCTGAGTTTAACTGGGAACAGACTAGATTGCCCACTGGAGCAGACAGCTGCTGGCTGTTAGATACTTAATTGAAACCTCTTTGGACCTGTCTCACTAAAACAAGCTGGGAATTAAAACTCTAAAGAGGTGTATGAGCAGAAAGTGTGTATCTGCCTCTTTGGTGATTTCCCCATCCCAGAGATGCTTCTCTCTTTGCTGCCCTTTACCAGGAGGGTTTTAATGCCCCTCTAGCCCTTTTGTGAGAGCTACAGATGTGCTGATACAACTGTGACAGCAACTCTGCGCTGATATAATTGCAGCTTCTGTAACGTAGGAGGGCATCTGCAGAGAGATGCTACTGAGCACTGCCTTCTAGCCAGATTCCCAGCCCTCTGGGTTAAGCCAAGACTGTGTCCTTGCAGAAGTCCATGGCAAAACTCCAGCTGAGCTAAAAGGTCTCAAGTTTCTTATTAGGAAATCTTGCTGAAGGTACAATAATAAAAACCCAGTATTTCTGAAAGAAAATCAAATGCCAAGCAAGAATAGTATTTTCTCCTAAAGATCTGCCAATAATGAGAAAATCCTCAGTCAATAAAAAGCAAGAGAAATGCTAAGCTGCTAGAAATCAGGTGGGGCTGTCTCCAATTAGCCTGTTACCATGTGAATGCAGCACATCTGGATTTTCCTTTGTTGCTCTGGCATTTCTTTTCCAACAGACATAAATGTCCAACATGTCTTCTTTTAATTCTGAGACAGTCCTGGCTTCCCCAGCACTTATTGTGCTTCCTTCCCTACTGTTAGTAGGTGAGGTGCCATCCTGCAGTGCTGGAACGGGAACGCACAGTTGTTTACTCCACGGAAGGTCTGGCAGGTGAATTTGAGCTGCATAATAAGAGCAATAGGCTTTGAAAGTCCAAACCTGAAAGGGAAGTATGCATGTGCTGCTGCAACGTCCTCTTTTTCCAGCTGGAGCACACTCCAGGTTGAGAGCAGCCCACACACAGTGCTGTGGCACAGCAATGTCAATGTGTCACCCTAAAGCAACTCTTGAAGCTCTCTGTTGATGAGGACGTGTGTCCCCACCAGAGAAGGAACACTAGGCATTTGTATAAGTTAGCAGTCTCTTGGAGAGCAGCCCTGAAGAGAAGCATCTTAAGTCCTGGTGGATGATAAGCTGACCATGAGTCAACAGCGCCCTTGTTGCCAAGAAGGCCAATGATATTCTGGGGTACATTAAGAAATGTGTGTCCAGCCAGTCTAGAGAAGTCTTCCTTCCTCTCTACTCTGCAATATCTGAAGTACAGTGTCAAATTCTGGGCTCCTTAGTTTAAGAGAGAAGGAGGACTACTAGAAAGAGCCAAGAAAGGAGCAAAAAAGATGATTTGGGGCCTGGAACACAGCTCCTATGAGGAAAGACTGAGAGAGCTGAAAGCATTTAGTCTGCAGAGGAGAAGACTGAGAGGAGACCTCATGCATCACTATAAATGACCTGAGGGGTGAGTGTAGGGAGGATGGAGCCAAACTATTTTCAGTTGTGCCCAGTGATGAGACAAGGAGCAATGGGCACATGCTACAACACAATAAATTAATTTAGATATGAGGAAATCTTCTTAACTGTGTGGGTGACAAAGCCCTGAACCAGCTGCCCAGAGAGGTTGTGAAGTCTGATCTGGGGATAATCAAACCCACCTGGATACAGTCCTGTATGATGTGCCCTAGGCAGCCCTACTTTGGCAGAGGATAGACTACATGACCTCTAGAGGTCCCTTCCAGCTCTGATGATTCTGTGATTCTGATGTCCATCGTATGGGAAAGTAAGGACTGAGTGAGGCAGTGTAAAATGAGACTTTCTCTCACAAGACAACTGCAGGCTTTGAAGATCAAGAACTCTTTCATAAAGTCTATGTCAAAGGCTTGCCCAAAGGTTTGTGTAGCCCCCCATCTGTGTCACAGAGGTTGCAAAGGGAACAGAACTCCATCCACCACTCAACAAGCTCTCGGGCAAAGATTCAGGCTATGAATAAGGGCAGAGCTTCAGAACACCCTGGCATATCCACCATTTGGGTAAGGCTTGTTGGCAACTATCTTCACACAACAGAAACAGAGAACAACATATCAGCCAGTCAGTTACTGAATACATTTGCCTTTTTCCCTTGTCCACTGCTTACAAAGAAAATGCAGCTTTCTGCACCAAGTGTGTGTTTATTTGCAATGGGTTCTTGAACTCCTTCCCTCCCTAAGTGTCTGACTGTAGGCTGTCTGTAGTGTTCAAGCTGCATTGCTTGCTCTGATGAGACACAGGTCAAATTTCTTTCTCAATCTCTCACTCCAAACACCCTCTCCAATATTTGCTTAAAAAAAAAAAATCACTCTTTCCATGTCCAGTCTGCCAGTAATTTCTGTTACTGGAATCTTTGTAGCTGAAGTGTTGTCAGAAGAAGAAAAATTGCCCAAATAATTTTATTCCCTAGTGTTATCACACACTGGCCGCTCCATCCAGGATGTGCCACAGTAAGGCAGAGCTGGAGTCATCAGTAATAATTACTATTATGATGTTGCTAAAAGCCTTAAGAGGCACTGTGGTTATGGGCAGGAAAACCTGCAGCTAGCAACCAGGTCCAGTTTATGCAAACACAACCTGACTCACAAAAGCCGTAGTCAGATGAAGAGCTCAGAGCTCCTTCTGTCATCCCAGGACTCTTTCTGGCTTTTGCTGGGCTGTCCAAGCTCTCAGATGAGCCATAGCCTGGACTGTGCACATTACCAGACCATGCTATGTCTCACCAGCCTGCGTCCCACTGTTCCCTTTCCTGAGGCCAGCCCAAGCTCCTGCTTGCACCTCAGACTCCTCTCTTACCACACAACCATCTGCAGGACAACAAAGGAAGCTGAAACCCAAGAACAGAGGCGGCTGAGGGGTGACTTCATTAATGTCTATAAATATGTAAGGGATGGGTGTCAGGAGGATGAAGCTAGGTTCTTCTCAAGGTCATCTGGTGATAGGACAAGGGGCAATGGGTGCAAGCTGGAACAGAGGAGGTTCCATATAAATATCAGAAGGAACTTCTTCCCAATGAGGGTAACAGAGCATTGGACAGGTTGCCCATGGGGATTGTGGAGTCTCCTTCTCTGGAGACGTTCAAGATCTGCCTGGATGTGTTCCTGTGTGACCTGGTCTAGGTGATCCTGCTTTGGCAGGGGGATTGGACTAGGTGATCCTTCGAGGTCCCTTCCCATCTCTAATGATTCTGTGATTTTAACAGCTGAATGTGTGCTCTCCTGACATTAGGAGAGCAGGAGGAGAGCCCTGAAGGATTACCCTTCAAGTACCACGCTTGCTTTTCAAGAGGATTCTTCTGTTTCCAGATCTGTCTCACCATGTCAGGGCTGGGCAAAGCAGAGCTCTCTATGGCTTTCTCTGGGCACAGTCCCTCAAACCCACACCTCACTTAAGAATGTGTTCAGTTCAGATCACAGCCTCTGTCTACGGAGAGGTGATCTACTGGGCTCCCTTTGTCTGAAGATCCCTGGTGCCTTGCACGTTATCCTTTGCAGGGAACATTATCCTGGCAGTACCTGACTTTTGCACATCTCTTTAAATTCCCCTCTCTACAGGTTAGCACTTTTGGCTGGGAGATCCCAAAAGGCAGCTGCCAGCTGTGGCAACAAGTCTGCACCACCCTACGCAGAAAGATTGAAGACTAGGGGTGGGCTATTTAGGCAAATATTGGAAGGGTAATTGTTTCAGAGCCATTCACTGGGCAGGAGAGGAGCTGAGTTTTAGTATTACAATGTGCATTTGTCTGATATTTGTCCTGCTGCTTTGCCTCCCACCTGTCCCACCCCAGTAGCCAGAAGAGGTGAGGTTCATGTGTGCAGCAGTCAGAAGCCGTCAGCTGGTCACAGAGATGTGTTTTTGCTGGTGAACTCTGTGAGCATGAGTAAAAGGTGATGATGAAGGCAGTGCAGCACCCAGGCAAGAGCCATTCACACGTCGGCCTCCAATGCCCCAGGGGCAGGAGATCTTGGCAGGATCTGTGGTGTCTCCCCATGTGCTGCGTCACACCAAAGGCTTCCAGTTCCCATACTCGAGGGGACAACTACAGGGACTCTAAAACATACTGCTGCCATCTGTCTCCCCAGACATCCTGGCTCCATTCTCTGAAGGTTACCATGGGAGCCACAAAGCTGTGCCAAAATTCACACCTTATAAGAACTTCTGAGTGGAAACTCCGAATCTGTTTAATTTCCACATTTTCAGAGACAACGTCTCTCTCCTTCCCCTACTTTCCCCAGTACTTCTTTGCCCTACAGGTCCACAGATTGGACAGATCCCCCTATTTCAATGTCTGTGCCATGCAGCTCTGTGTGGTGCCTGCCCTGGCACTCAATGGTTTGCTTTGAACTTCATATCCTCAGAAACCCCAAGAAAGAGACACTGGCATTTCCCCAGTGTGTATCTGGGAATAAAGATTTCATGAGGGTTACACAGTCCTGGCCCTGCCTGAGAGTTGCAGTGGGATCCAAATAAGGATTTGACTTAGTCCGCTTCCTGCTCCTCAGCTCTCTCCAGAAAGGCAGAGCAGTGGCTTTCCTGAAGCAGGCATCACTGCCTCTGTGCTGCGGGTACAGAAACCTCACAGCTGCTTCTCTCCAGCCCAGGCCCTCCACTACTAGTTGGCCAACTCAGGGGTTGCTCTAATGTAGAGACTTTATGCATGTGCTGTGGGACACCACCGTGTCCCGTCCTTCTTGCCCCCAGTGTATCCTGGAGTAGTGGCATGTCCGGCTGATTCACAGGCTGATGCTTTTGGCTTTATGCTAATGGAAATTTTTCCTCCACAAGGCATTTTTTTCCCTCGTCCAGTTGCAATAAAAATCCAGTCCTCAACTTAGCAAGGACAGAGCAAAGGTCTCTGTGTATGACTTGTGGGTTCTGGCTGGCAAATTGTAGCACCATATATGGTTGTTGACTTTCCAAGTTTACAAATGTACAAGTCACACATTTGGCAGGCCAGCTGGTGGGAGGTATTTTCTTTAAGCTCTTTGAAAGCCCCAGTGAAGAACAGTGAACATTTCTTATCCCCAGGCTACATACTTATTTTATCCTTAAATGTTCTTAGTAACTATTCACAGATTAAGCCCTATTTTCTTTAGGAGTAAAGGCCAAGATAGATTATAGATAGTAAGGGGTACCAGTGGAGACAGGAGAGCACAACTGAGATCTTTTTTTGATCACTACAGGGCGATGCAGAGAATTAAACAAGCCACATGTTGCAAGGTGAAAATTATACGGACTAAGATTTTTATGAATTATGTAAAGCTTTACATATACACCTTAGAGTTGTATAAAAATGTGTATACAAATGACACACACGGAGAAAATGAGCTTAGCTAGTGGTGCTGCCTGGCACTTACACTGCCTTCGTCATCTAAGGAGCTCAGCGTGGTTTATCAAGCTATGTGAGAGCAGCTTTCCTTCAACATTGAAAAGTGGGGGAAGCTGTGTAATGTGTCATAGCAACACCTCGAAAGAGAACGCACAGTGTCCAACAAAGCTGCTGGCTGACCCAGGGAAGCAGGTTGGTTGGATGCTGGCTCACATCATGCAGTTAATGCACTTCTTCCATCAGGTGCCAGAGGGACTCTGCTGACCACAGGCTGCCACAAACCTTGATTTCCCCATCAGCCCAAAGGCAGCCTTTTGTGATGGGGCTAGTCTGTCCCTAAGTGCTGGCTTGTGCTGACAGCTTCTTACTGAACTCACAACAGATTGACCACATCTGTCCATCCCAAGAGATCCTGCTTGGACCAACCTACTTGCAGGCATAGAGGGCAGCCTAGTACTTGGACAGGCCAGAAGCAGCTCAGTTTCCAGTGTGACCAGCAAGTAAAGGTGTCCTTCACACTGTCTAGGAGAATAAGAATATTCTTGTATTGTGGATAAACATCCCACTAATGACTTTCAACCAGGTCACACTTTAGAAATGCTTTACAGATCACCTTTGAGCTTCAAAGGTGTTCATCCCCTGTATCTACAGTGTGGTGGAGTCCTGTCGTTTCAGTCCTGCCCAGTGTCTCATTGTGCTTTGTAATTAATCATCAAAAACCAGATTTTCTTCCAAATTATGCCTCCTGATGAAGCATGGTGGTTGATGGAATTTTGGTGCCAGGAGGTTTGGTATAAGCTGCTTTCACCTTGGCACACCATCAGAAGGACCACCACTGGATTTCAGTGACTACTTGTGGTCCTACAGAAGGTTTTGTAGCAAATGAGGCAACGTCTGGCAAAGTTGCCTGGGAGAGGGGAGGAGAGATGACAGAATGGGCAAGCCCCACCATGCATGGACCGGGGCTCCCCTAACTTTAGGGGACACTAGCCCATCTCAGGCAGCACCTTCCATCAGTCAGTGAATTGTGCGGTGCTGACAGAACAAGAAGATACTACTGGTTCTGGCTTTATCCTTGCTGTTGCACTCTTCTCAATTCTAACACTGTTTCTTTTCTTCTTCATTCCCTTTTCCTTCTCTCTGTCTCTTCTCCCTGTGCCTGCTCCAAGACATCTCTCCTTAATTGCCTGCGTGTATTTTTTTAAATGAAAGGGCCATACAAACAGAACCCCACCAGATTCTGCCAGGCTAAATTCCTAAAACAAGCTTTCTCTTCCGGGAGGAGACCCGAACACATTCCCTCATTGATTGGGCCGCTAGCTGATACTCAGCCCACTCCCCTCCTCCTGTATTTCAGATAGGCTTTCTTTTTTTATTTAACATCTCTAAAAAGACCAACAGATTGCTCGTGAATGACCACACAGTAGAATCCGACAAAGCTCCCATTCATGGCCAAGAAACTTGTACAATCCCAGTGGTGTGACAGAAAGACAGCTCTTTATAAACCAACCTGAGTTAAAAGGTCAATGGCCATAAACTCCCTCCACCCTGCTTTCCTGCAGGGTTTGGGTTTTTTCCCCAGTAATCAGTGCTTTCTTACTATCATAAGGAATAGGGTTTTTTTGAAGGCTGGGGGGGAAGAGTCAATGTTTTGCTTGAGGACTGCAGGGAAAAACTTGTATCATGCTGGGAGACATGCTCTAGGACCCCTTCACTGCAAATTACTTCATCCAGTGGAACTCTTGGCTGGATGAATTAACCCTGATTTAGTTCTTTTTATGCTGCAAACCTTGGAAACAAGAGAGTGTTTTGGCTTTGACATGGTCTGAGGCTTAAAGAACCCCCCTATGAAAAATGACTGTGGATGTGGTCTCTGAGAGAAGGCCATCAATGGAGTGGTCAAGAGTCTTACAATCAGACCATCTGTTATAACCAAGAACAGGCAAGCTTCAATAATGCCAAAAGTCTTAGTACTTCCAGCAGTATACTCCACTGATGGTTTGACCTTGCTGCCATGAAAAAGCAGCTTTTACTACCCAAACTTATAACATATGGAGAGCACAGAGGTCTTCTCAAGACTCTTTCATTTGCTCTGACAAGAAATCATACAAGAATATCTGCAAAAGGAGAAACAACCCGACAAAAAGAAACCAGTTCATTGTCCACAGAATGCCCAGATAGCCTGTGGATGTTCCACATATCTCTCCATAGTGGCTGAGTTACGATGGCAATTAGGTGTTTTCTAGAGACCAAAGTGGAGACACACATCAAGCAATTTAGCTGTGAACACAAGCACTGCCTCCTCCAGAAGGTTGAGGAACCTATGGATACCACTCATTAAACCATGTGGTCCTTTTCCAGAGAAGCAGGCTGTGCTTTGTTGAGACGGGACCTGTGAGCCCTGTTAGCAGATACCTAATTCTGAAAATGGCAACAGGTTTTTATAGGAGATTATAAACTCCCTATCCTAAAAACTCCCAAAGCCAAAGGAGGCAGAGTCCTCAATTGCAATAAATAAGTCATGGGACTATAAATAAGAAGACTTGCAGATGAACTGGTAACGAATTGAGCATGTATTCACTGTCTCAGAAACAGGTGTCTTTCTTTGAGAACTGCTGGAAAGAACTACAGTTCCCCATGGCAGTAGGGATGGATGAATGGATGGATCTGGATGAAGGCAGGTGCATACCCAGGCAAGTGTATGTTCAAGTGAACTTCAAAGGCATCAGTACACAAACATACCCACTCAGCATGGGGGGAATAAAAGGTTATTTAAGTTCTTCCATTAAAAAAATATCATTCTTCAATTATTTTAGTGTATTTAAGATGTTTAAGCCTTCATTAATATCCTTTAAATCTCCCTTTAACACACACTGCAAAGCCTTTCAACGAAGGACTCATTTTAATGGACTTAGAGGTAATCTTGTTTTTTAGCAAATAAAATAAAGGTTTCACTAATTAAAAATGTTACAACATTTAGACTGGTCTTTTCTTCCCACTGCTTTAATTAAAAGGCATCTTGGGGAAAGGTTTTGAGAGCTGGGTCCAAGTTTCATTCAATAATCCTAATACCAAAGCCAAAAAGGAACTAGCTGTTCTTGAAAGAATTTTGCCCGGGAGATGTAGAGAGTGGGAAAGGCTTGGCTTAGCCATGAGCCACCAGTTCAGGTAGTCAGCTCTGAGCAAATCCTTCAAGAGAACAAGGGGTACATGAAACAGTCAGCAGCATTCTATCCCTGTTGCTGTGGAAAGTGGATTTAAAAGAGTTCAAGAATGAAGAATATGATTCTTAGGTCTCTAGAGAGAAACCACAGCGATGGGAACTCTAGCCCCATTGTTGTTGGCTACTCATCCAATCAGCTATCCTAACCTGTGTAGATTATCTTACACAGGAGCTGCATCCCTTCCAGCTGGCCTCACTGTTTGTCAGCAGGGCATGTGCTTTGAACATGCATTTGACAATCCCACTACCCCTGGTAGGGGGTTGAGATACAAGCCAGAGGTGCAGACTTGAGAGCTGACGGTCCCTGTGTATTTGCAGAGAAAAGGCAGGTTGTCTGTTGCTCAGGTGAGCTGTCTGCAGGAGATGATGTGAGTGCTCCCTCCAGAGCCCGTACTGACTCCTACATGCACTGGCCTTCAATCAGCGTCTTGGTGAAAAACAGGTATGGTTTCTTTGGCTGAAAAACAGATAGGAGAGTCTCTGCTCCATCCTCCTTTCTGTTCCCTCACTTAGACTCCTGCTGATGAGCACTGTTTTTGCGCTTAGAATCAATGAAATGCTCGAGGTTCATAAGAAAGGTTCTATTTATTCTCAAGGGCTTTTTTTAAACACAGATCCTTGACCCAGTTAGCCATGAGTTGGCACAACAGAGTGGGGTGGCCAGCTGCCTCACAGCAAAGAGAAATGAGTAGCTGGAGGCTGGCAAGATGCAAATTTCAACTGGCTTTGCCACTAGGAAAATTACAGTTGCACCACACCCTGCACCTTCTCTCCCTTCTCCTCATCCTAATGGTGCTTGAACAAAAACCGAATCCCAGCCTGCCTTGCAAGGAACGCACTATTGCACAGTGGTGCTCTCTGTGTCACCCCAGATCCTACTGCCTTGACTCAGATGCTGGAAGGCACTGGATCGGTGATACATAGAAGGCAAACAGAGGTCCAGGAATCCACACAGCACAAAAACTGGTTAAGAACAGCCTACTAAAGGTCACTACTGTTGACCCTTTTAGAGAACAGGAAAGGGCCAAGGGCTTGCTAATCCCCATGGAAGGAATAACCTTGGACTAGTTGATCATTGTAGGTCACTCAACCCATTACACCTTTTAACTAAAATGATTCTATTCTATTCTATTCTATTCTATTCTATTCTATTCTATTCTATTCTATTCTATTCTATTCTATTCTATTCCATCCTGTTATGCTACTCTATACCATGCTACACTATTCCATTCTGTTCCATTCCCCTAATCTAATTCTTTTTTTTTTGATCAGTGCAGGAATAGCTGGAGCTCTGGCTTCCCTCACTCCAGTGACAGGAATGGATGAAGCCAGATGGAAGGATGGATGACAGCTTCTCTGGTATTGACCTAAAGATACCTACAGCTCTCACCATGGATGAGGGACTGCTCTTCCTCCTCTCTCCACTATATGCCTCATCTGCCCCAGGGTGAAGGAGCTCTGAAGGTCTATTTTGTTCTTGGAAGCATTTCACAGCCTTCACCTGATCCATAAAAACTTAAAGGACGAGATGGTGAGAGTCTGATTCAGTGGGGCACCTTGCCACTAACTAGCATAAAGGGTCCTTAAGTTCATTCACTCGTCCTTCCTAGACTATAAAAGTTATTTTACTGGTGTCGAGCAATGACTCCACTTTCCCACTCAGTCACTTGTGTCCCTCCCACACATCTGTTAAAGAACCAGCAGCAACTGTTAAAGGCTGCATGAGACATCAACCACTTCTGGAAAATGTTGACGTTTTCCTGCCTGATATGCTCAGTTAGCCTGGAATTATTTACCAAAAAGAAGGGGAAAAAAGACTTTTCCACAAGATTTCTGGGAGGGGTCTCCAAAGAGGAACTTGTCAGCCGCAGCTCATGACTAATGTGATATAAAAAGCGTATGTTTGGCAAGATTTTAGGCAAGTGAGTGTTTCAGGAATGAGGGTATTCTTTTATGTGCAAGGTTATATTTAGAATTTGTAGACTGCAGAGTCGCAAGAAAATAATTGCATCAAGGAAATCTGGTGGAATCATAAACCATGAGAATGCAAAGCCTGAATCATCCAAGCCCGCTGGAGCCTGGGATTTATTCCACAAGAGCTCACAGCAGCTCCTCCGTTTGTTGGTGTTTGGGGTATTTCCTTAGCTTTAAAGGAGTTTATGCTTCTATGTTGATATATTTACTAAGGCAATAACTGCAACTTGTGAGAATGACTGAAGCTGTAAAATGGTTCCTAGACCCTTAGGAAGGACTTCAAGCTGTTTCTTATTGAACTGTATCTTCTGGTGTGGATGCTGAGCCAAAAGCTCTGAAGTACAATCCTCAGGAATGTGACTGTTGTTCAGATGTGGTTTTCCACATCATGATTCACACCCTCCTCATTTTGGGCATCCTAGCATTCAAGAGATGATGTGTCCTTTGCTCCTAAGTATCAGTCTAGAATACAAAATGATCCAAGATGAGATGGCAAAGCATTAGGCTATGACTTCCGCACCCCCTGTTGCCTGCAAAATCCTCTTGTGTCAGCTAAAAGCCTTCCAAAAGGCTGTGGAGGTGTTCATAGCTCCTAGATGTTGTACTGTTAATATGTGTAAGGTTGGAGGCATATAGGTACAAGCTGTATGTTTTGAAAGAGGGGAATGTTTCCAGCTCTGGTGGGAGGGAAACTTGAAATAAACTTTCCAACCTTTATCTTGCTCTGTCAGCAACAGACCTCTTCTCCTCACCTCCTAGCCACAATGCAAGTGAGTAGTGCTTCCCCCCTCCCACCTTGTGGGCCTGACAGCCCTGGGTACCTTGTTCTTGTTCAGGAAGTCCCACCATGTCTCCCTTCAACCAGGCTGACAGCTCCATCCCAGCTCAGCCATTCCCAGAAACAACATTCAGCTTTATGGCTGCTCTTGTGAGTAGACTATATGACTTTTTTGTCTACGTGCAAAACCCTACGGTACCTGCAAAGCAGTATTGGCAGTAAGACCTCAAGAAAGCTGAGATGTAATTCCTTCCAAACTCTTTACTGCAACTCAGAAAACATCAGCTTTAATGATTTCATAAGTAGCTTTTAATACTCCTCATCAGGTTGCAGTTGGCTAAGGTGAAGCTTGTCTGCATTGTAAAATTAAATCTTTTATTGAGTCTGTACTGTAGTTACATAGTGTAATGGGTCAGGGATGATCCTGGCAGCCACTGATTTTGCCTTCTCTAACAATAAAGGCATGTATTTACCCTAGAGCAGGCAGGGTATGTGCATGGTGCTAAGGGTTGGCTGAGGTAAATTTGCCCTGCAATAAAACCATAATGCCTCCTCTTCATTTCTGCCTCTGAGCTGAAGAGCATAATGGGTTTCAGTTACATTTATTTGGGCAGCGAAGACAAGAACTTTGTCACAGTATCTCAAGGGACAGTTAAATACAGACTGTCTGCAGCTCCCAACCTTATTGTACTGAGGGACACGTATGATACCTAAGAAGAGCCTCATTCTACACGGGTCAATACATTGCCATAGTGTCCTCAGTGAGCAGGAAGGAGGGATGGGGCAAAAGAAGGTTTCAGAGAAAGATGAGAGCAGTGGTGACATTTATTTCAAGACCTTCATGATGAAAGATTCCCCATGCTGTGAGAACTTATTCATACCATTTCAGAGCTGGCATGCCACCAGGGCTTAATCCAGTGCAGAATGAAATCGGGCATTATGAAGAGATGGATGGTCCAAATTTAAATAATAACATAAATATAATCGAAATATAAATATATGCATGCACACACACGCGCACACTGTATAAAACCTCCGTGGAAACAACAATAACCTTTTAGCTCTGCAAGCCAGCTGACCTATTCCTGTAACCACCTCTAATCTGTATGTTTGCACCGGGGGTTCTTTAAGGAAATGCAGAGTTGTAATTAACTGGGGGTGTGGAAGAGTCAGATGAGAGGGATATTCACACTGGAAGACCAGAGCATGCATTTGCAGCAGGTCACAGTCTAAAGAGAGCAGGCATGCCAGCTTCATCCCAAGAGATTGCTTTACGTGCTCTCCAGCATCAAATAGCCACACATTGCAACTCACAAATTTCCTACAGTGACTGTAAAGCTTCTAAAAAAACACTGACTTCTGCGTTAGTCACTCAAAAAGTTACTCTGTGATATGAAAAAAGAGCCTTGGATTTTGTTAGGCTTCTGCACAGCTTTAGCAGCCACGAAGCAGGTACCAAGCTGCTATGAGAAGTTACAGTACCTTAGGGAAGGACGCTTCTGGACACGCCTGGAAGTGTCCACTTTCAGGTGATAACTTCTTGGCCAATAAACACATTTAAAACACAAAATATTAATTTCCCATATTGCTCGTGACAGGGTGGCTGCCAAGCATTGGCAATTAGAATTATATCTGGAGATTGAAGGGGATTGCCAGTGCCTTTTGATGTTCAGAGCAGGCATCTTGGCTCATGGCTGAGACTGCTCTTACTGTTCGTTGTCTGGAAGGGATGGCTCATTGTGATGCTTAGGTGAAGTCCACAAATAGGCTCTTCTCTGTTCCACTCTTGGACACTTCAGCCCATAAAGTGCCTTTTGAGAGGAGATGGTGTTTGTATTCCTTATTAGAAGGATGCTCTCTAAATGATCAAGACATCCATAGATAAGTTAACATCATGGTGTGGCTAGAGAATTGAACAGGGTAAGTGATGGAGTTGAGAGTAATGTGAAGGCTTCTTTGTGTCAAAGCGGATGTTGCCATTGGGTGGAGGTGTCTGCTGTGTGTTCTTCTCAGTGGCAGCTCTGAAAATGCCAAAAAATTGTCATCGGTGATTAAGCTCCCTCATGCAGGGAGGCTTTGGGAATAGCAGTCAATGACTTTATAATTAGCAAAAATTACTAAGAATTTGGATGCTTCTTTTTTCTCATCAAAGCCTTTCTGTCTCTAAGTCCCCCTCTGAGCTGGTCTGTTTCCCAGCTCAGCCTTCTTGTGATGGCAAGGGACAACAGACCACCTTAGATCACAAGTGGCAGGACAGATCCACACTTGCCCATGTGTGAATCATATAACTAAAGAAACTCCACTGGGGGCTGGCTGCCCCTCTGAATTCCAGTCAGCATTTGCATCACACCTGAGCCTGGTTGGGTGGTCAGTCCCAGACACAGTGCTCTGTGCTGGGGCTCACCCCTGCCAGCTAAAGGAATTAGTAGTTCAATAGACATGGAATTGGCTAACAGACCCATAAGACTAGAAGCTCTCTGATTTTCCCAACCTGCAGCTCAAACATGAAAAACTAGGACCGTATCAGGACCTTCAACTGATGTTGCTGGACTGAGCACCATTTCTATGCCTGGTACCATTAAATCTTCTTTCCTAGCTGGATCACACATGCAACCTGAGGAACAAGAGCCCGGCCATACTTAGAAGCATAGCTGCTGCTGTTTCAGGCAGAAATTACCCTCAGGAAACATCATTAGTGTGGTTTGCATGCTTAGTTCCCCACCATACGTGTGTGAAGGCTTGGCCAGCATGTCCTGGGTGAATCACAGAATGCAGGAGCCCATCCATTCCTTCTGGAGCTGATGAGGCCTCCTGAGCCCCAAGGAGCTGGGACAGTTTCACACACAGGCTGGATGAAGCCCCAGGAGAATGAGTAACCCCTCATCCATACATTGCACATTTTAGTGTAGGAATTTCTCAGGAGAACCCATTCTTAGGGAGAGCTGGCTTCTATTTAGCAAATGCCGCATGAAATAAGCTGTCATGAGACTACTGTCTCCTACAGCATGATGAAGACCTTCTCTTTCCTCATGTACAGATTTCTTGGATGTACAGATTTTATATGCTCACTCACTCTAAATCTGTATCTGCAGCTGCATTCTCCTTCCCAGAGGGCTGGACATATCTTCCAGTGAGTCTGCTCCCACTAGTATGAACCCAAGCAGCAGTGTGATGAGAGTCTGAGCAAATGGGTGCAAGGAATCTGGTGGCACTGTGCTTAGTAGTCATGTGCTGATCGTGGACAATACAGTGATGGTCAATAGTCGGCTGTTGAAGTCACTTGTCAGTGTATAATGTGTGTGCTCAGACACACACAGATTGTTCTAGGTTGACTGGATGTGCCTCCATTAACCGTGGGGATGGGTAGAGGTGCAATGCAGGCCATTGGGAGAGGGACACAACATCGCAGTTGCCATCTGCCATGTAGAAGGGGCAGATACTTCTGCTGCGTTCAACAGCTGGTTCTGTAAAACACACCACTGAAACAGCACAGTTGTTGACAGCAGAGACCCCTTAACAGAGAGCCGGCCTAATTGCTGCCTCAGACTGACTCTCAGGAGAGGCACCCTGAGGCATCAGTGGAGCCTGAGGCTCCCATTGGAACTGGCGCTCAGCTTTCCTGAATCCCACAGCCTCCATTGAGCACTGGGCCAGGTCCTGCCAACAGACCAAATCTTCTTAAGGCTTGAAGACTGGATATGTTGTTCCAGGCATAAGGCAGTAGTGTTTTAAGCTGTGGGTCCCTGGGGTTTTCTCTCGCAAGCTCTGTGATTATGTCATGTCTCCAGTGAGGTCAGCGCTCAGCCATCAAGATGGAGTTTCAGTTGCTCCCAGGCTTGCAGGCGCAGTCTCAGCCCTGCAGGATGTGGCCAAGCCATTGCCAGGAGGGTGCAATGGGATTGTTCCTCAGTAGTCCTTTCTTCAGAAGCCGGCTTCTCCCCCCATGCCTCTGCAAGTCCCATGGTGGGAAGAAAGGGGGACTTGTTTCTTGCCTACCATTAACAGAAAGGGCTGGAAGCGTAACCAGAAATGACAACTTGAATGAAATGTGATGCTTTCAGAGGGGCCCAGAAGGCAGCAAAGCGGTGCCTTTCAGCCATGCCAGAGACCCCTTTCTCCCCCTCGCCAAAGAAGCAGTCAGCTTGGGAAATCTTGTTTTCACAAACGTATATTTTCCCCTCTAAAAACAATAAATGGTGTTATTGATGGGCAAAGCTGAGGTCCAGTGTGGCCACACACTGTGAGGTTTGGCTGCCTTCCTCTGCTATTGCTACTCTCTTTGTTTCCCTAGGAGACTTTGGATACTTCCTTCTATCGTGAGGGTCACACATACAGACAGAACAACTCATCAGAGGATCCTCTATACCCCTTCCAGTCTCATCCAGGACCTGGGAGGTGCAGAGGGGGTCAGGAGAAAGAGACTGTATCTCCAACCCCTTCTGCCACTGCTGACCTGCAAAAACAGAGACTGCCCAAAGCCTCAAGGTCCAAACTGGCCAACCCATTTCTCAATGCTCTTTCAGCTGACAAGACTGTAAATTCATGTGTGTGTAGAAAGAACCACCCTCAGATGGAGAGACAGTTCTGAGCAATGGCTGCTCTTTCAGTCCCACATCCTGCATGGGCTGAGCTAATTTAGAGCCATCCTTATCTGTTGGGCACAAGTGATTTGGGACCTTTGTTGAGCACAGATGCTCAGACACAGGTCCAATCTCATTTGGATGAGGGCTAAGCAAGAAAAGAATCATTGCTTAGTGTTTGGTTTGGACAATGCCTAATTCTCAAGAGCTGGCCCCACAGTTTTCAATCAAGTGTCGCTGGTCTGTAGTTGCCAAGAAAACAATAAAACCCCCCTAAAAGCTCAGAGTATAGACAGATGTTAGAAAAGAAAAACTAGAGCAAATTAATAGTATATGGCTTTGTATCAGGAATCTGAATTATGAGCAAATCCCAGTGGCCTGACACCATCAAAGCAGACATAGGAGAAGAAAACAGGAACTGGCCAAACCCTTGATCTCTCCCAACAGGATGCTTCACTGATTTATCAACCCCCTTCCCCCATCTCTCCCAGCTCCCATGCATCATGTCTCACTTCACACGCTGACCTCCATGAGTGCATGGGCTCACTCACTGCCACTCACACGCACCATTTACTCCCGTCCCCCCACCCCACCCCACTTCATTTGGAGAGTACTCTGGCTGTCATAGTGTGGATGCTGCTGATTCACATGTCGTCACTGGCAGCCACCCTCCCACAGTGGCCCAGTCCTTTGGATCTGCTGCTCTGCACGTTGCTGGCACACAGTGGGGCCAGGAACATTGACTGATGTGAAGCAGGGTACTGGGGCAAATGCTGGCCGCATACCAATGAGTGGAGAGCAGCCCATGATCAGCCATGGAGCAAAGGTTGCCTATTCTCTTTTCTTGGCTGCTGGCAACTGTGGGGCAGTGGGGATGTGGGAGAAGAGGGAAGGAGTGGCGTGAGCCAGAGACAGCAGCAGGAGCTGTGTGGCACTTGGGGATGAATGCTAAGCAGACCCCACCGGGCAGGAGTGACCAGATGAATGGGATCCTTTCACATCAGCCTGACAGAGGAGGGATTTCATAGTTCTCTGAGCAGCACAGAGCTGCCTTAATCCAGCAGATATGGCTCAGGAAACAAAATAAATATGTTCTTGCAAAGACATCACAATGAAGCTTTCAAGACTTACCATGAGAAGGCTCTACCTGGTTCTCAGGTCTGCTCACATATGTGGGAGCTAAGAGCCAGGGGGTTCGTTTTCTCCCTCACTTTGCTTTTCTCAGCACTTTCCTCCACTGCTGAATCTGGCCCTGGGGTGGAGGGGGAGAATATTTCCATTTAGTTTCTCCTCTAAAAATAAACAGAAACAGTCACCCCCAGGTTCATTCTAAAGAAAGCAATCACAGATAGACCTGGCAGACACAACTACCTGCAAACCAAGTGAAAATAACCAAGAAAGACTAGAAGAGCTGAGGGAACCATGCCTGGGCAGGACAGGGAAAAGGTCTGCTCCCCATGTCTAACATCTCTGGCAATGCTACCAAACAGCCATGACAGCAACAGGGGGATTAGTAACTGGGACGACAGGATAACCACGGAGTGAAACTCACTGCCGAGGGCTAGGAGCTGCTCTTTCCACCTATTAATCTCACAGGCAGACAGATGCAGCAGAACAGCCCAACAGGGTGCAGTGTAGCAGTACGTCAAAGGCAGCTGTTAAGATCGAGTTAAGCCATTTGCTCTATGACATAGTCCTGACTAGCCTGCGGGACTATCCATTGCACAGCTTGGCAGAGTCTGGTACCAGAAAGCTCTGAATGGCTTTGAGACTCTTTCTCCAGCTTGCATCCAAACCCATGGTTACGGTGCTGCAGCCAGAGCTGATCACATCCATCCCTCACTCCCAATGCAGCCTTGAGAACAGGCTGGGTGACTTCAACCCAGTTAAAGCATATATAGTTCATTTCTTATTTCCACGACTGTTTGTGTTCCCAGCTGAAGGTCACCCTTGTTGTGCTGGGAGGGAGTACAACTGTACCTCTGCCAGAAGGTAAAGAAGGCTCTTTCAAACGCTGCAGCTGAAATCTCCCCTGGGAATGGCTCCCAGGAGATGGACTCATAATACCCAGAGGTTACGACAGAATTATCCCATGTACGTGGGATGTATGGTTGCCTTGTTTGGCTATCTGTGCTGTCCTTGATGTGGAGGATCATGTACATGGTGTTCCTTGGGCAGCCTTTGGCATCTATTTGGAACAAATTTCAGACTTCAGGATTGTGTTGTCAAACATCAGCTTGTTGGCCTATTCTGCAGGTATCAAACAACAGCATAGAACTATCAAATCCATTGCTGAGACAAAGGGCCTTGTGTCAAGCTGATCAAAGCAGGAAGACATTAGAGATGCACAAAGGCAAAAGTTTGAAGTCCAGAACTGGTGGCTTTTCCACCAGACCACCCTGTATACACCTAGGCCATAACGTTCTGGCATTGGCATAAATTATTCTTCTCATCAACTAGAAGTTCCTTCTATCAATGTGCCTTTTGGAGACAAAGCTCTGCCTCCCAAAAGGGTTTTGTCCCAGCAGCCAGCTGTCCCATTGGCCACGTTTTGCTTTCCCAAAGTGTTAAGATCTGTGGCAAACCCAGTGCCAGTGCCCGCCGCTGAAACGGAAACACGCTCTTCCAGACATTAGCCTAACTGCGGCTCTTGCTGTTAGCTGTGTGTGAGCTCCCATGCTCTGTAGCCTGTCTGGGTGAGGAGTAGAATGCCCATTTGTCTGCCAGCTTCCCCTGCCCCTCTGTGCATGAGCACTGCCATTCCTGTGCCAGAGCTGCCGAGACAAGGCAGTGGGTTGGCTGGGAGCACAGCAGCTCTGCGATTCCCCGGGCCGATGATGTACCAGAAGTGCCAGACTGTGTCAAACGACGTGTGAGTCACCACTCACAGCTTCTGCTCAGCGGTGAAGCAGAAATCCACAGTCCTGGCAAAATGTAGCCCTTTTTGTTATTCTCTCTAGCAGCCGTATTAAGCTGGCATTTTTAGTGTCCCAAACCTAAGATGAATAGAGCTGCCAAGGGCTGTCATCCCAAGTTTCTGCTTCTAATTTCCGTGCAGTAGAGATGCTTAGATGGCTGAGAATATTTCACTTTACCACCTGGCCACCAAAAAGCTGGGTCTGCCTTTTGGGTGATGTCACATTTCCTGAGCTTTGGAGAATGGTTGTCTCCCCTTTCTCTTTTGGCTCAAAATGAGTCTGATCCTTCAAAAAAAGAAATCCCTCATAAGCTGCCAAGGAAATACCGATGAGAGAGACAGGAACAAAAGCAGAACTGTAAAATGGGATGAGACAAAAGGATTCAATAAATCTGATTCCTCTTTTTCCTACCCAGACTGTAGCATCCATGTCAACCGATGACAAAAATTACTTGATGACGTTGGAAGAAATTGGAACAAATCTGCTTCTCCTTAGCAGCCCTGTGTCTAAGACACACATCCCTGTGGGTTTGTGGTTAACCTGGCTAAGGTCTATGCCTTTTTTGACACAAGATGTAGCTCCCATGCAGCCCTTCCTAGTGGGATTCATCTCAGAGATGTCAAGGAGATGACTAATAACCAAATGTGCTCTCGAGTCTGAATTCATTCGTGCAGCCAAAGACCTCATTAATGGTCTGTACACACAGTATATATAGTTACTTCTTAAATATGAGGACATTGTCCAGAGGAATTTCTATTAACCCTGTTTACTCCCAAACCACTTGGGTTGAGACATCTTGACATCCTGGATCTAAATATGGATAACGTGTAAGGCAACGCTCCAAAGGGTGAGACAGGAGGGAAATCACTGCCACAAGCAGATTTAAATAGATAAAACATTTGAAGTGGCCACAGGTCCATTTAGTTTTAATTTTTTTTTTAACCTGGGTAACCAAAGCAGTTCAATGACTGGATAACATCAGTTGTGGGGATCAGGTGCTCAGGGAGGTGGTCAAGGAGGAGGAAAAAATGTCAGCTAAGAGGGAAACATCAGATTTGGTTATTGCAGTATCTCACTACTAGAAAGGTTTGGGAACTGATTTGCTGGGAATTCCCACAGGAGCAGCTGTCTCCTCTTTGAACTGTTATTGTCAGGGCACAGCCTTTTCTTCAATTTGCTAGTGGAGTGATTCCAATTCCTTTGAGAACATTTGCTACACCAAAGAACCAGCTAATGAATGTCTCTTGAGTGATTTTTAGGATAAGTACGTGATGGCTATTTGCAGTTTTCTCCTTACACTGTGCCACTCAGGAGCTGAATTGCACCAAGTCTTGGTTTTGGGTAGCGTTTGGTACTGTTCTTGAGGGTGTTTGGTCTTCTGGGTTTTTTTCCTTTCTGAATGAAGAACAGGAAATCAATTCAAAAGAGCCACAGCAAAATATAGCACCTGTATGCCAAGGACATGAGCAGATGATCAGTAAGGCTTAAAGAATACAGGGGTTAGCAAATATTTTCACCCAGAAACAACGTTCCACCACCCGTAAATAGCAGCAATTCAAATAGACAGCTCAAACTCAGAAATAAATACATGAATCACTGTTCTTATTTGTTAGTCTCATTAGTTACTAAGCACTGGGGACCTCCAGTTCTTCCACTCTCCTAGCTGGGCTGAGAAAAGCAGAAATGTGAGGCCAAATGCTGACTCAGAGCAGTGAAGAAAGCATATATGAGATAGAAGAGCTTTTGAGAGCCGCTCTCCATTCTACCTTTATTCCTGCTAGAGCTCTTATGAGGCTTTTTCTGAGGACTTGCATCTTTAGAAATGTGGTTTGGTTTGATCAAAACAAAATTGAAACTTTCCAGGTAAGGGCAAGTCCAAGAATCTATTACTCTAGGGTGATTCTGCTGGTGGGTGTGAAAAAACACAACAAGGACCTGATCCCAGCTGCAGACAGCCATGGGACTGGACTCTGTCATTGCTATCACTGCCTTAGACTTGCAGATTCTGAGGGGTGCAGGAATCAGGGGCTGTCCTTTTGACTGAGTGCAGAGGCAGATAATGAGACCAGTGCAGGTGCCAGTGCACCATGCAGACTTCTGGAGCATCTCCTGACATGCCAGCATTGGTAGCACAAGATTTGATTCCCACATTTAGCCCCCATAGAGAAACGCTGTTGGTGATTTTGGCAACAAGGAAAGCACATCAAAAAAGAAGAATTCTTGGGAGAGGAAATGGGAAGAAATGAAAGGGAAGAGTCTGAGACTGACTGTCACCTACGGGACAAAGAGAAGTAGGCGTTGCTAATTAATGGGTGGGTTTTGACATTATGTAAAATGTTTTTAAAAGTCTCATTTGAACAAGAGCTACTGAGGTACTGGGGGATGTTTGAGCCCTTTCAGGTCTCAGCTGGCTCACACACACCTCAGCCCACCAAGCCTGCCTGGCTGCTCCTGTAGAAGCAGGGCATTCATGCTGCAGAGTGTTAATGATTTCACCCTCCATAAACCTGGCCACTCAACTGTGCATTCAGTGGGACACACACGGAGATGAAATGCTCTCTTTGGAGGCCAGGAGGAGGTGATAGAGCTGATTTCTTCCTGGGTCAGTTTCACATCCATCCCAGGGGACCTTCCCATGGGAATGGTTGTCTGATTCTCATCATCTGCAATGACATCTAGCTGTCTTCACCATGTTAGTCTTGATGTATTTTAACATAGTCGGCCAGCCTTGGGCTCATGGAGACTGTTAATGGTTTCCCTAGAGCATTTCTCAAAGTCAGTCCTCCTGCTGGGTCCTGCTTTGACAAAGGAACAGGGAGGTTCCATACCACCTGCAGCTCCAGTGGCAGCAAAGGGCAGAAAAACTTCTCGTTGCAGAGCTCTCCACCCCAGGCACACACCATTAATTTGTCCCCCAAGCACTCTGTAGACAAATTTTACAGGAGGTTGGGAAAGTAATGAAAACAGTCTGTGCTGCATGTTTATTTGAAAAATGCCATAAACCCCCTTGGATACTTTTGACACTGAGGTGATCTGGCCAGCCCAACATGGAGCACTTAAGTGGGTAACAGCCCCAGATCTGCCAGTGTAACCCAGCTAGGCATGATGCTCTTTGCTGCTGTTACATGTTCCAGCTGTGCCTCGGGGTTAGTGAGAGTCTGCTGCTGGCTCTGGGTTTCTCCTTTTTGCATCCAGCTGTGGCATCCACCATGCTGCTGCCAGGACCTGCTCGAAGCATGGGATAAATGGAAGGAACCTTGAGCCTTATCCTCCTGCTCTGGGAGGTTCTCAGGTGGTGTTGTAAGGTAATGCAGCATCTTCCAAAGGCAAAGACCCATCCTACAGGGATGTCTGCTACCTCCCTGGGGTTCAAGTTAGGGACATTACAAGGAAACTCCCTGATCTAATACAGCCTTCTGCTTATTACCCACTCTTGGTCATGCAAGCTGAAGCTTTGGTGGGGAGGTTGAGGGAAGAAGCACAAAATCAATCAAAAGGAACTTTAGAACATGTAGGCAATTGCTTTAGGGATCGTAAGGATGGGTGATATTTTCCTCAATGTCTTCAGTGCCAGGGAAGAACTCTGAAAGGAACAAGAAAACACATCAGATTAACACATATCTCAGAGACTGGTGTCACTGGTGTCATTGGTTTACAGGGCACCAGACCTGGTGAGGACCAATGGAACTGAGATGTCCCAAAGGAGGAAAAGGATGCTTGCTAATGCATTCACAGAGCTCACTGAGAGGTCTTTAATCTAGATTAAAAGAGGGAGGGGGATGGAACCAGGGTCCACAGAGGTGAGCCTGGGCATCACGTTCAATCACAGGAGCTTAAATCAACAGCTCAGCTCAAGTGCATTGTACAGCAGGATGACTAATGGCCTAGTCACCATCACTGAAATGTGGTGAGACTGCTATGGATGGCTATAAGTTCTTTAGAAAGGATAGAAAAGGAAGGAGAGGTGTTGGACTGGCTCTCTATATTACAAAATGTTTTGGCTGTTTTAAACTCATTGAGTCTAATGCTAAGGATGAGGGGAAGAGATATCCTATTGGGAGTCTGCTATGGACCATCCAACCAGATTGAAGAGGTGGATGAGGTATTCTACAAGCAGCTGGCAGAAGTCTTGTGGTTTCTAGTCCTTGTTCTCATGGGAGACTTAACTTACCTGACATCTGCTGGAAATACAACACAGTGTAAAAGAAACATGTGTGGAAGATAACTTCTTGACAACAGTGGGTCAGTGAGCCTACCAGAGGAGCTGCCTTGCTAGACCAGCTGTTTACAAATAGAGAAGGTCTAGTGGGAGATGTGGTGGTCAGAGTCTGTCTTGGGCTTAGCAATCATTAAATGATTGATCAAGTTCTCAGTCATAGAATCATAGAATCATAGAATCATCAGGGATTGGAAGGGACCTCGAAAGATCATCTAGTCCAATCTCCCTGCCTCAGCAGTACACCCAGACCAAGTCACAGTCCTTGGTGAAGTAAGGAGGAAGGTCAACAAAACCACCACAGTGGACTTCTGGAGGGCAGGTTTTGACCTATTCAGGACATTGGTTGAGTGAGTCCCTTGGGAGACACCCCTGAAGGACAAAGGGATCCAGAAAGGATGGGTGTTCTTCAAAAAATTAGTCTCAAAGACACAAAAGCAGACTATCCCCATGTGCTGCAAGATCACCTGGTGAGGAAGAAGACCAGCCTGGCTGAATAGGGAGCTCTTGTTTGTCTCAGAATAAAAAGGAGAGTTTATGACCTTTGGAAGATAGGGCAGGCAANAGTTTATGACCTTTGGAAGAAAGGGCAGGCAACTCAAGAAAAGAACAATGATCTAACTAGGGCATGCAGGGAGGAAATCAAAAAACCGAAAGTGCATTTAGAACTCAATCTGTCCACTGTAGAGAAGGACAACAAGAAATGTTTTTACAAATATATCAACAACAGAAAGAGTCAGGGAGAATCTCCACTCCTTGCTGGATAGGAAGGGGAACAGTATCACCAAGGATGAGGAAAAAGCTGAGGTACTTAAAGCCTTCTTTGCATCAGTCTTTAATGACCAGTCCAGTTATTCTCAGGATATTCAGCCTCCTAAGTTGGAAGGCAGGGATGGAGTGCAGGATACATTTCCCATAATCTAAGAGGAAGCATTTAATGACTTGCTAAGTCACCTGAACTCTCTCAAGTCTATGGGGCCAGGTGAGATCCATCCAAGAGTGCTGAGGGAGCTGGCAGCGAATCTTGCCAAGCCACTCTCCATTATTTATCAATACTGTTGGCTAACAGGGGAGGTCACAGCTGACTGGAGGTTGCTAATGTGATGCACATCCACAAGAAGGAGAGGAAGGATGATCCAAGCAACTACAGGACTTGTCAGCCTGACCTCAGTACCAGGGAAGAACGGTTCATCCTGAGCATCTTCACACAGGTGTAGGACTGCCTGGGTTTTTGAAGGGCAGGTCTTGCTTAACCAACCCTATCTTCTTCTATGATTAGGCGGCCCACCTGGTGAACAAGGGGAAGGCTCTAGGTTTTTACCTAGACTTTAGTAAAGCATTTGGCATAGTATCTCATAGTATCCGTCTCCTGGAGAAGCCAGTGGCTCTTGACCTAGACAGGTGGACAGGTGGAGTCTTCACTGGGTAAAAATTGAGGACCCATTAGCTCTTCTCCTAGTGACCAGAGCTCTCCATCCCTCTTCTGTATGAAGAAATGCATTCCTGTTTCAGGACCTCTGTTTCCCCACAAGTTAAGGAGCAGCTTCTGGAGGATGAGCAGAATAAAATCCCTTAGCTGCTGGAATTGTGAACAGGACATATCACTTAAGCACATTAAGATAGAAACAGGACACAGATCTCAGGCTTCCTGAGTAAACCAGAAACTCCATCCTGTGCCTGACACAGTCTCTCTAGCCACCATTGCACAAGCCACCCACTCCCCATCACAAGACTGACCATCTGCGAGACTTCCTGCCCATCCCTCCCGTCCTCTCCTTCCTGCCTGCCCAGCTAGTCTCTTCTAGCAAGGAAAGGCAAACAGCTTCTGTTTACGCCCTTTCCTCCATCTGCTAGTGCATAGCATGAGCCTGCTCTACCATGTTCACTTTTTCTTCCCCATTCTGTCTTACTGAAAGAGCCAGTCTGCACTGAGTTGAGGGGCAGCCACCTGCACCATCCCATTACCTATATTCAAACCTAGATAGAGTCCTTGGGACAAATGAGAAAATTTAGAAACAAAAAAATAGGTCACTTGCCTCTGTCAGCTTCATACGTTTGGCACAGGAAGACAAACTCAAAAGGCTGATCATGGGAAAATCTCTCTTCTATTCTTGACCTTTCAAGGCTTTCTGTTTTTCAAGCATACCTGTCCTCCCCCATGAATTAAGAATGGACCTTTCCACAGAGGGAGAGTTCAGAAACACCCTAATTCCTGTGAATGTGCCAGTTCTGTTGGCTTTTCCTATTCCCTACTCCACCGAGCAGAATGGCCAGCCATGCCATTGGGTGCAGAGGAGCCCCTCACCAGACACTGCAAAGTTCTATGGGACTTTGGGGCTGAAAGACAGCAAGGAAACATCGCAGTTCACTTCGACAGCTCCTCCACCACACAACACCAACATTCTGAGGCAGCCACAGCTCAGCACGGGATATCCACTGTGATTGTCCTGTTTCTAAACACTTCCCTTAACCTTCTGTGGAGCACTGAGCTTGAGCAGAAAAGCCTGCATAAACATATAAACCAGAATATTTTCTAATTAATCACGCTGCTCTTCATTTTTCTGGAATAAACAGCTAGAGAGTAGCTGGAGGTGCAGTGGGGATTGAAGGTCCATTCTTTTTCCTCCCTGTCTACCCTAGTCACACTCTCTGTATGTGACTTCTGATTAAACTATCCCCCCTCACACTAGAGCGAGTCCCCAGCTGGGACCCTCAGCAGAGCAACACCTGGCATGACAGCATTTCTGTGACAGCATCTCAGCTCCCTAGCTGGATGCTCTTGCTGCTCAGAACATGAATCCCACATCATATATTTCATTAATAATCCCTGGAAGCTTCACCCACAGTATATCAGGAGTGTTTTGCTCACGTTTAGTGGTGGCAAAACCCACCTGGCACTTGGGATGGCTAGGAGCTGCTGACAGCATTTCTGAGTTGTACCTCTGCACTGCACAGGCAGCTCCCAACGCCCAGCAAATGGCCAAAACCTCCTAAAACTCACTTTCACCAGTGAGTGGAGATGGGAGGAGCCCTCCCACCCCCGCTTCGAGTTATCCAAGGTGAGTCTCAACTGCATGGGTCTGCTTCCAAATAAAAAACATCACTGCTTACACACAGTATTTATATGTTCCTCCGCCCCGGTTTGGGCTTCCTCCCACTTTTCTTCACACACTGAAGGCTGAAAAGGGCCATTCAGGGAGGCTCGCCGACGCAAACGCGGCTCCGGCACCTCTGCCAGCTCCTGCTCCAGAGTGAGCACAACAGATTTCGAGTGGTACAGAAGCCTTTCTTGTCCTGTCAACATTTTCTGTACTTTCCTCTGGGCTTTTCTTTTTGTTCCTTTCCTCTGTTGAGGATAAGTATCACAAGACAGACCATAGCAGCATCCAGGCAGCAGAGCTGGATGTAGCAGCTCACGTAAACTCCATCTGGATTCTATATATCCACACAAACCTGGGGAAGTGGTACCTTCTTCCCATGACCCCACTTCTGAGGAAAAACTAAACCAACATAGATGGCCCTTGGTTCTTGCTCCTAAAGAACCAGGAGCACACTATCAACAAGGGCAGAATGGAAAATAAACATGAAGGTGGGTTACCCTATGGTGGATCAAACAGGTCTTTGCTTCCTTCAGTGATTAGTTGTAAAAAACCTACATTCCCCAGCAGTTTTGAAGGATGCTGTGGGCATCAGTAAAGTGCTTCTTGCCTGCTGGTAACTGGACATGTACCCATTTAAATCTCTTACTGTGTGACAAACCACATGCAAATTAAGTAGCAGGCAGGAGGCTCTGCCAACAGTAAATTTTTTCTCTTTTTTTCCGAAATTGTGAAATTGAAATGCAAATTGTGATTTGCTGTAGATTTTCAACATTCCAGAGTGTTTCCAAGAATACTGACAGTCCTGTGACAGCAGCCAGGGCTGGGAGGAAGGGGCAGCTTCCTCTTAGAGCTTGCAGAGAGCTCAGTACTAATCATTCCTGCTGCCATTCCAGATTTTATTGTTATGCCTATCAAATCTTAACCAAAAATAACATCCTTTCTGCTTAATCTCATCACTGTCTTCTGATTCGATATATGCCTTCTGTCTCTATAGAGAGTAGGACAAGCTGAGACTGGAGTACAGTATGAGATGGAGCGAGCAATGCGTAAAGAATTAGTATCTTAAGTTTTTACTAAGAGTAATAAGGTTGAAAGCTAAAAGCAAGAAAAAAATGTATAATGCCCTCTTTTGGAGACACAATCTTTAAGCATAAGAATTTCCATCTGCTGAAGAAATTCCCCAGGGGAGCCAGTGCATTTCTTTCTGAGGAGAGACTTGAATCCCATGCTGATCTTTTATTCTAACAATTTCATTTCTTCCCAAATGATGCTGGAGTCCACATTATTTTACCTGATGGATATTTACACAGGAGGGTGCATGTTTCTCATTACAACTTGGCAGACATCACATTCTTCCTAAAATAAGCCCAAGGCAGCACCAGCTCCATCTTCCTCAACTCATGGATGCAGAGCAATCTCAGATTTGGATATAAAATTTGTTCAGGTTTTTTTCTTGTTGGAAGATTAATTTCTTGCTTAATAGAATATATTACTATAGTATTGATCAGATCTGTGGCTAGGACAAAACCATGTGACTCCACTTTGTCCCTGGAGCGTGGCTGATTTGCATTCACTGTTGATTTGCACCCCACTTCCTGTCCCCTATAGGCAAGTATGAACACACTGACAGTGTCTCCATAAATTGCTATGAAACTGATCTTTGGAGGAAGCTGGAAATCTCTTCACTATATATCAAGTCATTGAAGATATTCTTAGCTCCAACAGAAGAGGTGAATTCATAAACATGGGTTAGATACCCTCTGCTCATCAGTGCAGGCTCAGCTACAGAAACTGAGACAGAAACTTCTCACTGATCATAGAATTGCAGAATGTATTGGGTTGGAATGGCCCTCCAGAGGTCATTTAGTCCACCCCCCCTACAACAAGCAGGGACATCTCTGACTAGAACACATTGCCCGGAGCCCCATCAAGCCTGACTTTGAATTTCTGCAGGGATGGGATCTCTATCACCTTTCTAGGCAACGTGTTCCAGTGATCCACCACCCTCACGTTAAAGAAATTTTTCCTGATGTCCAGCCTAAAGCTACCCTTTCCTGGCTCAAAACCATGGCCTCTCATCCTGTTCTTACGTGCCCTTGTGAACAGTTCTTCCCCAGCCCTTCTTCTTAGAGGCCCCTTTCAGGGATTGGGAGGTTGCTATAAGGTGCCCCTGGAGTCTTCTCTTCAGACTGAACAACTCCAACTCTCTCAGCCTGCCTTCATAAGAGAGGTACTCCAGCTCTCTGATCATTATTGTGGCCTTCTCTCACCTTATACAATCAAGGGGGCAGACTCTGATGGCCAATCACCAAATGTAGGTGCCAAATGCATGAAGGACACAGCACACAAATGTCCGGTGGGCTAGGTAGCTAGGGACTTGCACCCATGCCAGAGTTTGCAATGAGGCTGACATGATGCTGAATGGGTACTCCCATCAACTCCATCCCAAGCAGCATCTCCTCTGCACTGAGACAAAACATCTTGAAATGATGTTTTGAAACTTGAAACTTGAGGGCTGAAGCTAGGAATGTGCAATGTATTTTTTCTGGGAGACAGGGAGTAAGGGAAAGCTGATGGGGGAAGCCCTTCAATAAACCAAGCTGTGGGAAGGCCATGAAGGCCTTTACTCTCACAGCATCACCCAGAGCTAAACCATCCCCTGAGCACTGTCCACCCCACCCCAGCCCAACTGCACTTTCCAAAACATCTCTGGAGCACGGAGCCCTGCTACCCATCATGCTGTAAATCAGACCTTGTCCCAGTGAGCTTAGCAGAACAGTCCCCCCAGAGACACCACCAGACCACGTTTCTCTCCCTGGCTGCCATCACACCACTTCGAGAGCTGCCCAATATAGGGATCTTACAAGCCTTTCTTCTCTCCTTGCATTTGCTACGTGTGTTTGCTTTGGCCACCTCGCCCCAGCCTCCTTTTCATTTCTAATTTTTGTGTTCAATCACTTTACACACAGCAATTGGCTCCAGTCAGAGCACACACAGGTCCTCACTTGTTCCCCAGGCAGAGCTATAGACCATGCAGTGTTCAGAGCTGTGAAGAGGGGGAATATGGACACAGAGAAGAAGTGACTTACAGACATAAGATACGGTGAGTGGAGGGGACAGGTTCACAGGGATGCCAGCCCAAGGGGTTTGTGGAGGTGGGCTGAGCTCTGCTTTCCTCAAATGGCTTTCTGTTGTCCACGCGAAGGAACATCGTGTTTTTTAAAAACCCCAGCAAATCACAACTGCCAGCCAGAACACAAAGTGCCATGTTGTTCCTGATGGGATTTTTCATCCAGGACTGGTTTTGACTAGTATTTTTCCTGTTGTTTATTGCCACTTGCAGTGTGTGTAAGCTGGTGTCAGCATGCTCTGGTAAGATGAGACATTGGTGGTTTGGTTTGTTTGCTCTTCTCCAGGAAATGTGGCTCCCTTGTCGTAGCCTGGTCCCGACTCTCCCCTCTGCCTCATCACATAAATGAAGAGATTATGATAGTGTCTATGCAAGAAGCAAGAAGGGATTGCCTAAATCAATACAGAGGACTGGGGTGAAGATAGCTGTATAGTCCAGCTATTTGTTCACAACTTCTGTCCTCACATGAGAATAAGAAATGATCTCATTGCCATGCAAGCTACAGAAAGAACCTTGAAGATGTAAAGCCTTGAAGTGGTGGCCATCCATACAGGATGTTCTGCACCACATGCTGCTGCTGGGCTGAGTGCAACCTTGTAACTCAATGACAATTAAGAGGTGCAGTTAGATAAGTTAGATAAAGTATTAGATGATGCCCTCTCTCTTTCCTCTTTAAAGTCCCTGTTGTCTTGTCTGCTACATGATGCTGCCTGATATTCTTTGTCATGAGGGATTTTATAGTGATCTTCATAAACATCAGTGCACCCATCTGTGATGTCACCAGTGTCCTTAGGACTTGGCTAAAGTGGTCTCATGGCCAAAGTGGTTTACCAGGAACTCTTTTCAATTCTGTGTTGTCAGCTAAGTTATAATCGATCTCCACTATTTTTACAGCCCTGAAGAGTCCTATTATGAAACAAAGCACCATCAGCCAAAGAAGCACCATCGCTTCTGCACGTTGACCAAACACAGATCAAAACCCACCAAAAAGATCACTCAGGAAAGATTCGGAAAGAAGACATGGTGTTTGTCCCTGCTCTTGGGAAATTTTCCCAAATTCTTCACTCATCATCTCTGCATCACAAGTAAAATCTTGTGTCAGGAGCATCAAGAAAGAAAATGTCCGATGAGACGTAGTTCCTGTGGCTGTGGTAACCTGGCACTGGAGGAGTTAAACTCTGCCAGCACCTCGAGGGGCTGGAATCCACAGAAGTGTGCAAATCGAAGCCATCCCCTCAGAAGTGCTGGATTTGCCCAGAAGCTGCTAAATTCCTGTCTCTCTCCATGCAGTTGACATCTCCATCCCCACCAGCTTGCTGGCTGCCTTCCCTCCCGTTCTAGCTGAGAGTGAAATGAAAATAAAGATGGCTACAAGGCTGGGGAAAATGCTGCTGCTGCTCCCGCAAGGGTGGTTGCTGGCAAAGGAGGGTTTGCCACATTACGAGACGCCTTTTGGCTTCAGCCCTACAAGCAGCTCCCACCGAGACAGTCAGCAGCCTGCAAGGAGGAGGATGGAAAAGTACCAGGGAGCGCTCCCATCTGCTCCCTCCTGCTCCTGGGGGAAGCCCTGCAGACACTTCACACACAGTCCTGTGCTGTGGTATTTAACACCGGGCTGTGGGGAGCGCGATGCTTCTGGAGGGTCACAGATACTGCAGTGGCAACACAGAGAGCACAGGAGAGACAAGACTGAGTGACCCAGTCCTTTCAAAGGGAGATGGTTGAACTGCCTAATTTTGTTTAAAATCTGGATAGATATGGTGTTCACAGACATAGTTTAGCCATAAGCTTGGTGGAGTTGGTTAATGGTTGGACTTGATTATCTTAAAAGCCTTTTTCTATGATTCTATGATCTGGTGAGAGGACAAGGGGCAATGGGTGCCAGCTGGAACAGAGGAGGTTCCATATCAATATCAGAGGGAACTTCTTCCCAGTGAGGGTAACAGAGCATTGGAACAGGCTGCCTGGGGGGGTTGTGGAGTCTCCTTCTCTTGGAGAAGTTCAAGATCTGCCTGGATGTGTTCCTGTGCAACTTGGTCTAGGTGATCCTGCTGTGGCAGGGGGATTGGATTAGATGATCTTTTGAAGTCCCTTCTATCCCTAAGGATTCTATGATTCTATAAGAAATCTGTCTTCAACTGGCCTACTCCCACCTCTGATCTGCTACCTAGTGAGAGGTCACATAAACATTTCCAGCATCTCCAAGCTTGTCTCCAGGTAGAGGGAGGGGTTAAACTCTCACCAAAATCAAAGCCTGAGAACCAACAGGTGCCTCAGAGATGGCAGACTGTCTGAATATTTTGCAGTCGTGAGGTGATCAATTTATGATGAAGCAGTGTCACCAGCTGGCATGTGAAAAACATTTCCTGTCTGTCAATTAGGAGGAAAGAAGCTGGAGGACATTATGTGAAACCAAATTTCATTTGCCTCTATTATTAAAATCTTTCCCCAGCTCAATGGCTGAGCAGCTTCAGAATTGTTTGTGGGATCAGGACACAGAGTGTCCCCTGAGCCAGCAGCAAGTGCCTTAAGCCCTGTTTGCAGCATCGAATGGATCAATACCTGAGTTAAGACTCACCCCCATGTCAGAGAGCGTGCCAAGACAGCACATGTGTATGGATAGCAGCCATGGAGGCGTGCCCATATTTTCTTAAGATGATGCTCTGTCAGAGATAAGAAAATTCAGATCCTGTGCCTGTGGGCTTCTTGCAGCCATGCAGAAGAGAAGCAGCTTTCCTCCGCCTCTGAGTATGATTTGCCCATTATCTCCCAGCTCCTGCCCTCCAACTCAGAAAGCAATTTGGAATACAGATATCTTTATAATTCTCCTCCATAAGCACATGAGTCAGAGCTGCTGCCTTCATTTGCAGGTAATCACACTAGTGAATGCAGCCACACTAGCTCCTTGCCTTTTAACATCCTTAGAGGGAGTCAGTGGGATTTTAGCATTCTGGATCTGGATCAGCTCTCTTGGCTCATTATTTATGGCCATTTCTCCCTGCCTGAAACAAGTCCCACAAGATCTCTGTTAAGAGATCATCTAATTGCAAAGGAGTTTCTAGAAGTGCCACTGTCCTCTACTACAACAGCACCATCCAGGACATTTAGCTTAAATATTTTCTGTGAGATGATATCATAACTATCCCTTCCTTGACTCCACAGCTACCAGGGAGTCCTGGGGCCTGTGGAAGTCACCCTGCTATGACAGAGGAAGACACAGTACCCTCTGTCTATGGAAGGGAACAGAGAGATGATGTGTTACATTGCTGCACAAGTGATAAATTATCATTATATTGGGTTCCCCTTTTAGCTGTACTAATCAGGAGGTAGTCAGTGCTTCATTCACTCCGTTTTCATTACTCTTATGGCTATGACCATCAGACTCTCTGAGTGCTCCTCTCTTCAAGGGCATCATCCTATATTTGTGCTGGGACAGTTTTGGAACTTCTTTTGCAATAGGAATTGGGTTATGGAAAGGACAAGACTGAAAGAAGTCACAAGGTAGCCTCAATCAACACGAAGAACTGAATCATGGAATCATTAAGGATTGGAAAGGACCTTGAAAGATCATCTTGTTCAATCCCCCTGACACAGCAGGATCACCTAGACCAAGTTGCACAGGAACACATCCAGGCAGGTCTTGAAAGTCTCCAGAGAAGGAGACTCCACAGCCCCCCTGGGCAGCCTGTTCCAATGCTCCGTTATCCTCACTGGGAAGAAGTGCCTTCTGATATTTATATGGAACCTCCTGTGTTCCAGCTTGCACTAATTGCCCCTTGACCTATCACCAGATGACCTTGAGAAGAGCCTGGCTCCATCCTCCTGACACCCACCCTTTACATATTTATAGACATGAATGAGATCACCCCTCAGCCTCCTCTTCTCCAAGCTCAAGAGACCCAGCTCCAACCACTCCCCTTCTGATCCCACCCCCCCGGATGCTGTTTCCCCTCTCGGCCACAAGACCACGTTGCTGACTCACAGCTGTCCACTAGGACCCCCAGGTCACTTTCTCCTACACTGCTCTCCAACAGGTCATTCCCCAACCTGTCCTGGTACCTGGGGTTGTTCTTGCCCAGATGCCAGACTCTACACTTACTCTTGTTTGTACCTCAACAAACTGTTTGAGGTCCCAGCTGTATTACATGGAGCATCCTTCTTTCTGCCAGGGTGGAGCAACCCCTGGAGGGACAGCACTTCAACCGATATCTTTCACCTGATATCACATGTTTACAACATTTGTAATCTGGCTCACACCAATCCTTAGCATTGTTTATGGATGATTTGCCATGCTATGTCTGGCTGGCTCCTCACACCTCCAACCATCTCCCAAAGCTTTTATCTGTGCTGGGTTAGGAGGGCCAGCGGTGTGTTCACAATATGCAGTGCATGTTTGTATCCAGATTCTCTGCACTGGCCAAGTGAGAGGCTGCACTCAGACCACACAGATAACTTTTTAACCCCAGATAACAGTTTAACTTCCAGTTAAAGCTGAAGTATTCAGCTGCATCTCTCTGTTGAGTTCTACTGTGAAAAATACAAAAAGCCAGCAGGCACAGGGGCCTGTTGATTTAGAGAGGGTGATGGGGAGAAAACAGCTGTCCAACCAAGCTGGGGAGCGTACAGCAAAGTGCAGGGCCCTCTCTGAGCCTGGCTAAACAAGGACACTCTGTGCACAGAGTCTGCAGGACTCCTAGTTCTTCCACAAGTCTAGGTCTTTAGTCGCTGTTCCCTGCCAGATGCCTGTGGTCATCAGCTCCAGGGCACTGGCGGCCAGGACAAGATGACCAGAGGTGCCTCTTCTCAAATCACAGAGTTATGCAGATTGCTCACTGGCTTTCACAAACTGCTTTAAATTAAACACAGATCCCTTTTTTACCTGAAAGTTGCAGTGCCATCCATGCTACTGCTATGTCCAGGAGTGTGCGTTAAATTCCTGCCCTCTTTATCCATGACCTGAAAGAAAATCACAGCCAACAGGTAGTGCATTCTTGCTAATGCAGCTTCTACCTCAAGCCCACACAATCATCACCATTTACATCTAGCAACCAGAACCATGCATTTCCATGCTGTTCTGCTGACGAATTTTAACCTACTCCCATAGAACTTCCTCCTGCCATCAGCAGCATCCTGGTTAATACCTTCAAGGTCTAATCATGAGCATCAGGACCTCTGCTTTCATTCCTGTAATATCTCTGCTGCCTTCCACACTCTGGCTCTGTTTAAGGAAGCTGCCCTAAACCCCTCAAGGAGTTCTGGTTAAGAACATCAGAAGCTTTGGCCATTTTCACACAAAAGATTTGATGTCACCCCATTCCTTAATTTCTGTTCTTGACTTTCCTGAAGACAAGGGTTTGACCTCTCTTCATCTAGAAGAGCTCAAAGTACCTCTTCCATCAGGCCTGTTGATGATTTTAGGAAGGTTCACCATCAGGCATTGGAAAAAAATGCCTAGCAGAGCCCGGAGAAAAGACAGCTTCCATAAAATCCCTTTCTACAACTGATTAGAGCTCAGCAGGCTATTTCTTCTCAAACACTAATACTATCCTTGGCCTCAAAAAGGGGTATTTCATTAGCCTGAAGTGGCTTGGTTAGTGAATTAAGCAGTGGACTGGGAACAAGATTCTGGCTTTTCAGCCCAGAGGCTGTGTGCAGCTTTCCTTCCATCCTTCAGAGCCACTGAGTCAGTTATTCATGAGTTTCTATAAAGGGGCTGCTCTGGGCATGTCTGCTGCCCTCAGTACAGTTCTCCCAGGTAGCTTTAAATGAGTTACCATGAGTGCTGGAAGGAACTTGACCCTCGGTGTCTGGTTCTCTGTGTTGTGAGTTCAGGCTGCTCCTCTGCAGCAATGAACCAGACACCAGGCTCACTGCAGTGAGCTGGGGCAGTGGGGAGGAGGCTCCCAGGGCACTGGGAGAAATGTTCCACCACACCACTGAGCTGATAAATTTGGATCACTGCTGTCTGGGGTTTTGCTCTGCTTTGTACTCTATGCTTAGGTAATTTTAAGGTGTGAGCACAGTAATACAGACATGTTTAAACTCTGCTGACTACTGCACTTCCAGGACTCCATTCAGACATGGCCAGGCAGGTGTTCCAGCCAGCGCAGAGATGGGACATGCACCTCTGACTAAATCTTAAAATCCTTTTTTTCTCACTCCCTCTCTCTCTCTGCTGGTGTTTTTTGGCCCCCATCATGTGATGTCGCTTATGCAGGTATCTCTGATATGTGAAACAAAATATGGAGGAGTTCACAGGCCCTGCAGCTTGGAGCTGCATCTCCAACCATAGCAGGTTGTTAGCTTCTCAGGGGGCAGCACTAGCACTCACCCTAGGACAGAAAATTATGTCTGAGAATGTTTGAGGTCAGTCTGCTCTGAGCTGTGTCAAGCACCCCATTGAGATCTCAGCTCGTACTAACCAGTTCCTTCATTCTCCTGCAGCTCATGGTCATGCCTAGAAAGGAAATCACTTTCTTCATCTTTACATCCCAGCATTCCCCCAGCAAGAGCTCCATGCAGCAGAGACAGAGGCTCCATGAGGTCAGATCTACATGGAGGAGAGAAATATCTTGCTGTCCAGAGAGACAGAAGCTGTTTAACCAGACCAGTCCCTTCTTTGTCCAGCCCCAAAAAGCTCTCATGTCATCTGTCTTTTGTCATATTAAAAAAGGACCCTTTATTCTCAGTCCACCCAATCTCTCTTGGCTGGTTTCTAATCCTAACTCTCTGTTATTAGGCAGAAGTCTCCAATCAACTCTCTCCAGCCTTGCTTCTTTGAGGCAACTTAAAATCAAGACATTCTTTCGCATAGAATTCTTACATTCACTTGCTAAGTGTTTCTGTCCAATAATTAGCACACATCTGTAGCCCCAAAAATGCAAACCAGAAACAACTGTTTATTTTGGTTTGCAGCAACATGTAAAAAAAGTAGAGAGAAGACCCTTGCCAGCTCTAGTTTAGTTGCTTGAATCACGAGAGAAAAAACAGGGCAAAGAATAACATGCACCAAAGGATTTAACACCATCAGTAATCATAGAATCATAGAATCATTAGGGATGATTCTCTGATTCTAAATGAGCTTTCTGCTCAATGCTGGATTTCCAGAGGGTCCTTGAGGAACTCCTTGCCACATGGTGAGGGATTAAGGTTCCTCCTGCACTCAAGCTGTCTTTCTGGTTCAAGTAATGTAGGCAAGATCAAATTAAGGTCCCTTACTTCATTTTGAGACTGTTGGAGAGGACAGGGATGTGACATACTCTTACTCTGACCGTGCTTTTGACTTGGGACTACCAACCTTCTACTTGGGCAGTGACCAGGTAGGCAACTCAGACAGGTATTTGTGGAGGCAGAGATGCTACTGAGACCAGTACTGTAGTTTGTGGGGAATGTGGGAAGGACACCCAGTGTGTGGAGCAGCACAGAGTCCAAGTGGTGGGAAGGAGCACATTTTGGGCCACTTTGTTTCTAGATGTCCCTTTCCCACCACTTGTGCGGCCCAGTTTTCATTGCATCCATGCTCTCTTCTGTGTGTGGTGTACAAAGGCACTAGACCGCTGGCTTTCTTAAACAAAAGACATGCCAGAAGTTATTCACACACCTTAGTGGAGAATGAACTAATGTCACAAACCAACATCAGCACTAACGACATGGAAAATTGGCAGGGAAGAGAGTGGTATAATTGCAGCAGCTGTGGGAACGTGGAACGGTGCTGCCCAGAGACACATCAAAGCAAAATCCCTGCTGACCTCGCTGGCTCTCCCATCAGCCCTGCTTTCCTCCTCCATCTTTTGTTTCCTCCCCTGATGGTGCCACGAGACAGAGCTCCTGAGAACCCTCCACCTCTGTGTCCAGACTGGAAGATAAACACTGTGGTTTTAAACAGGGGAATAGTAGCAACGAAGAGGTTGATGCAGACTAAGTGTTTCATGGGCTGCCTGGGCTGTGTGTTGCTCTTCTTCATGCTCCAGCCTCCTCCCCGCAAGCTAAGCAGTGTTCATTAGAGAAGACTGGGAACAACCAGACCAGTGGCTTTTCCAGGGCTTGGCATGTGTCAGGGGATAAAGATGAGAACTACTTACAGGGCAAGTGGAAAAATCCAACCAGCTCACCTTGCTAATGGCTAATGGCAGGTTATTCTTGGCCACCCTCCCCCTGTACCAAGAAGGAGTGTTGTAAACACTGTCCCAGACCCTTTCCTGCCTCCTGGTACTGCTTCCCAAATAATCCACATCCTGAGTTTCAGGCAATTGCTTAGTATTGGGCAGAAATAGAATCATAGAGTCATAGAATCACAGAATCATAAAAACAAGGAATAATAGAATCTTAGGGGCTGGAAAGGACCGGTAGAGATCACTGAGTTCAATCCCCCTTCTGGAGCAAGATCACCTAGAGCAGTCACACATGAATACATCCAGGTGGGCTTTGAAAGTCTCCATAGAAGGAGATTTCACAACTTCTCTGGGCAGCCTAGAATCATGGAATCATGAAATCATAGATTCACAGAATATTGAAATAATGTAGTTATGAAATCAGAGAATTATGCGATCATAGAATTATGGAGTCACAGAACTATGAAATCACAGAGACCTTTAAATCTCATCTAGTCCGACCTCATGCAGTGTGCAAGGTCATACAATCACAGAATTATTCAGGGTGGAAAAGAACCTTGGGATCACTGAGTCCAATAATCAACCCTACTCTACAAAGTTCACCTCTAAACCATATGCCCCAACACCACATCTGAATGACCTTTAAACAGCATCCAGGGATGATGACTCAACCACCTCCCTGGGCAGGCTGTTCCAGCATCTGACCACTTTATGATTCTATGATTCTCTGCTTCTAAATGTACAATTTTTCTGTATCTCTTTATTGTCAACTAGCTCAAGTTGCTCAGAGCCCATCCAAGCTGACCTGGGATGTGTCCATGGGTGGCAATTCTACCATCTGTCTGGATAACTCGTGCGGGTGTTTCACCACCTTCAGCATAAAAAAATTCTTCCTTATATGTGGTCTAAATCTCCCCCCTCTTTTATTTTAAAACCATTAGCCCTAGTTCTGTCACAGCAGTTCCTGCTAAAATGTCTGGCCCTATCTTTCTTTAGATCCCCTCTTCAAGTACTGAAAGATCTCCCCAGAGCCTTCTCCAGGCTGAACAGCCCCAACTCTCCCAGACTGTCCTCATAGCAGAGGGGTTCCAAATTATCCTCTGATCCTCTCTGGACCTGCTTCGACAGGTTCATGTCTCTCTTGTGCTGACATGGGCTTGGAGTTAGGGATGTGCACAAAGAAATGACCTTCTGGATTGGACATAGGCTAGAAAATTCAGGAGAGCTGGAGGGATATTCCAGCAGGGAATATCAGGCACAGAAAAGTACAAAGTCCAAGAGGAGAAGGAAATGGGCTCCCAAGAAAAATGGGTGGACACAATTTGAATGCAGTGCTGCATGAGCAGTGTGCTTTGCTGTACCTCCTCATTCAGGACTCCTAACTTGGTGTCCTCTAGCCACATAGCAAGATTAACAGCTAAGTGACAGCTGAGGTGACACACAAGGAATTGCGTAGCTGAATTGCTGAATTATCTAGGTGCTACCAGACTGCTTCTGGAGACGTGAAACATACTGATACCCAGGCAGAGTATGAGGAGCCCAGCTCATGTCACTTTGCCTTCAAAGTCAGTGGCATTGCTGTGAGTATAACCCAGGAGTCTTGACCACAACAGATCCCTATGCTAACCACCAGGCAGTGCTCCTCCCTAATGTCTAATAGCAACCACCACAAATATGCCTCACTCATCTCCTCAGCACAGTAGGAAATAAATGCCCACAGTATATTCCTGCCTTCTGTAGCACTGCTGTTCACTTGCCGTGCTGCCCTCAGGTAACCTGGGGAGAGTGGCTCCTGTAAGACACCCAAGATACTGCTAGCCACAGAATGATGTAAACTTTAAAAATGAAAGGAGCAGCAACAATAAAGAAGATAAACCACTCAGCAATGAGAATTGTGTTTTCATAGGGAAAAGTAGGATTTACAAGGAGGGGAGCATAAATGCTGCATCTCCAGCCTGGGAACTGGCACACCAGATCACTGTAGGGCTAGTTGTGGGCAGCAGAGATTTTATTATGGCCCTAGGCAAGGTTGGGCACTTCATCTTTGTACTTTTGAAACAGGAATAATGGTATTTCTGAGTGTCACAAATTAAAGTGACACCTCAGGATAGGAGGAGAGCTCACACAGATCAATACTAGGTGCCAAGCACGAAGGTAGCAACATGGGCCTCATGAACACATCAGTCCTCTGCTCTCCATATCAGTTTCCCTCAAACTAGAGTAAAACAAAAAAAACTCAACATTTAATTTTCAGGGATCTTACTGAGCCCAAGGGAAAAAAAATAAATCTCAAAACCAGCAAAAAAACCCTCCTAAGTAAGTCATGCCTCATTCACACAACTCTCTTTTGGAGGGACACACAAACACACACAGATACAGGAAGGTCCACCAGGGAGCTCTGAGGATGCAGAGCCCTCAGTGATGGTAACTCAGAGAGAAAGAGCTCTATAGTGGGCAAGGCTGAGCAACTTGAATCTCTCTTGGGTTTTGCATTAAAAGAACTGCTGTTCTATGTGGAGAGGGATCAGCAGTTGGAAGAAGCAGGAAAGAGCTCTTAGAGTATGTTGGAGAGGTCTTTAAGACTGATGAAGCAACTGGTCTTACCCACAGACATGGGGTGGGTGGATTTATCTGAAGGAGATACTAAGGTTTTTGATACTGAGGAGTAAGTTGGGCTCTTGGCTCTTGCTCTCTTCCCTCTGTAAGACTGGTGACTTACCTGTGCACACCACACCTGACCACCCAGGCTGACAGCCTGCAGCACTTACAGGGTCTGGCAGAGCGAAGCAGGGAACATCCAGGACCTCAGTAGCTTAGTTTAATTCCAGACCCTGATGCTCACTTTGCCTTCCTGAAGACTTTCTTTCTTACAGCTTGAACACTCTACATTGTCCTTCCCCATCATTTTGCAGGCAAGGTCCTTCTCCTAGTTGCTAGTGTTAACACAGGTTTCCCTTGTTCTGTCCCTTGAAATTTCCAGTAAAGCACCTTTAATACAATCTCTCTGTGGCTGCTCTAATTATGTGTGAAATATTTTTTCCCCCCATAAACCAAAGAAAACAAATCAACACAGTAAGATCCTTTCTCTCAGGTTGTTTGGCAGGTCTCACAGTCTTCAAAAAAGTTACCCAAGGTCCACACAGTCTCTGCTGTCTTTTCACAACAGCTACTTTTGGGTTCCTGTAAACCGACCCAACAAAGGAAAGGGTGAAATAAATCACAAAGCCCTGAAATGCTGATTCCCACCTGAATAGTCCCAAGCCAGAGTACAGGCTGCCTGCTGAACCATAGAACATGTACTCCATGCCAGGGTTGCTTCTGAAGGAAGGAGGGCTGTGGGGTAGGGTGGCAGCATTCAGGGATCTTTTAAAGGCAGAGATGGGCCGGTCAGTCCTTTATTCTCACAAAAGTCAAGATGCAATCATGGTGTCCAGAAAGAAAAAGAGAATTTATTTTGTTTTCTGAAATTGAAGGGCTGTTTAATCTCTGCTCCACACCAGTCTATCTCAACACCTTGCTGCTTCATCAGGGGAGAGCATCCAGATGTGCTCACAGCCCTGACTCACACCTCACTCACAACCCATAGACCCTGTAGATCCTGTCCCCTTCCTCATGCTCCTCCCCCTGCAGCCCAAGGCTCTCTGCTTGTACCTCCATCCTGCCCTGCAGTAGCCCCACTCTAGCTCAGCTCTTCTTGAGGCCACTTCACCAGCACCCTGGAGCCCCCACAGCCCTCACTACCCGCTGTGGGAATTCCCATGTTCTGCTTAGTTCTGTTCTTCCCTCAGTTGCTGCCCAGTACAAGCCTCTACTGCAATGGTTATGCTTGTCTTCTGGGTCACAGAAACAGTCTTTCCTAATAGTGCTTGGGAACAGAGGGTCCAGAACATGAATCACCTGCAAAAGGCAACACGTTTGTCACTCATTTCACACAGACAGGTATTCTTACATCTTCTTTTCCAAGGTCAATAACAAACACGTTCAACTTAAGGGAACATTAGCTCCATATTTAAGACACATTTGAAACACTACAAAGTAAAAACAGAAGGAGAACAAGCTTATATGGTACAGGAGCAGCCAGTCTTGAGCCTGTAGTACACCAGATCTGTTACTTGCTCCCTCTTGCTCTTTGCAACTACCTGCAAGGAGGTTGTAGAGAGGTGGGGGCACTCTTCTCCCAAGTCACAAGCAATAGGACAAGAGGAAACAGCCTCAAGTTGTGCCAGGGGAGGTTTAGATTAGATATTAGAAAGGACTTATTACTGGTCAGGGGTTGGAACATGTTGCCCAAGAAGGTGGTGGATCCATCATGCCTGGAGATGTTCAAAAAATACATTGATGTGTCACTAGGGAAAACAGTTTAGTGGGCATGGTGGTGTGGAGTTAACGATTGGACTTGATGATCTTGGAGGTCCCTTCCAACCTTAATGATTCTAAGACTCTATGATTCTATGATCTGAAGAGTCATGGCATTACGTCAGGTTCCAGCTCCTAGCCCACTGGTTCCAAGGTCGCTGGTCCCCTCCTGGGCACAGTAATGTTACTCTTGCAGCCTGCCATCAGCACCACTGTCAAGGCTCAGCATTTTGCCTGCACTCACCCATTTCAGGGCTGTGAGATTCCTGTCACCTGTAACTCACCCCTCCGAGGAAGCAGCATTTTGACACAGTGACCACATCAGAGCAGCACTATTCCTCTGAGACGTCAAGGTTCTTCCCCCATGCCTTTAGGCAACTCTGCCACCCTATCAACACCAATTCACTCATACATTTTGCTGAACCAGAAACACCACAGCAGCAAAGCAATGTTTGTGGTCTGCTTCTCTGAAGAGCAGTATAAATCTCACCCTAACCTCAAAGGGGCAGATTAGAGTTGTGTGTAGAACCAGCCCCGCTTCACCTCCCCTAGCCTCACAGGGCAGGTCTGGTTATGAGCTCCTGCAGCAGCCCCAGCCCCAGGTGTCCCAGGCTGAGCCCCAAGCAGCTGCCCCAGCCCTGTACACAGAGGCCTGTTTCTGGAAATGCTGCAGCTGGCAGTGCCCTTCCTACTTCACAAATATTGACACTGAGTTCTCTGCATCCCAGGCGAGGAATAACATTTTCAGGGAGCCCTTCAGCGGAGTTTCTCTATTGAGCAGGATTTTAGCTTTTTGCTTTCCTCTCCACTGTCACAACATCTCAGGTGGACCTGTGCAACCCTGACCCAGCTTCAGGCAACAGGAATCTCTGGAGAGCCCACAGAAATTCCTTCTGGAGGTGCAGCCACCCCTTTGCAGACCAGTGGGGAACATTTCACAAAAAAGTACAGATGCCAGGAAGCAGCAGTTGTCAAAGAAAGACCTGTTAAGGGCTCTGAGTACAGTCCCAACTGGGTTTTTAAGAAATCAACAGTAGTCAGTAAGGCAGAAGCATGCAGACTGCTGGGAAGGTGTCCTGAGGACTTCTCCTCTGCATCCTTATTTGGTCCAGTATTTGGCAGTGAGTGTGGATCTCATCCCAGCATGGATGCAAAAGCTGAGAGCAGTTCAAGCTGTTCTCTCCTAACGCAGGCACAAGCCAAGGAAAGTTTTCCTTACCAGCCACACTACATATGCTTTAACCCAGCCTCACGCATCTATCCTTCATCTCATCAACCTAGAAACTCAGCAGAGGGCACAGAGAGACATCAGCATGTGTCAAGGAGCTCAGCTTCAAGTAATTAAGGAAAAGGAGAAGGTTGCCTGAATGTTTGGTGATGAAATACTGTACTAGTAACTCTCTACTCTGGATGATCCTCTGAGAGCCTCTCCAGCGCTGGGGGAAGGATGAGGGAGTAACAACAACCTGTCCTCCAGCCATGGGGGTTTTCACTAAAGGTCTGATCAGTCCCCCTGAGGACTCAAAGCTAAAAGGTGAAGTAGGTTATATGTTCCACCAGCAGAAAAAAGATGAGATGTGCTATTAGAAGTAACCCTGAGGGTATTTCTGGGTTTTTTACTCTACCTACCCACCCTACATTCCAGACAGAGAAATGTCCTCTCTTCTGCAGCAAACAGAAAGACGCATTTGCTGAAGACTGAAAAACAAGGAATGAAAAGCTGAAACCAGAGGATGAGGTTTCACAGGTAAATAAACCAAGAAAGGGAAAGACTAATAATAAATGCAAGGGAAGTGGAAGGAACAAGCTTCCAAGTCACTGTCAATCCCAAGGTCTCCATTGGGGTCTCCATATGTCATGCCTGGAGAAGTCCCCTGTACTCTTCTCCTTCCACATAAGTCTGCTACTGAGCCCAATCAGTCGAGCAGGAAAAGGGCTGGTTGCTGATTGCAATGTCCAGCAGAGATTGTAAATGCACACCTGTTCTATGTGAGTCCATATGAATATTCCTGACAAATTGTGGAGCTTTCAGAGGGATTTGGGGTTTGAGTTGACTTTTTTTTGCATGTTCTTGCTTACCAGCATAAAACCCATCTCACTTGCACACTAGGAAATGCGATCTAAATGGGAAAGGGGAAATTAATACTCTGGGGCAGGACAGAGAGGGTTAAAAGGCTCAGGGAGATTCTAGAGTTAATGGGATGACGGAAAAGACTGACCTCCAAGAGGTGAGTGCATGTCTCTTGTTGAAGAACTTCAAACCTATTTAACTAAGAAAAGCCCATGGCCGGCTGTGAATGTTCTTGGACTTCTGCTTTAAAAATGACGTCTGGGCTGTTGCATGCCAAGGAAGCCAAGTCTGTCTGAGATCCCCTTATTTATCAATGCTCAGCCTGGAGGATTCCTGGAAAGCAGAAAGCTCTTTGGAACCAAGTGCCTTGGCCTAGTCCCGTGCAGGGACTGCAAAACAGGCCATAGTGGGAGATATGTAAGATGATCCAAAGAGCCCAACAGAGACCACTGAGGTCAGAGAAGCTTTCTGAAGAAGGAAGATGGAGCTCTGTGCTGCTAGACCCTGTTTGCTGTCTTCTCTTTGCACCCCTGCTTTTCGTCCGCATCTCTTCCTCACTGAGCTCTGACAAGCAAATACAAGAAAAGAAGGCTTAGGTCTTATAACCATGTACCAGTATTTTAAGGGTTGCTATCAAAAAGACAGAGACTACCTTTTCACATGGAATCTCACAGAAAAGACAAGGGGTAATGGATAGAAATTGCTCATGGGGAGATTCTGATTGGACTCCATAGGAAGAAGTTTCACTATGTCAGAGTAATTAAACACTGGAATGGTCTTTCCAGGGAAGTGATGGATTCCGTAACTACAGACAGTTTTAAGGCTCAGCTTGACAGGGTGCTGGACCATCTCATTTAAGCTGCATTTCTTTAATCTGACAGGTTGGACTCGATGATCCTTGGCATCCCTTCCAACTTGGTCTACTGTGATACCTTTCATTGGAACAAAACAGATGCCACACAAACCTTGTTCAACAAAAAAAAGTAAACAAAGCAAAACAGAAAACCCTTTGCAGAGTTTCCACTGAGCAGACAATGTCACTGGGGGTCAGGAAGACGTCCAGGCTTCCTAGCTGCATGTGGAGGGGGCAGGCTGACCCTACCTTGGAGCCTGACACATGGCTGAGCGTGCACAGCACACGTCACCTCTGCAGCCAAAGCAAGGGGGTGCGAGACCGTAAATATCCAGCCCAGCAAACCTGCCGGGCTTGACGTAATCTCTCCACCAGTTTCCAAGGTCAACAGCGACCTGTTTGCACTGCGCGGGGTGAGAAGAGGCATTCTGGGAGAAAAGCAAACAGAGGAGATGTCCTATGCCAGTACAAAAGGTGCTGTATTCCCATGTTGCTCTATCCCAAGCTAGAGGAACACAAAATTAGCACTGTTTTCATTCATTCATTGTATAAATATTCTGTGTGGTGCCCACCCTCATGTTTCCTTGCTGAGCCTGCAAGTCTCCATCAGGGAGGCTGGAACAGGGGCAAAGTTAGGTTCAAGGCCAAGAAGCTGATTAGCAAGGTGAGGTGAGTGCATGCATGTGTGCAGAGGAGAGAAAAAAAAAAAAAGGGAAAGGGGGTGTTTGAAGGCAAATGGTGTACAAGGGGAGTGCACGAGGGCAAGGAGGGGCACACAGCATCAGCTCAGCCAAGGGAGCAGTCCACACTGTGCCCCTTGGACAAAAGCTGTGTCACCATCACCCTGGGACAGCCAGGAAGGTCAGACACAGACTGCACACTCTCAGCATGGAAGAACAGCAGGTTCTTTTTGCGGTGAAGACACTGTGGATGGAGCCTGACGAGCTGTGCAGTCAAGTTTTGGCTGATTAATAGCCCAATGGATCACTACTGGTACTCATTCCCTTTGCCAAGAAGATGTCAGCCCTTCCCTACATCCCAAATCCCCTGCCAAATGCAAGAGGGAGTTTCCCTAGAGCGTCCTTCATGAATGCAGAGGGTTGAGCAGCCCCAGCACACCAGCCAACCCATCTGTGATGAAGCCCAAGCCCAAACAGCATTGTGAGCCCTATCACTGTGGACATTCAACCTAGTGGGGACTGTTCCCCCAGACCCTGCCTTTACAGTGCTTGTGGACATCTAAGGATGAAGATGAGATGCTGGGCAGGCAGGACAAGCACAGAAGGCCTCATCTAGATGAGTCTGTATTGCCCAGCATCAAATCTATGACCAGAGGTGTCCATCCATACAGCCCTATTGAGCAACTGGAAAGACACTGCAAGGATGAGAAGCAGAAAGAAGCAATTCTTTTTTGAATTCTGTTGCCAAACAAATGCAGGTCTGTGTGCAGCATCCCACTCGTCGGCTGGGGCTGCTATTTTTATCAGCTGATGAACAAGCCACGATCTCGGGGTGGGGGCGAACCCTACTGTTTACATGTGCTGGCACAGGGACAGCCGCTGCGTGCAGAAGGCAAGTCATTCAGCTGGAGCCGGAGCGTCCCGGTCACTACAGGTTGAATAGGTACATTGTCAGGTGCAGGCCGTACAGGAAGGGCACCGTTTCCAATCTGGGATACAAACAGGGCTGGGAGAAGTTGTACGTGTGCATGGGGTTTGCTTTTTCAATAAGGGCAAGTTTTCCACCTGCACTGACAAGGATGATATTCACTCTGGAATAATGGGGTGCAGGTGCTGTGATTGGGGGGGGG
>VZRI01013844.1:43429-219436 GCA_013397515.1 Upupa epops | reverse complement strand
TGTCTCCTTCCTCCTTGTTCTTTTTACCTCTGGACATTGATTCATTTATTCTCAGTCCCCTCTCAAGTTCTCAGAATAACATCTCAGTGGGTAAAGCCTCTCCTGGGAGCTTTTAGACACCTACTTTTTAACTCAGGGGGTTTCAGCACTGCATCTTCCCATCCCTCCAGTGGGACTCCAGAGTTAGATCACAATGCTTCCCAGGACCCAATGACATGAACTGTACAGGTACATAGGCATTCCTGCATCTCACCATGTTTTCCCCACCCTGGATTTTTGGCCTGAAGGGCAGGACCCAAACATAAATGTCAAAGCTGATGTTAAGGCACCCTGACAGCAGCACATGGGCAGCAACTATTGAGGCTTTGTCCATTAGGTACGGGAGGCTGATACAGCCTCAGCACCCTCTCTGCAAGGGTTTCTTCCTGGTGCAAGAATTCTACCACCAGCACAGCCCAGGCAAAGGGAAGCTGCAGCACCCTTGCAGAGAGGGCAGTGCACGTGGGCTGGGCTGCCAGCAGTTACCAGCATCCCCAATGGATGTGCATGAGTGGGAACCCATGTGCCTGAGAGTGGACCTGTGTGAGAACACACATCACTGCCTGCATGAGCATTTCTTTCCTGTGCACACTTGCATGCTCAAACTGAAAGCCAGAAAGGTTATGAGGCATCAAGCACCTAACACAGCAGTGTTTCTAAGTGGCTGCTTTGCCCTTGCAGAGGATCACAGCCCCTCACTGCTTCAGAAAAGTCAGAGCAGCAGTGCAGGCAGACCCACTCCTGGGCTGCTGCTCCAGGTCAAGGCCTTTGCTGGCTTTAGAAGAGGGAGTAACAATGTAAACAGAGTTGTTCTGGCTCTGACACTGGCTTCACCCATAGCCTTGAGGAAGTCATCTAGCCTCTATGCCTCAGTTCCTCATGGTGCCAGGGCTTGACCAGAGGCAGAGAGAACTGAAGTATCCTTTCCAACCTTAATGATTCCATGATTCTTTTCTATAATGCTATAAATACTCTTATCTAAAAGAACTTGTGAGATCTGATTGAGAAATGTCTTCATAACATGTTTTGAACTCAGATACTGACTATAAAAGCATGAACAGAGCTCAAAGCTCCTGTGTTACCCTTACGTCTTCAGCGTCTTCTCCTGAAGACAGATCACAGACTCAAACTGTGCACCACCACACCCAGCTACCCTTGAACAGAGCAGTTGGGATCCTACACCTTTCTCACGTAGCTGCTGTTTGATTTTTAAATGCCTAATTAGCTATTAATAGGCCACAAACATTGTAGGAGCAGTAAATATTCCAGGGACACAAAACCCTCCTTTGCATCCCAAGAGTAAAAGCAGGGTTTGAGCAGAGAGCTGTGCACTGGCAGTAGCAGGGAAGGAGCAGTAGTTCACCACAGTGAGCAATTTTATTTGTGCCATTTTTAAAAGCAGTGTAAAGGGTTTATTCTTTATTTTATTAGTTGTTCTACTTCTTTCCCTGCTCCCACCCACCCTCTTCCCACCCCTGGTTCTCTCAATCTCTCTCTCTCTCTCAGCTGGAAAGCCACCCAAGTGTGTCTTTCATTTCCTTTGGAAAACTGCAAGAAACTATCACCTTAACTGATACCTTTTTCTGTCTGGTGTTTTTTCATCTTCTAACTGTGTTCATTCAGTGGCTGCTTCCCCAGACAAGTCCAGGATATCGAACAGTTTTCACGGCAAAGCTATTATCGACTCTTCCTGTTCAAATATTTGTGCTCCCTGAAGGCTGAACTTCACTGGGAATAGACATAAACCTCCTCTGAACTGTACAACGACATGTAAATCTCTTACCCATGTCAGCACTTTCGCAATCCACTGCCTGTATGACAAAGAGCTCTCAACTGTTGCTTCCCTGCTCTAAACAAAAAACAAAAGCCATCTATGTGAGTTTTTTTAACCCGGCCTCTCCCCAACTTAGAAAACAAATAAACACAAGAGCAGTTTATGAATCATAATTTCTCTGAACACATTTAGCTGTTTTTCCAATCACTCCTGATTCAGACAAAAAACTGGGACGGTCGGCAGGTACTGACTTGTTTCTACCCCTTTCCTGAAGTTGCCAAGGAACCACTTTGCGTAGAGCATCACATTTTCCTAGCTGGTCAGCTCTGAAGTGGAATTTTCTCTGTTCCCTGGCTTAAGCTCACCAAAGGTTTGGATGGGGTTTTCTTCGCCAAACCACAGTAGCAGCAGAGGGTACACAGGGCTCACAGTTATTCCACAGCAAAACAGCTCTATATGTATACATTTTCCAAAAGGTCTTCATGCTATGGGGAGAAAGGTCTGTGCTCCAGGATGAGATGTTCTGGAGTGTCTCATATCTATGAGTCTGAACAAAATCAGTCACGACATATTTTATATCTCCTGCCTATGCGCGTTTTATTCCTGGCTGGAAATGCCGGGCCCTGCCTAAAGCAAGAGCTGTCATGCCCCATCTGAGGTGTGTTTTGCCTGCACTGTCACTGCTACAGCTACAGCACAGAGCCAGAGGAGGGGAGGCTAGCCACGCTCCAGCACAGACTGCTCTACTCTGTCTGACCCATCCCATCCAGCAGCTGGAGGTGGTGACAGCCTGGGGCAGATCTGGTGCCAAAGGAGTAGATGGGAAGGATCCTGTTTGGTCTCTGCAGGTGGAGAATTAATTTTTCTATGGGGAGGCAGCACTTCCATACACTAAAAGACATGAAGTCCAGGAGTTTCAGATGGGGCTGTGCAGGTGTGCTATCCTTTCTAACAGTGGCTAAACTTTCCCTCACTGCCCTTCAGACCTTTAACATAAGGGCCCCCGGGAAGTTTTTCAGTTAATACCTACTGCTCTACTGCTGAAAAAATGCAGGACTATCCAAGGGAGAAATTCACAACCAAAATTTGATCTTGAATCTCTAATATGGAACATGGTACTGGGGAAAATACCAAGTCTCCATGCTCTGTGATCTGGGAGCATGACTTGTCAGGATGATGGATGCACAGCTCTCACAAGAGAGCACAAACACTGCAGAAGGGTGATGAGACTCAGTTTTAAAAGTGAGACAGTCAGGGAAGCAGGCTTTGAAATGAGGCATGAGATCAGAATAATTCCTGGAGGGAGAAGAAACTGTTATATCATTAACTAGAAAGCAAAGGAGGGTGATGGGAAGAGAGAGGGAAGTGCAGGTATTAGAGATATTAATCATAGAATCATAAGGGATCGGAAGGGACCTCAAAAGATCATCTAGTCCAATCCCCCTGCCACAGCAGGATCACCTAGACCAAGTCACAGAACTAAAGAGAGCTGGAAGGAGGGGCTGTGGAAAGGGGTGAGACTGGGGTGCAAGGAGGGCACAGGAAGAACTCCTTGCATTTGATTTCAAACATTACAGTTACCTTAGGCTGGAGATGCTCTTTTCCATGTTAGGGGAAACAGATTCTCCTTTTTTAATAAAGAGGATTTCCTGTCTTTGAAAACCTCTTTAAGAACTAAGGGCATTTAAAACTGTTTCTGTTCCCTCAGGAACAACAGTGCAGAAAGTAGGCTGGTAACACTTTATATAATTTGACCTACAAAATTATTCTCATCATGTCTCCTGCTCTCCTCTCTGGCAATCCATGTGTCACAATCTGCACAAAGACTTCTCCTTGGGATGGATACACTGACTCTTCTGTGGTAGAGGGACCTTCACCAGGGAGCTGTGAGAATTACTACCCAAGCAACACCATATGGTTGCATTCCTGCACTCAGGATCACTCCTGGAGATCTCTTAGCAGCTGAAATGGTGATGAACAGGGAGGTGGAAAGATTGAGTCACAGTGTGGACAATCTCAGCCTAACCTGTGGCCTTATTGCAAGCCTGAGCAACTTCAAACCCAGGACCACATTTAGGTTTCACTGCTGAAGCACAGCAGGTTTTTCAACCAGAAGAGGTTTTCTTAACTGTTAAACCTCACAATTTCCCACATTCTTCCAGCTGCCACCTGGCCTCTTCACAAGTCGAGGTGTGGACCTGCAGCCTTCCTTGCCCCCAAACCCAGCTTTTCTCTCACCAAAGATACCAGCATCCCTCAGAGAAAAATAAAAATGAACTATCGAAACACATTACTTCTCCAACACTTTCTCACAACATCGTAACTGCAAAGGATTCAGTTATGTGGTCCTCCTCAAAATTTTGGGATAGATGCATGACTCTCCACCATACTTCGGCACTCATGAGTTCTGTGTTCCTCCCCAGTTCACTCCAAACAGCTTTTAAATAAATTCATACCCAACAGCCTGCTTTCTCTGCCTTTATATCACTTATCAGTTACCGATGCTCCAGATGCTTTCCATTTCCTAATGCTAAGCATCTCTTCCCTCCCTCTACATCTTGGTCCTCTCCATCACCTGTCTCCTCCTCTGCAGCAGCAGCAGCTAGTAGAACCATGCAAGAGAGTTCCCTAAACTGTCCTCATTGCTGCTTTCCTTAGGCATCCCAGTAAGTCTGCTCATTTCTACTCGGACTGCGGGGATATTGACTGCATTGCAGACACCCGTACTTTGCTCAGGTTCCTTAATTAGCTTCATCTTATTTTAGTTTGCATAAACCATGTTCTCTTTTTATTACATAAACTATTTCTTCTCTCTCAACCACTTGTGGTGCTCCAGCCAGTTTGCTTCCAAACCAGAGGGCTCAATTTAATCCCCCACTCCCCATTCAGCTTTCTCCATTTACACTATTTTTTTGGTAATGCTTTTTTCCCCCTCTTTCTTTCCTTTTCTGGGTTGGGTTGTTTGGTTTGGGTTTTTTTTTCCCCCCTCTTTCCAAGAGGCTGGGCTTCCTTTTCTGTCCATAAGCCCTCCTATTTCCCCCTGCCCCCTGGATGCCTGCCTACCTTTACTCTAAAATCCAGAGGAGGATCCAATGCACTTAGTTTGCCAGCTCTTCAAGAGGTATCTAAGGAGGCTGACAGGAGTTTGATGGTCTCTCTTGCAGCCAGTGGCAGCTGATGTGGTCTGAAACCCTCTCTCTCTTTTTTACCATTCACACACAGTACTTACTCTTTGAGCCTGCTGCTGCTGCCACTGCCTGAAAGGACCTGAAATACCACACAGGGAATTTTGATTTCTTCTGGGGAACCGGAGAAGGAGAAAAAAAAAAGGCAGCAAAAAAAACCCTCATCTGGAGATTGTGAAGAAGACATACAGTAACAGCAAGAAGTGGCAAGTTCTTTCCTTCTTGAACATTGAAAAACACCTCATTTCTCTGCCAGGTGTATGGGACTTAGATTCTGGAAGCACTGCACTGAACTGTTAAAGGTAAGGACCTGTTCTTCCCTCCCCACCTCCTCTCTCTTTGGTGTCTTTTCCTTAACTGTCCCGTTTCTTTCCTCCGTGCTGGCTCTCGATCAGTGGATTGGTTGTTTCCCTGATGAGCAGCCGGCAGAGAAATGTGAGAAAAGTGGTAAAGTGATCAGGCTTGAGCTTCTCCACAGAGTTTCCTGCTGCAAGCAGCACTGCTGGGAGAGGGGAGCCTGCGCTTGGAGTTGGTCCTCACCAACGACCCACCCGCTATGGGGAGCAAACCTGTAGCCAGAGGCAACAACTATGTGTCAGGTTTGTCAGTTGGCTTGGGAAAGGGAGGGAAAGCAAGCCACTGGCTTCCAAGAGACTAAAGTGGGAGAGCAGAAAGAGGGTCATCCCCATTCTCCCTCCACTACAGACCCTCCGACCCATCAGTGTTTTCCTGTGATGGGTTTCAGCTATCGCTCAAGCCCTGGTGATGTGTCTGATCCTACTTCTGAGCACTGGGGAAGGAGGCTGCTGTTGTGCTGATTTGTTGCAAGTATCCTAAGTGTCTTCAGGGTTTCTCTTGGTTATTGCTTTCATTGATGTCATTGGTTTGCTACAGGGAAGGTAACGGGTGATCTCTGAGCTAGTGGGATGTTAAGTTGCAGGGACTGGCAAGTGCAGAAGGAGAATGAAAAGAGCCTGGATGCTGGTGGGTTTGACAGCGTGCTGCCCTTGCCAGAGGATGGCAGGGACTGGTGCTTGGCAGAGTCTCCTCAGTTATTTCCAGTTAGCTGCTCTGGGCGTTACTTGGTACCTGCCCTCTTTCCGAATCCATTCGCAGATGAACCATATTTTTAGCAATAGCTTGCAGGGAGCTGATCTGTTCTGCAGGAGTGGATGAAGCAAAAAATGTTTTATTTTTCAGAGTATCAGAAACTTCTTTTCATTCTTTGCTATGTTTTGAAAGCCTTTGTTGAAATCTTAAATCTAAGTAACCCCCTGCGTGTGGCAGAAAGTGAGATTTACAACCCATCCCTTTTTGGGATGGTTAGACAAAAAACTTCACTTTGAAAAGATTTCCAAGCTTTCTAAAATAACTTTACCAGATGTGGAAATGGGGGAACATGCCGCAATGAAATAGCTGGGAGAGAGGAATTTTTGAACATTCCTCACTGCTTTGGTTTTCATCTAGAAGCTCCCAATAAAACGTACATTGCTAGATGACGGGAACAGTGGTTTAGAGAGAAAGTCCAGTGGGCTTTTGGGTCCTGTAAAGAGCAATCCATCATACTTCCGGAAGCAGAGTTATTTGTTTCTTTGCTTTGGTTGTTTGGTGTTGTATTTTCCTGCTGGTTTTGAAATGCTGTACTCCCCTGTAGGTCAAAGGGGAGTTGTTTCTACTTTCTGAGATGTTTTGAGTGACTGTCAGTGCTCAGGACGGGGAGGCATCACCTCTCACCATTGCTGGACTGGGCAGAGGGTGAGGGCTGGAGATGTACCTGTGCTGGCTGAACACTCTGGGCTGCCTGAATGGACTTTGTATGGGAAAACTCCATCTGTTCCACTTGAACTGGTGTTTAATGTTTCCTATAATCACCTCTGTGTACAGTAGCAGGATTTGACAGCAGCACGAGGGCTGGAGGATGGATGGGTGAAGAAAGCCAGTGAGATGGGAAATTGAGGGAGTGAAAAACACAGAGAGAAAAGCTTCCTAAGGAAAAGCAGACAGTAAATAAAACTCAGCAGACTCAGCACTGTTAGAGGAAAGCAGTGGCTCATCACTGAAAGACTGCCTAATTAGAGAGGACCATTTCAGAGAAGAGGATGGATGTTATCACTTAAAAGGCATAAAGGAATGAATGAAAGCATAAATTAAAAGACAGAATGGGTTGGTACTCAGTGCCCTGGTATCACCCAGGGATGCACAAACAGTCAGAATCTCTAGGGACTCCAAAATCCACACCATTATTGGTCTTTTCTCTCCTCTTCTCACCCTGGGGCAGATTCCCTGCAAACATAAGTTGCAGAGATCCAGTGACTTCACTGCCTTCCCATGCTGACCTGGCAGGAACACGGGGCTGGTGGAAGGCCAGCTGGTCTCATTTTAAAAATCAACAGGACCGTTCTTAGTTGCCTGAAACATCTTTTCCACCACCACCCTTCTCTGTCTCCTTGCACCCCTCATTTTCCCTTCCCAGTGGTGGGATGGATGCTCTACCACAAGACAACCTTCCCCAAGCTGTGTTCTTCCTCCTCCTCCTTTCTCCCCCCAAACCCACTGCAGCCTCCACATGTGAAACAAGCCAGGCTGTGTGTGCTGCTCCCAGGCAGCTTCCCAGCAGCAGCAACAAAAGCTGTGTTCATAGCGGGTCTGGACCACATACGGAGCCAGCGTGCGACGGCTGTCGAGCAGCCCAGAGCAGCCAGAGCTGTCTAAAGAGTGAAAGAGAGATGGCAAAGAGAGGGAGCTGTTATATATTTTTAAAAAAGAAAAAAATTAAAAAAATACTTGAGCCCAGTGCAACAACGGAAACCTTACAGTTTACTTTTAAAAACTCAGTGCTTCCTTGTGAGGGGGCAGAACAGCTCAGCCAGTGTGCGCGGGGCAGGGCTGTGGGCTCTGCCTGTGTGCATAAGGGTGGGGGTGTGAGCGCTGCCTCCCCTCCCGCTCAATGGACTCACAGTATAAACCTAAAGAAGCTTTTTGTTGGCCTGATGAATAGGCAGGGGGCTTTGTCGTGCTCCCCGCACAGACTTTACTGAGACACTTCACACCAAGCTATTTTTTTCTCCATGAGCTTCTCCTTGGGTTTTTCCTTTCTAAGGAAAATTTCCATTTCTCAGTTGCATGATAGTCCCCCTCCCCAGCGATAGCCCTAAACAGACCAGAGAGCAGAAGGCTGTGGGGAAGGATGAGAAATACCAGAATCATTTGCTGGGTACCCCAAGAGCCTCCTTGTTGCTTTAGCCGTTGAAATGCTGTCAGGTGTTAAGTGGCAGTGCTATGGACCACCTCAATCTGTTTTCCTTCTCCTGCTTTACAAGCTCAACTGCTGTGCCATTTGCTTTAATGATCTGCTCTAGGAGAACCTACTCTGGCAGGACCATTGGACTAGATGATTTCCAAAGGTCCATTCCAAACCCCTACCATACTATGATTATATAATCTGATGCTCCCAATGGCTTCAATACATTGGCACACAGATGGAGCCCTGTCGCTACCCCCACAACCAAGCAAGGGTAAGGGATCTAATGTGACTTGAACACATTGGCCATGTAGTGAAGTCCAGAAGCCACTGGGTCCTCATTTTTGCCGTATAAGCTGCATGGAAGCAGCCTTGGAGCTGGTTTTGCATGTGAGATTTTGTGGCTCTGCCTTTCCTTGAGTTTGGCTAAGGGGAAAACTTGTTAAGCTTGAGAGGTGGAGGACAGAGCATAGGGCACAGAAAGGACTCTGCTGAGAGAAGGGAGCAAAACATGAAAGCAGTGAATTGGGACATTCTGACAATCTTAATCACTCAGGTTTTCAGCTTTGTAGTTTCTCTCATGTTGACAATAGCAGGGCAATTCATGTTTTTCTACAAATTTCAGTGCAAGTCAGAGGACACCTGAGTCACTTGAAGTAGGAAGAACTTCAAGAAAGACCCAAAATCAGCTCAGATTGATAGTCCTGCCTCACTGCACCATTCTGCCCACATTGTCAATGTGTCACGCATTGTGTGACAACTACATTCAGAGTGTGTAAAGGCTTATGGTGAAAGGTTGCAGTGACTGCTGTGAAGAACTTGGGTGGTGGGGTTTCCTGGGAAAGGCATGTGCTGTTTGACCCAATGGCTGTACTCGCTATTACAGCTAGTGAGGCACTACAGGAACCTTCAACACAGCTTCAGTCCTGGTTGCTACCATGTAACCAGGGAGCTACATGGGAACCAGGGATCTTCTGACAAACTCTGGTTCTGCACAGGAGTGGAAGGAGCTGAATTCAGCCTTGCTCCATGCCCAGCCCTGGATAGGGCAAGTTCCAGAGGTTCAGCATAGGCCACAATAGGCAATGCAAGACAAAAGGGTGCCTCATGAGAGCAACCATGCTGTATTGTAGGGATGAAGTGATCAGGATGGGATATTGTCTGGCAGGGTAGTGCTCACGGGTTGGGCCCAAGAAGAGTAAAACTGTCTATTAAGCCACGCTCAGTAAACCTAGCTTACATTAGTGGGAGAATATGGAATGTAAATACTCATGCTTCAAGGAGTAAGGTAACCACTAAATGCCTAGTGTTAAAAAGAAACTTCCTCCTCAGCAAGTTATTCCCTATTTTTTGATGATAACCTTGTTCCAAAGCTGGTGATATAGGTCCTGTCCAAGACAGGATGCTGGCCTTAACACACCATTGGTTTCATCTGGTCTGGCAATTTCCATGTGCCTTTGGCTTCTCAAATGCCCTTGGTTAGCACTGGGCAGAGGAATTGGATGCCTGATTAGCAGTAGTGTAAAAAACCACCAAAGGATGGAGGGAACTGTGATGGTTGCAGGAGATACTGCTTTGAATTTATAGGCGAGACATTTTGTATAGGAATAACGTGACAGGGAACAAGATCCATAAGGAAAACAAACAAGAGACAACCAATAAATGTTTCCTGGATGAGGTTAGATCCCAGAGTAGAGGAAAAAAGGTGTGTGAAAAAATAAAAGCCAAAAAAATTATGAAATCCAGCAGCTGGAAAAAAGGTGAAAATGATGGTGAAGAAACCCTCCAGCAGGAGCTCCTGTCCATCACTCATACCTCCACTGGGAGAGTAGTCACTGAAGCAGGGGCTGAATAACCTGTAATCCACAACAAAAACTACTCCTTTGGCTGGGATCCCGTGCAGGATCAGGGATAAACACCACACCGCAGTCCTGGAAACCCCCAGAGCAGGGGCAGGTTCAGTCATTTTGGTGGCACAAACCTATCGACTTCAGATTACTCTGTTTTAGTGGTCCTGTGGTATACAGCGGCTGTAGATCTGAGTGAAATTAACATTACATCATCTGTACCACAGTTTCAAGCTGGAAATAATCACGTAGTTCACATATCGGAAATTACAGGATGGCTTTCACATAAATGATTAACTGTCACTATTACCCCAGAAAAACAGTTTCTATGGTGTTTGGTGTATAAATAATACCCTGTACCTCTATAGCACTCAGCTTCAAAGTAATACTTCGGTGCTGTACCATAACGAATACCCTCCCATTCTGTAATAACCAGTCTGCAAATGATGCCTTTTCCTCTATTGTAAATTATACCATGTAGTTACTACCACTGCTGCCATTACATTCAGTCTGGTTAGTAAATAATACTCTTTCCCTACCATTGTATCTGGGGTTTAAATAATACCCTGTCCTCATACAGCAGCTGGCATGTAAGTGTCACCCTAATCCTGTGCAGTACTCTAGAGCACATGGAACATCTTGCTGCTGCAGAACAAATTGTAGCTTTAGTTTCTGTAGTATTTGCCCTCTAAATATTACCCTGCTGTTTTGTATAGTACTTCTTGTACAAATAATACCCTGCTGCCTCATAGTAATTGATAGGTAAGTAATGCTGTCAGAGCGCAGAGTACTTAGTTTGCTAATACTGCTCACAGGCATTAGATGAAACAGCAGAGCTGTGCAGTGAGGATGCTGGGCTCCCTGTTCAGCCCTTCATCAGCACTTGGGACTCCTCTCAAAAAGCAGGGTGCTCAGAATCCACAGAGCTGGAGCGGTCCTGCGGCCATTGCTGCAGGCACAAAAGGCCACCTTTTTGCTTGGCCAGCTAGCCCACAGGATCTTGACATTTCCTGGTACTCTTCAAGACCATGAGCCACTTTCCCAGAGACAGGACAAAATCCTGGTCCATTCACAATTCCCAGATTCCCCCTGATACTAGCTAGCAGCAGAGATCATCTTATGGTCTCCATGCATCGTTTCATGACTGTTACAGGGCAACATGAGGTGTTTCAGCATCACAAATAATGTTGTGTTTAGCAGAGAACAGAAGGGTTTTCATTGTCCTTATTGTTCAGCTCTAAATCTATCCAGACCAATCCCTGTGTCCTTCTGAGATTACAGCTCTCTGGAGCATCACACCCATGTAATCTGTGTAATTATTTCCATATCAATACACCCATAGCACACACCTTCCTTTACACCTTTCTGAAGTATGTGAATGCTGATTTGGGCCATTGTTGTAACCTAACTGGCAGCCGTGTGTGTTACAGGTGTGAGGATCTGAGTCAACCAAGATCTTTATTTTAGTTCATCTTCAATACTGTACTTCCAGCTCTCACTAGCTGACCCACAGTAACTTTGAAGGAGTGAGCCCAGCTGCCACCACCGCTCAGACCAAGACTCACTGAGTCCAGTGCGGGACAATATATTATCCAGAGAAGTGAGATAACTTCTTGGGTTGTCTTCTACTGGACATCATGCTGCCATGACATGGTGCTTAGCAAGGTGGCAGCCAGCTCAGTCTTGTCTACAGTATCCAGTGACATTCCCTTTGAAGAAATTAGGGAAAGTGCCCCTCAGAGCTCACTCACATTCTCCTTTAAGGAAGCCACAAGTTTTTTTCCTAGAGATGTGGTTTCAAGGTCTTAACAATCTGCTTGTCCTTACTTCTAGCCCTTTCTTTCCTAGGTGCCACAGCCCATTGCTCCCCCCTGCATGCTCTGTGACAGCTCAGCTGTCCACATGTTGTTGGAGTGAGGGTGTTTTGGCAGCTTCAGCCTAGCGTCAAAGACAAGAAGGTTGGGTTTGCTCATGCTTGAAATGGAAACATCTTTCTCATAGTGCAGTCTGAGAGTAATGCCGAGGCTTTACTCATGTGTATTGCTGAAAGTGAAGACACTCAAATATGTTGGTTGGCACCTTCTCTTCCATCCTGGCATGGTTGATTTCCAATTTCTTCTATTCTCAAAATGGATTACTCTCTGTTTTTCAACTGCAAATGAAGATGACTGATTTTCTGTAGATCTGTGGTGTCTCCTCCATCTCTCATCTGTGCTGTTGGTGTAATTAAACAATAATATTTTGAAATTGATTGAGTACCAAGGTCATTAGACACTCAGATTGCTGATTTGATGTATCTCCCTTATAAAATTATGTCCTTGTCCAGAATTTGCTTTGGGGAGTGAAAAGCACAGTTTGCAGAAGAAGCAGGGCTACTAAATACATAGAGAAGCATTTCTGCAAATTCCATTAGGGGACCCACTCAACCATTTGCATCTTTAAATTTGAAATACCATGGACAGTTGGGAGGTTTGGCAATTTACTAATGGTTTTGACATTCCCAAAATCCCTATATCTCTTGCCGTTTTATCGAATCTTATATTCAAGATGTTTTAAAGTTGGGTATAGAAGCCATCTGCTAATGTCGTGAATAACCAGTGGGGTTGTTTCTCTTGCAGCCCAAAATACTTGCTTATACTGTTTGTTCTCTTTTGCAACATCCTTCTGGTAGCAAGGAGATTGCACCGAGTCTTTCAAAGAGCAAGCACAGCATGCACAGCCTGAAGGGAGTGGATTTCCAGCATGGCTTTTTGAACATCACTGCTGCACAGGGGGCTCAAGAGGCACCAGACATTGGTTGGATGAGCCTGGGGTTTGTATGGACCAACCTTGAGGACTTCAATGAATGTCAGCTGCAGCCCCCCAGCTTCCCAGTATGCTGTCATTAGAAATAATTAACTGAAAGCATGACTCACTCACCCGTGTTTGCCAGAATGCTCATCCTAGATGCTAGAGAGTATTTTTGTTTTGAACATTTAGCTGTCAACTAGTTCTCCTGTTGTGTGGTTTATTTAATCGGTGCGGATCAATGTGCGCTAATGCCGTGATGGCTTTTCAGCTGCACCACGATCTGCAGACGGCTTCGTGACAGTGCCCAAATGGTACGTGTGATTAGATCCAGTTCTCACACTGGGTGTCAAAGCCAAACAGGATTTTTCTTGCCGTATTGTCTTATGGAACTAATTCTTCATCTATTTGAAAGCGGAGTGCTCCGTACAAACTTGTGGGCATTTAGATTCCTTTTTGAGAACCCTCCCTGCTGTCTGTTGGGGATTTGCAAACAGTTACTTGTCTAAACTAGCTTTTAATACCAGAACCCAAGCTTAGCGTTCCTAACCTCAGAGGTAAATGGCATCTTTTCTACTGACTCCAGTGGTAACTGAATCTGGCCATCAGAAAATTTATCTGACCATCATATTGGAAGGATTACAAGATAGTTTGGCTAAAACAAATTGTAATTATTGCTTCCCTTTGAATTGGTCTTTTATGCCAATAATATAAACCACATTTTACTTTCATCCCATTTCTTTTGCTAGTGTTGTGTGTCTAAGGTGAAATGCCAGTGTGGCATACTTCAGGATCCATTTGAAAGCCCATATTTCCCCCATAAAAACTGGGAATATTTGCTGGTTTGAAAGTCTTTACTAAGCAGTTATTTTGCCTAGAAGGGGATCAGTGTTGGTGCCCCAAGATGTGGGGTCTGTTGGTTTTAAGCTGTTCCATGCAGCTCTAGGTAAACAACATTTTCTGTTGCCCTTACAGAATACTTCACCAAATGCTGGGTAACATTTTGGTGCTCTCCCTCAACCACATCTCATGCATAGGAATTTGTTTGCCTCTCATAAAAGTTTGTATTCCCATCTAATTGCTGTTTGGTTTCCTCCATGCCTTGTTCTCTGTTCTTGAAGGTATGACGTGGACTTTGCTTAGCAAACCATAGACTAGGGCTTAGTAGCAGCGTCTCTCCAAATGTCTGGGGCTTATGTTAAGGTTAAATTTCTATTTCTTTGCAGTCTACACCTCACAGAATGGTTTTATATTTAATGCAAGGGCCTTGCTTTTATTCAGGATTCTCGCGGTCTCCCCAAATTCCCATTTGTGCCCTCTGGGCTTGGTCAGCAGTGTACTTTCCAGATCTTTGAGGCAAGGACTGTTGTGTGTCTCTGCAGGGGTAATTCATCTGAGCTGTAATGAAAAAGTTATTGATATGCATCCATTGACCCTAGACTGAAACTAACTTTGGAGAGGCTAATTAACTCCGTCTTGCTCTCTCTTTCAATGTGACACCATCACAGTTGCTTCCTAAGCAATGCAGTGCCCAAGCCCATTTATAAATTCACGTATACACAGATAGAAAGCTCTCTATATGCATAATGTACTTTGGAAGTGCAGTGTTTGTATTCTTCAGGCTAGCTCTACCATGTGTTTGAAGGAAACAGACCTTTCAGTGTGGGCAGTGCTTTGTGAAGACACTGAGATCTCCCCGGGCACAAAGCAAAATGCTGTGGTTGAGTTTTGGACTGAACAGTGGGTCTCAAATGATGGAAAATGTACCATTTACATTTTTTGCTGTTTCAGAAGATTTTTGGTTGAAGAGTTTTCTTGGGGAAGTTTCAGATTGACACACAATTGAAATCTCAACCAGGGAACTGAAACCCTTCTGTCAATCACTCCCTCCTTTATGCTGAGGGGTCCCATTATCTTTTCTCTTTGGTGTACGAATACATCACACAGAGACCAACATCCACCTTTGTGGAGGGACCAGTGACTATAAGAGGACAATTTGTTCATCTTTTCCATCACTTTGCTCTTTCCCTCCAGCTCCCTGCCATAAAGTAGTACTTAAAGCTTCTGAGGTCTCTGATGGATGGTCTTTCTGTGTGGCAAAGGCAAAAAGCAAGCTTGTTAGGCTGTGAACTCTTTAGTTGTTATCTCCTTTCTTGTAATGTTTTGTTTTCCGATGTACAATTTGGCTTGGTTGAAAAACATCACTACAGTAGAAAAAACACAAGAGGGTGATTTATTTTTCTGCCTGGAATCCCCGTTGGTTTCTTCCCAAGCAGAAAAGAACAGGCTGAACCAAAGGCAGGAATTACTGTTTGGGTAAAGTGACTTGACAAGCGAATAGCATGAGGGTCCTTGCCCAATGGGACAGCTCCTAGCAAAGAGTGCTGAGCATCCCTCAGTGCTCCCATCATGGTGAATACCCCTTGAAATGAATAGTGCAGGACAGGGCAGTTGACTGTGCATCGAGGTACCACCAACCCCTGAAAAGGAACGGAGCAATGTTAAAAAAAAACAGGGAACTTATTGACTGGGCCAGTTAAATTGAGTTAAATACACACTGTGTGTCTTGGCTGAGAGGAAAGAGGGCACTGCATGCCAGAACAGTCTCCTGGTACATGAAGGGTTTGAGCGCACAAGAAAAAGGAAGGAATTGTACAGAGATGCAAGGTGACCAGGTGTCAGGAGATGGCACTGAATGGAGTATTGACTGGTGATGAGTATGAGGGGAAAACCTGAAAGAAGAGACAGCCTGGTGAAATTTTAACAGGGCCTGAAACCCTCCACCCAGTGACTGGAAAGCCTCTGGTTTGTACAGCCAGAAAGCAGCCATGGGCACAGCTCCTGCTCTGCACCCATCAGCTGCAGGACTCAGTCCCTGGAATGGAGGAAGCACATTGTCCATGGTCCACCTAAACTTCCACCAATGCTAAAGCTGTCAAGAAGGGGACAAAGTTGGCTGGGAGAGCTGGCCTTGGAGGAAATGAGAAGAGACAGAAATTCATTATCCTGCTGTCATGCAAGAGGCCGTTTCAGGGGGTGCAGTGCCCAGCCATTGACTAAGCTTTCCTAGAACCAGAGATGGGAGTGAAAAGCTGCTTCTCTTTCTTAATCCTTCCTGTACCATTCAATCTCCTAGATTAGTACAAGCTGGCATGGCTATTTTGTGCTCAGTCTAGCTGTCAGAGCTCTGCTGGCAGAGGAAACCTAGAAGTAGGGCAGTATTCCTTAGCACGGCCAAAGCAGCACAACCCTCATTACAGTCTGAATGTGAACTCTGTGGTCTCTGTTCATACTGTGTGCCAAATCCAGAAAGGGGTAGGCAAAGCTGGCCCAGTTCCTCCAGAACAGAGGTTCATCTTATCAGACCCAGACAGCAGACAATTTTGATGAAAACCCACTTGAATATTATGGTAAAGACCCTCCATCAGACACTGGAGTACGTGAGATCCTTCAGCAGTGCAGCAATACCCACGCTTGCGTTATGAGTGAGGGTTCACGTTGCTGACAAAAGAAGTAAATAGCTGAAGTCCTAGTGACTAAAGGCTTGAGAGGAAAAGCTCTTCAGCACCTAGGAGACTCTCTTTTCTTGCCTGCACAAGGAATGTGTATGAATGTTTGATATGCATGTGACTTTCTAAGAAATTTTAAAGTATCTATAAATGGGAGAAAATAGCAACTCATTGCTTCTCTATTGAACTTGTGCAGTAAGAAAGGATGGCTCTCCATCTTCTGAGGTTCTGAAGAAAGAATTATATGCTAAGAGATTTGTTGATTTCATTACTTGCTGTTTATGTCAAGTAGTCACACTCATTTGGATCACTGACACTACCCTCTTGAACAGCTCAAGGCAGGATATCTCCTCCTTTTCGAATAGAAAGTTCCAGGCCCTCTCCATGCCATTTGCCCTTTCGTCTTCCAGGTCAGTCCTAAAGGAGGATCCACTCAAGATTCCCCCTTCCTGGCAAAACTAAATGTGCATGTCTGAATTATGAGACAGGAAATCTATTTGGGAGGAAATCTAGGGCTGAAACAGCCTCATTTAGGTAAATCGAAGCACAGTGTTTACATGATGTCTGGAATTAATGCAGAGAAAACTTTCAGGTGCCAACTTTGGAAGGAGAAAATGGGGAGCAAAAAGAGGCAGATACTGATGAAGCTCTAAGCTCTTCCTGCAGGTTGGATGGAAGGCTGCTTTTACTGCTGTGAAGCACCAGCAGTATGCTATTCTTGGTAATGCAAAAGTTTGATAGGATATGGTCACTCCAACCTCTGCTGCATACAAGCTGTGACAGTGTGAGGCTGGTCAGTATCACCATGACAGCCTCACAAAAGAGCATGGTGCAGCATAATCCACATAGCGTGTCAACAGAAGGTATCTTTAGCAAGTGGTTGCTGCAACCTTTGAATCTTTTAAGAGGTGCCTGTTTACATGAAGGGATAATAATGGAAGCCAAGGTGATGCACAGTATTACACAACTGGTACCAATCAGCCACTAGCATGACTCCAATATGCAGTTACTACAGAGATCCTACAGCTATCCACATGGTCTTGTGGCTCTCACATTTAATCTTCTAAGTTTGTTGACTTTCCAAACCAGCATGATGTTTTCTGTCTACCTGGAGCAGAGCAAGAGGAAAAATCTTTGCCGTTGCAAGCTGAGAGACCAGCTTCATGATGTCTCTTCCAGTCCATCCAGTGCTCTGTTGTGTGAACTTTCACATCATGTTTCTTAGGACCCAGTGGCAGACAGTCTGGTTCTCCTGAAAGAGATGTAGTTTTGAGATGGTCAGTGGTATTATTTCAGCTGCTCTGGAACCTGTGTATTTAGCCTGATTGTGATCTCTAGGAGGTGGGAGGAAAAATTTGTTGAAAGAGAGAAACACTACTGAAGTTAACAGATGAGTAATGTAAAACTGGTGTAATCTGGGGGCAACTGGGTGGCAGTGGGTTGACAGTAGGACTCGATGATCCTGGAGGTCTTCTCCAAACTTAATGATTCTATGGGAAGGAGAGCTAATTTGTGGTAGGAGACAGAAAACGTAGATGCTTATAAAGCCTGGTGTGTTCAGTAGGACATCTGTGTCAGACCATACCTCTGAGCTGGGATCACTAACTGAACCTGATGCACGACCAGTTAGGTTTTGCTAAGATTTCCTGTGGCATATTTCTTATTGAAATCTTGTCCAATATCCTTGGGTGTTTTGGCTTTTCCTGTAAGGGATATGTGATATAATTAGATAAAGAGTCAAATTATAACAGACTGCATCTCTTTTATCAAAAGAAAAGTCATAAAGACAGTGAAAATTGTGTAGCACAGAAGCAAAATCCAGTCAACTTTAGCTCTTTTATGGAGAGGGACAGAGAGGAGCTCTGGGCCACTTGTTAAGACTGAGGGACACACTGATAGCATCAGCAGGCTGCTAGCAGAGATTTGTCTGACCATGTTTGTGCCTGCAGCAGCAAGGGGTGCTTGAGGATAGGAACCAGCTGAAGCTTGAGGTGAAACCTGACATTACTCCTAGCCTAGTAAATGCTCTCTTTTTTGTGCCTTATGTGCTAAGAATGTCCCAGTGCTGTCAGTTTGCTACCTCCTGTAGCAACCCAGGCAGCCGATGCTGCAGGACAGTTGGTGTGTGGAGGACTACAACCCTGGATGACAAAATACCTGAGCAGTTAGTGCCATGTGTCTTTCTGATTAGGGGAGGAAAAAAAGGACTTTATTGTTCCAGGGATGGTTTCAGAAAAAAAGCAGGCAGGAGCAGCATCCAGGCTGCTCTGGACATAAAGACCTTACTCTCAGAATGGTTTGGAAGCCAGACAGAATGGAATATTTCTCCTATTTTCTTTACAGCTGAAAAAACATGAAAAATCACAGGAGCGCATTTATTGCCATCTTTTACTTCCAAAGTTTGCCTTACTTGAAAAAAAAAAAAGAGAAAAAAACCCCTGGTTTTGCCCACTCCCCTCACCTCCCCCCCTGCTTTCCTCCCATTTCCTGGAGCAGGCTGAGGTTTTTAACAGAAAAGCTCTCAGTTCTGCACAGAGGCTGGGAACATGCAGAGGGACAATAAGCTGTTTGTTCATGGAGATCATAGAGGAATGGGCTGTAGTTTTACACAGGAGAGGAGAAACCACCATTTGACTCCAAAGCCTACAAGGGCCAGGGACAATGTTGTCTAACTGTTCATGAGAACCCTCCTGATGTCTCTGCTGGGTGACTGTGTCTCCACAGACCCCATCAAACCACCGGTGCTTGTCGTCAGTGTCTGAAGAGAACTGAGATAAGGCTAGAGGGAGGTGACCAGGTATCCTAGAGAAACTAAGATCCATTTCTTGATGGGGCAAGAAAACTGGGGATGGAAAACCAGTTGGAAAAAGAGAATCCAAAGCTAAATACATAGTGCTGATTTTGACTGCTGTCCACAGTTTTAAAGGAAATATTGTCCTTGGAAATATCTTTATGCCCAGACATATCTTCTAGGTAATGAGTGGCATTCTATGAGCTGCCAGAAACAATATGCATATGTGTTAAAGGTCTTCCAAAACTGAGCAACAAGGAAGCTTAAAATTACCTGTCCACCCTCATCCCAAAAAGAAAAAAAAAGGCACACCAGCAGGATTAAGGGTGATGAAAATACATTTCATTGCAACAAAGGTGATTAACATGGTCTGGAACAAGCAAAACCACAGGAGAAACTGCAGATGGGACTCAATTAAAATAGACCAGGACAGAAAATGCTTTCCAGCAAGCAAACAAGTTAGCCTGTGCTGCAAACGGGCCATCTGGCTGTTTTCCACTGTTACAGCCTTGCTGTTTAGGCACTTTGTTGGCCTTTCACTGTGGTAACTTTTCCTTTTCTTGCTGCCTTCATATTCTTCAGTCCTTCGAAAACCTGGGGACAGGGTTGGAAGAGCAAGGGATTAGACCTGTCTGCACATATGCACACACTTCCCTGCACACACACTCAGATTCTCCAATAAACGTATTTATATGCAGCCAATTTAGGGCAGCCTGCACACAACCCCATACAGCAGAGGCACGGCCTTAGGCATAAAATAAAGTGGAAATTAAACTCTAGTGAAAGGGACAGTTGTTCTCTGGGGTGGAGAGCTCCCGAGCCTACCAGCATTTCCCATCTCCATATTTTTGGAAAGGCAAGAGCTTATCCTGAATTCTGCCTGGCCCAAGCTGAATTGGAGAGGGTCTCATTTCTGTCTGGGCCATTGGTTAGAGAAGGTGGGATGGCTGGGTTTTTATGGCAGTTTGCTTGGATTCTTATCCCTCCAAACTGGGGATAAGAATCCCTTCAAGGGGACAGCTACTCTGACTTAGAGGTGTAGCCATGACCTTATGCACCTTGTTCTACCTGCTCCTCTCTGGTCACCACAAAAGCCACCTGCTGTAGCTGTTGTCCCAGCAAGCACAAATGGAGTGTTGCAAGAAAACAACCTGCAGGGGTGGGATGTGTTTTTGAAGTAAGGACCTTGCAGAGAGCACAGCATGATATTGATGCATAAAGTCCAGATGAGGGCTTCAAGAATGATCAGAGAAGTGGGGGAATTGGGGTTGTTCAGCCTGGAGAAGAGAAAACTTGCCTTGGGGGGCCTTATAGCAACCTTCCAGTACCTGAAGGGGCTAGAGGAAAGCTGAAGAGGGAGTTATAAGGGACTTTAATGATAGAACAAGGGGGCTGGTTTCAAGCTAAAAAAGGGGAGATCATAGGAAGAAATTCCTCACTATGAGGGGTCTGAGGCACTGGAACAAGTTGCGAGGTTTGTTGTGGGTGTCTCTTCCCTGGAAGAGGCCATGTTTGATGGGGCCTTGGACAACCTGGTTTAGTGAGAGGTGTCCCTGCCCAGGCGATTGGAACTAGATAATCTCCGAGATACCTTCCAACCTAAACCATTCCATCATTCTATGTGTTCATTGCTGCCTATGTGTTGGGCTTTGAGCTGCAAGAGTTAGTCATTCCTGGTGCTCCCCACTAGAACTTGTACAGTCCTCTTTGAGTAGTTAACCTAGGAAGAGCTTCTTCAAAGTGTGTGCAGAACTTTTACTACTGAAAGATAAAGACCCTGCAACTAAATGTGAATTTGTTTGCAATCACCTTCTGAACCCCCTATAGGTTCAGAAGCTTATAAAGTAGTTCGATTTTTTCTAGTAGCCAGGCTATCTTTATCATCTCCCCGAAAAAAGGAGTCAAATGATGTTACATCCAGAGGCCTGTGTTACTTATGGCATACAGAGTAGGGGCATTGACTGTGTACCAGGACTGCTTGGGTCCATCTCTCTCTCCTAGCCACTGTTGAGGGCCAGTGATTAAGAAAGGCACTGCCTGAGGATCATTCCTTCCACTGCTTAGCCGACCCCAGGCTATACTCTGATTTTACTCACTTGGCAACTACTTAACCCTGAAAACTCTTCCCATCTCAGCAAGCACATGCTGCTTCAGGTTAGTTCTCCTATGTACTGAGCTATATCTTCATGTTCCTTGGACACAGTTCATCTAATCTGAACTCACACCTCTGCAGAGACAGCATCTGCACTTGAGCTAATCACCCTACTCTGCCCTGACAGTCAGTGGAGAGGGAATGCCACTGCTGAAGTGTGCACTGTATAATCTGGTTTAGATGTAGCCGTAGAATAAGAGGAACCATTTCACCATTTTCTTTGGCTAGTCAGACCAGATCACCCTCGACTGTGCTATCTGTGTCTGCTCAGACAGACCTCTGTTTTTACTTCCAGAACTGCTCCTTCAAGCAGATGTTTGCTCATTATCACGTGTTTTGGACATCCCTCTAGAGATAGTGGGAAGTGGAAGTATTGCAGCATGGAACCGCTGCTGTAACAACGGGATGCTAATCAAAGCATTCCCAGCATAGTGAATCCCAACAAAAGCTGTGTGCAGACCCAGGGCTGGATCTCGTTGGCACACTTAAGCGGAATGAAAAATGAAGATCAATATTGCAAACAGCACCTTAGGGATTAGGTTGGGTTTCTTTAGGCAGGGAGTCAACACTTTCGCAGAATACACCCAAAACATGGTGATTGTGATTTGTTTAGTCACTCTCGCAAGCAAAAACCATTGTCTCTGGGCAATTGTTGGGTAAGAGAAGGCTGAGGGTTTTTTCTCTATAGCTAAACCAAACTGCAAAGATACTGCTGGTGATAGCTGTTATCATACAAGATTGTTTTTCCTTGTGAAAATTCAGCATAAAATGTGGATAAGGCAAGGAGTACAGGGGCCTCTCTTAGCTTTTGAGACAAAGTGAATTTCCTCTATTTAAGGCATTTTGCAGAGTGTATGAAGCTGATACACAGATGAACCTGCTCTCCTCCTACACTGCCAACATACAGAGAAGTAACAACTGTGTGGGACAAGACCAGTTTGCTGTAGACATGAACTCTCAAAGCCGTTTCAGTCAGGCAGCTCCTGTCATATTTAAACAGCAAGATTTTTCTATTCCTCAGTAGGCAACCCTGATCTAAAGCTGCCTGCCTTTCTTGCTTGAGTTTATCACAACTTAGAGTGGTCTGAAAAAGCATGGAAAAGTTAGAGCTTTTACTTAATGTTCAAGCAGGTGTCATGAGCACAAACTTAGTTTATGATGGCTAGGAGTGTGTCCTTTACTTGAATCCCCTCCTAGTGTCTTCTGTCCTGAAGAGTCCACTCCTGTTCCCAGTACTCACTTGATCTTTGCTTTCCTATTTATCCTTTTATCCAGAGGATAGGAATTGGTGGTATTCACTCAAATAGTAGTTTCTGAGTGGTGCAAGTAGAGTTAATCTGAGCCCACCCCACAACCTTATTCCAGGAAGGCAGTCCTCAGGCAACATTGACCTGGTCCACAGTGACCCACTCTATGGGGATTATGGATGCACAGTCCCACAGCTATTTGTTCCTGTAGAAAACATTCCTCTAACTAAAGAAGAATCTGCTTCAGAGAACAAATCTCTCTGCTTCAAGTTCCTGCAGTACCTCAATCTTAGCAGTGACTGGTCTACAACCTGAAGATTTCCCCAAGACACAGGTTAAATCCTTTTTCTTCTCCTCCACCACAGACAGCTTACCCCCAAATCACTTTCTCCTGCCTGGCACAGAGCCTGTGAGTGTCCCAGCCCTCCTCTGTGGACTTCAGACATAGCTGCCCAAGACTGAGCAGGGAAGTGAGTAAATTTTATAGGATATATCTTCTGTCTTAGGTCTTCCAAGTGAGGTTAAAACTGTGTATGATGTTCACACACGTGATCCTTTGTACTACCTAGACGAGGTGAAATGCAAGAGCAGACATCAAAAGAGTGATACATTCACATTAATGAATTTTAATGTCAGAAGGGACCATTCTGGACTGTTCCCCTATGGATGTAGACCCCTTAAACTTTACTCAGTTACCTCTGTACTGAGCCACTAACTTGTCTTTACCTAAGCCACATCTTCTAAAGAAGCCTTCAAGTTTGAATTCAAAGCTAAAAGGGATAGAAATTCCAGTGATCTGTCATGTTTAGAATGTAGGCTTTGTGACCCACTCGAGATTGCTTGGTGTATGGCTCCTAGCTATTAGTTCTGATGATAACTTTCTGCTTGAAACAAGATTTGTTCACTTCTGTCAGCTTCTCATCTTTTCACATGTCATTGTTACAATAATTAGATTCAAACTTTCTAGTTTCTCACCCTAAGGCTCTCCTGTCCTTCCTAGAGGATATATTCTGCACCATCTTCTTCTGATCTGCTTATGCTGACCAGAGATGTGTACATTATTCTCACCACTTACCACTGACACACAGAGAGATAATCCTGCTTGGTTTTATGTCAGGTGATGGTAGCAGCTGTCCTGAGTGACTGCTTCCTAGGACACAACATCTGTTTGTCAGGCATGGTCTGCATAACAAACAATTTTAGATTTTATTCTATAAAAACAGTCTATTTGGAAACACATTGGACTTCATACTCATCTCTCCTGTGGACACCTATTAGAAATATCTCCTTCAGTATCAGCGTCCCTCAGATGGCTCCTCTTAGAGATCTGCCAGCTAGGCTTCTGCTGAGCCATTTTCATGTATGTACCACTGACGTTCCATATCTTCATATCATGGAACCCTGGGAGAGTCAAACCTTATCAAAAACCAATTACATTATGTTGCAACCAGGCAGGAAGCTGTATCAGACCAACTTTGAACCATGACAACAAATACTATCAAGTTTTGAAGCACCTGTTTTATATATGTGCCTCAACTCAGATATCCTTCAGCACTTAATGAATTGAAATCTGTTATCAGATTTCCCATTATTTCACCTGAAATTTATGTCAATCAAGCCAGCATGCATTTATGAGGCTCATGGCTGTATGTCCCTGATGACTGCTGGAACAGTCCTTCAGTATTCAGGACCTGTCCCAGTACTCCAGCACAGATTATAAACAAACAGCAGTGGGCCAGCAATTTACTCATCCAGCTCTTGAGGACTCTTGGGTAGCCTGCTTAGCCAAGCTGATTTCAGACTGTTTATCCATAGCAGATGGTGTTTCCAGTTCTTCTTGCTTACTGATGAGCAGAAGGCACTTCACTGCCCCCCACACCCATCCTATGGGCACATCTCCCTGCCACCATCCAGGTTCTGACTGCTAAGCACCTTGACACCTTCTACAGTGAGGCAGCTGACTTGGTACTGGCCATCAATCCAGGGAAGCGGTGAAATTAGCTGTCACAATGCAGAAGAAGTTCATCATATGTTGTTTATACAAATGTGATTCCTAATGGCAGAAACACCCAAGCAGACATCCAGCTCCACAGCTTCTTCCTGAGGTTGGCACCAGCAGAAGTGGAGATATGTCCATTTGACCTTGTTCAACCCTGCAGCTGCAAACTGTGCTCCAGCCTTGTTTTGTCCCTGTTTTTGCCAGTATAGGTATCACTATTAACTAATGCTTTTACAAAAATAAAAGATTTTGTGAAGCGTCAGGATGAAATAAACGATTGCATGGAAGTGAATTTTTTCATAAGTGAAAGACTGTACAGGATGAGTCTTATTTTTGTCCTTCCTTTCATGTCAGTGAGGCTATTAAATGGACTTTTCTGTAAGGTCAGTAGGCGTACACTCGAAAAGATCCCTGTCAGCTGGAGTCTTTCTAGATCACAGGCATTAAACAACCAGTATTTGGACAGGTGACCTCAAAGGAAACACCGGTGATTCAGGAGGTGTGGTCCTTCCTTCTGAGTCAGGGCTGGAAAGTGATGCAAAATGATGCTCTGTTGCCAGAGAATATAGTTTTTATTTGAAATATAAAAGCCAACTTGAGCTTTTCTGGCTCTTTAAAATCTTAGGTTATTATTTTGGATGATAACTTAGGATTTATTTAGTTGGCCTTCCCATATTTGCTCCTGCCATTCAATGTCAGGAAGCTGCTCCTTTCATTTCCTAAGTCTTCCTGAAGTAGCAGGTTGCTCTGGCTAACTGAGGGATCCCAAGAGGATATTATTCGGGTGGAGTTAAGATGCTCAGAATTGTTTTCAGTGGATTTCTTCAGGATCTATTTGCGATCAAGACTATGTGTGCTGCAAATCTTAAACCATCAGCCCAATGTACTGTAATCTTTGGGTTTTCCACCTTACAGACAGGAGACTTTCCTACAGAGCTTTTTAAGGAATACTGGATGCATCCAATCATCTGGCCCAAGAGTCAGTGCTGGCTTGGGTGGAGGATGCCAGTGAAGACAAGCTCCTTAGTGAGATAAAGGTTTAGTGGACGTAATGGTCTCTCTTGAGTCAATACATAATAAGTGTGAAGATCTGTTGGAATATTGTCTTTCTGCTCCACAGGGAAGACTGAGTCATAAGAGAGAGCAGGAGAGCAATGTAATAAGTGATCTATAATAACACTTCTTTCTCTTGCACGTAGCAGAGCGCATCATATTTATTTGTCTCATGAACTGAGCAAGAGGAACTTTGAGACAGTGACCTTCCCCAATGACCAACTTTTGCTGCCAACCACATATATGAGGCTTAAGATGTGGCTGAAAGCACTGTGCTGCCCTACAGCAGCATCTGCAGTCCTCTGCTCCCTATGAATATACAGCTGTCATAAACCCTTTCTCCCTGTGTTGTTTCTTGCAGGTAAACTATGACCACTTTACTATTAGTGTTTGTGTGTTTGCGAGTCATCACTGCAACCATCTCTGTGGAGCTCTCAGGTATGTGCCCTGGGCTATGAAAAAGTGGGACTGAGCAACGTACCGCACCCTGAACCCTTCCCTGAGCTTAGGCAGTTGCCACAACAAGAGTAATACCCAAGATCTGCTCAGAGAGAGCACACAGGGCTCCTCTGTTTGGATGGCTGCTATGCCATAATCTCTCACTGTTCTTTTGCAAGAAGTCAGGGAGATAGCTCCAGGCAAAGGCAGGCTTATAGGGAAACAAAGAGGATTTCAGCATTCCCCTTTTCAAACTCTGTCAGGTGTGATGTTGCAGTGTGGGCTGTGGGTACACTGCAATAGAGCCCTTCACCCCCTTCATTCCCCCATCCAGCACTGGTCTAAATCCCAAAAGCAACTGTAGTGCAAGGGTCAAGGTCATAACTTCTTTTTCTGCAAGTTATTTTCAGCAGACTAGACTAAAAAGTCTGAAAATGTGAGCACAGGTTTGCACAGCAGATACAGACACCGATACCTATGGAAGCTCTGGGTATTGTGCAGTGAATGTGCTATTGGTGTAACTATCACTTTGTTTGGAAACTAGCAGACAGTAGTGATGGCCTGGAAGTGAAGATACCTGAGCAGTCTCCCCTGCGTGTTGTCCTGGGAACCTCTTTGAACATCCCCTGTTACTTCAACATCCCAGAGGAACAGGACACCAGTGCTCTGCTAACACCACGAATCAAATGGAGCAAGCTCTCCAACGGGACAGAAGTTGTCTTGCTAGTGGCCACTGGAGGGAAAATCCGGCTCAATGGCGAGTACAGGGACGTGATCTCTTTGCCCAACTACCCTGCCATCCCCACCGATGCCACCTTGGAAATCAAGGCGTTGAGATCCAACCATACTGGGATTTATCGCTGCGAAGTGATGTACGGGATTGAGGACAGACAAGACACAATAGAAGTCCTAGTGAAAGGTGAGATCTTGCCCTTGCTATTTCCTCACAAGATCTTGCTGCCAGGCTTGTGCAGAAGAGAGAAGGAAAGAAATGAGCAGGGGAAACACTGCTCTCCGCAAAGGCATAAACCCTTTCAGTCAGGCCATGGAGAAGGCAATGGGTAGGTGAGCAGAAGCCGTGGGCCAGGCATTCATTTTTGCAGACTAAGACCAGACTAAACAAACCAGTAAAATGACTCATGGCAGGACTTATGGCAATGAAATGACACTTCTGGCAGAAGGTGAGTTACAGAGACAGCAAGACGACATCCTTGGCTGGACTGGATATGCTGGGCTATTGCTCAGAGGGGTGAAGCTGGAACAGGGCCTTTATAAGACCTTTCATTTCTTCCAAACATAGTAGGAGATGGGATGCCCTCAGCTGGAGAATTGGTCTGTTCTGGAAAAACATTGCCTATCACTCTCTTCCAAACAAAATGATTCTGTGATTCTGTCTTGCAAAGCTCATCCTAGTAATAGGTGCATAAAATAACAACAAGTTCCTACAATCCTGTTTGTTTTGGGTTTTGTTTTCAGTGTAGGATGGGCAGAGAGTTTCTACTACAGCAGTTGACTGTCAAGGGTCTGCTACTCGCATACATCCAAGTATCAAACAGCATCCTCATTGCCTCCTTGACTTAAAGTCTGTTTATGACAGCTGTCCTTTAGAAAGATCCCTGTTCATCAAAAAAAAATATGACCAAGATATGTTTGCAGCAAGTCTGGGGATTTTAATTGTGTTTGCTTTTTTGCTCTGTTTTCCTGAGTGTTTTTATGGTGAAGGATATGCTGCACCCTTAATCCAGAGCGGGACCCTTGGTGGTGGCAGCTCTCACTTCCGCACAGCAACACAGTCCCTGCTCCACCCCAGCAGCTGATTTCTGTGCCTTGGGTTTGAAATGCTGCAGAGCTAAATCAGGAAAGTATTGAGTCCTTCCAATGGCAGTAGAGCTCTGTTCTGGGTGATGGGTTTCCTCCCACTGCTAAAGGTACCAGCTTTTAATGCACCAGGACTTTGGTACAGCATGATGGGAGAACAGTGCCTACCTTGGAGCACCAGCGTGCTCCACAAGCTCCTGTCAAACAACCCCATCGAGCAACCCTTGGCTCAAGATGCTCAAACATAAACTAGTTCATTGTTTCTAGGTGACATGTAATGTCTGTTCTTTGAGGGAAAAGACCTGGTTGCTTTCTAGCAGAAAAATGAGTGATAGCCACTGTGTTTTCCAGGCATCGTGTTCCACTACAGAGCAATATCCACAAGGTACACCCTGAACTTCGAGAAAGCAAAGCAGGCCTGTATCCAGAACAGCGCGGTCATTGCTACTCCTGAGCAGCTGCAAGCTGCCTACGAGGATGGGTACGAGCAGTGTGATGCCGGCTGGCTGGCTGATCAGACCGTCAGGTAATGAACAGAGCAGCAGATAAGAAAGTCATGGCAGGGTCATTAGGGAAGGGCTTCCGTGATGAGGACACTGGCTGGAAACAGTTGAGAAACAGTTGCTAAATAGCAGCTGTTGTAACTGTCGGTGTGCAGGGGAAGGAGGTGGGTTGCAAGAGGTTCTCAGCCGGGTGGCAATCTACAGTAGGAAAGTAGGGTGACCACAGTTTTCTTCAGCTAGTGGTGACAGTTGAGTGGACAATGGCTTAATCCTGATCATCCTCCCCGAACAAAACTTGGCTATGCCAAGATGCACAGGTGTGGCTCAGCTGTACCAAGTGCACTGCCCACTACAGAGGCACCATGGCCTCATGTCTTTGGCCAGTGCTCCCGAGGATCTGCAATGCTCAGGACCATCAGAGGGGAGGACAGCATCACACTGTGCAGTTCTCCACATCTCCCTTCCAGCCTTGGTGCAGCTGCCAGGGTCCTCACCCCCACAACTTTATACACCCTTTCTACCCAGGTACCCCATCCACTGGCCCCGGGAACGCTGCTATGGTGACAAGGATGAATTTCCAGGAGTGAGGACCTACGGTGTCCGTGAGCCAGATGAAACCTATGATGTTTACTGCTATGCAGAGCAAATGCAAGGTGATTTGGGGCTTTTATTGTTACCAGACGCAGAAGCAGACAAAATTCTGATCAGGCATACCTAGACTGGACAACCATAAATACAGAGACAAATGCCCTAGAGACAACACAGGTTGAAACTAGAAAAGCACATACCCCACGAAGGCCAGATGTTCTCTACAGTCTCTTTGTTAGACTTTGGACAATTTTAATGTCAAATGACTAATGCAGTACGGAGGGGTGGAGTCCATCAAACCTCTTCCAGAGTCCACACCATCCTGCATGTCTCTGGCCATCCCTTTGAGAGTGTGACATTCAAAGGGGTCTGTCATCCATGCTTGCGACAGGGAACCATTGAAATACTCAGCACATCAGAACCAAAATTGTCCTTTATCTTCCTCTTGTCTTGTGGCTCCAGCTGGTCTGGCATGTCTGACTTCAGTGTGTACTCGGTCTGTAAGGCTCGCTTTCTTCTAGCTCTTATAGACCATCACCACCATGGTATTGCAGTTCAACAGTAGGTAGTGGAACTGTATGATCTTTAAGGTTCCTTCTAAGCCAAACCATTCTATATTCCCATTCTACTAAAATACACAGGACTTTTCATTTTATCTAGAATCTTGGGAGCAGGAAGGAGAAAGAAAGGGAAGTGGGACTAAATTCTACAACTGATTCTCATGCTAACAAACTGTACAATTGCAGGTAAAGTCTTCTACGCCACTGACCCCGAGAAGTTCACCTTCCAAGAAGCTTTTGACAAGTGCCGCAGCTTGGGAGCCCGTCTGGCCACCACAGGAGAGTTGTACTTGGCTTGGAAGGATGGCATGGACATGTGCAGTGCAGGCTGGCTGGCAGATCGAAGCGTCCGCTATCCCATTTCCAGAGCACGACCCAACTGTGGGGGAAACCTGGTGGGCGTGCGGACAGTGTACCTGTATGTCAACCAGACGGGGTACCCTCACCCTGACTCTCGCTACGATGCCATCTGCTATAGTGGTAAGTGCACCAGGGCTGTGGGACTAAGCAGTGTGCCTGTACATATCAGCAGACAGGAGCTCCCTGGCCAAAGCCAACCTCTGCCTTCTTTAATTGTTTTAACTTTGTAAATGGAGGTAGAGCAGGTTTGGCAGGGCTCAGTCCCCCTTTACATTCAGGTGGAAAGTACATTCAGAAGGTTCAGAGTTGCCTGACATGTACTGGGGTTGGGGTTGGGGGGGTGGGCCAGAAGAGATGGATGTAACACAGCTCCCTGTGTCCAATCCTCCCTGACTTTTCAGCCTTGATAGTTCCCTGGAGACATAGCCCAGGCACTTCATGTACAGGACCTTGAGTGCTGGAGACACAAGAGAATGAAAATGTGATTTGGAAGGGGAAAGGCAGGAGTTATTTGACTGTATCAGGTACAGCGAGTGGCCCTGGCGATAAGGTTAGCATCCTCACATGTGAAGAGTGAGCTCTTCAGTCATCTGCTGGGCAGAGCAGAAGTTCATGATCCTGATGAGACTTCAAGCACCGTGAGGATCCAGTTGCCTTTCTGTTAGGACTCAGACCTGCTCTAGAGGTTCCCAAGTTCCCCTGCCTCCCCCGGCACCTTAAATTCCTAGCAGCAGGCACTAGAGGTCAGTGCAGACTCGGATATGGACAAGATGTTCCCGGCAGGAGAGCAGGGACAGGGCTCTGATGTACCAGCTGTGGAACAAGTGGTGGCTCATTCCCTCTGACTGATGACCCTGCTCTCCATGCTGAGGTGTGACAGGGAGCCACAGCGGAGGAATGAAAAACATTTATTTTACCAGATTGTCACCATTTCCCTGCTTCTCTGAGAACCAGCGAACACCCGGTTCTTCAGAGGCAGCACCAGCATGCTCCACCTTGCTAGACTGACCATGTACACTCTGTTTTGCTTCCCGATGCAGGGGATGATGCTGAGACTCTGATCCCAGGGCAGTTCATCGATGAGACGGGAAGTGAGCTAGGCAGCGGTTTCACTGTCCAGACGGTCACCCAGACCGATGTGGAGATACCTCTGCTACACAATGCCACAGAGGAAGAGGCCCGTGGCAGCATCGCCACCCTGGAACCAATCGAGATCACTCCTGCTACCACTGAGCTGTATGAGGGCTTCACTGTCCTGCCTGATCTCTTCACTCCTGGTATCACAGTAGAGACAGATGCCCCAGAGGAGAATGTGACTACGGGGGATGTCACAGGGGGGTGGGCTGTACCTGAAGAGGTCACCACCATAGCCTTAGGCACTGTCATCACCACTGAAATGCCAGAGGTGAGCTCAGTGGAAGAGGTCGTGGGGATGACTGCCACACCAGGAGTAGAGTCTACCTCAGCATTCACAGTGGAAGATCAGCTTGAGCGAGTGACAGCAGCCCCCGGCGTTGGTCTTGTCCCGCAGCAGCCCATCTCCCCCACAGGTGAGTCTCTAAGAAGCCTTAAGATCAGTTTCTCCTAGAGACAACCATTCAGCTGAAAATGGTGTGAGCTTCTGCCATTGGAGAGAGCATCCAAGACCCTGAAGGTGTGCAGGATGAGTCTCTCTACTATGCAGGACAGAAGGGTTGAAAAGGAGACTGTGGGCCACTCTATCATGTACTGAGAAGGGCTCAGCTGGCTGATGCTTGGGGTAGCAGCAGCCATGCTCTGCAGTCCCATGTGCATCTGATTCCAGGAAAGAGGAAAGCCAAGGTAGAGAGATCCTAGGGGAGGAAGGTCCCTAGGGCATTATCCTTGATGGCAGCAGAGCTCACTGAATGTGATGTCTCCATCAAAGTAGGTGTGACATCCACTGATGTTGGGAAGACACTAACTGGTCATGCATCTTGGTGGAAGAAGTGTTCTCATATCTGCTGTCTCCCCATGGCTTCTCTTCTCCCAGGTGTGGTGTTTCACTACCGCTCTGCCACCAGCAGATATGCCTTCTCCTTCGTCCAAGCCCAGAAAGCCTGCCTGCAGAACAATGCTGTCATCGCCACTGCTGAACAGCTGCAGGCTGCATACGAGGCTGGCTTTGACCAGTGTGACGCTGGCTGGCTGCGGGACCAGACAGTCAGGTAAAGATATATTGTCTTGGAGAAGACAACCCTTAAAATGACTATTCAGTCCTGAAATTGAGGCTTTACTCTGGTCTGTCTTGCTGCTCTGCTCAGCAGTATCTGATGTCTTCCTGACCTGACAGGTAGGAGAAGTAGATTAATGTTTGCAATCTTTGCCTCAAGCTGTAAGAGGACCTGTTTCTAAGTCAGACTGGGAACTCTGGGCACCAATAATGGTGAAGTGTTCATGTGCTGCTCCCAAGGACATTTGGACAATTTGGTCCAGGGTACATAAGGTTGATCTTGGGTTACCTCCTCTCTTCTTTTGATAGGTATCCCATTGTGAATCCCCGAAGTAACTGCTTAGGAGACAAATTGAACTTTCCGGGTGTGCGGTCCTATGGCATGCGCCCAGCATCAGAGACCTATGATGTGTACTGCTACATCGACAGGCTCAAGGGTAAGTTCTCTCCCTTTCTCTGGGCACAGCTCTGAATAAAAAGTCTGCTTCATGCCTCCACATCTATGCATGTGTGGTGTGATGCAGGGACTCACACTTACTTTCTCTCCCATCCCTTAGGTGAGGTATTCTTTGCAACCCAGCCAGAGCAGTTCACCTTCCCAGAAGCTCAACAGTACTGTGAGAGCCAGAATGCCACGCTGGCCTCTGTTGGCCACCTCCACGCCGCCTGGAAGCAAGGCCTGGACAGGTGCTATGCTGGCTGGTTAGCTGACGGCAGCCTCCGTTACCCCATTGTGAGCCCTCGTCCCGCCTGTGGTGGGGATGCACCTGGAGTGAGAACTGTCTACCAGCACTACAACCAGACAGGCTTTCCTGACCCACTGTCCCGGCATCATGCCTTCTGCTTCAGAGGTATCTTCCCACCCTTTGCTGAGCATGTAGACCTGTCCCCTCTGGCAAGGGGATTTCATGAGGGAGGTTGGGCACACTGGGCTGCCTGTTTGGGCAAAGCACTTCATCAGCATCTTGAACTGTGATTTTTTTTGGGGGGACCTTCCTCCTGTCTTCTGTTCCAGCTCTACCACCTGTGGAGGAGGAGGGAGTCACCTCATTCATTGAAGAAGATTTTCTGGCAACCCAAGTGATCCCTGGTGTAGAGGGGGTACCCTCTGGGGAGGAGGTGACAGCAGAGACAGAGTTTGCCACTCAAGCTGAAAATCAGACAGCCTGGGGGACAGAGGTCTTTCCAACAGACATTTCACTGCTCTCAGGTGGGTCGGAGCTTTCCTGTCTCAAGGGTGTTGTGCTTGGCTAGCGTTGTAGGGCAGGGACATCTCTATAATAAATGGGCTGTGTCCTTGCTGAAGAGAACTCCCTCTAAATCTACATAATTATACACAAAATCTGAGGCTGTTCACACACAAGAAGCTACACAGAGTTACACCAGAGGAAGTTCAGGTTAGACTTCAGGAAAAACCTCTTCATTGAAAGACTCGTCAGCCATTGGAAGAAGCTGTAGATGTGGAGCCTAGGGACGTGGTATAGCAGTGGGCTCAGTAGAGTTAGGATAATCATAGAATCATTAGGGATTGGAAGGGACCTCAAAAGATCATCTAGTCCAATCCCCCTGCCACAGCAGGATCACCTAGACCAAGTTGCACGGGAACACATCCAGGCAGATCTTGAACATATCCAGAGAAGGAGACTCCACAACCCCCCTGGGCAGCCTGTTCCAATGCTCTGTTACTCTCACTGGGAAGAAGTTCCTTCTGATATTGATATGGAACCTCCTCTGTTCCAGCTTGCAACCATTGCCCCTTCTCCTGTCACCAGATGACCTAGAGAAGAGCCTGGGTCGATCCACCTGACACCCACCCCTCACATATTTATAGGCATGAATGAGGTCACCCCTCAGCATCCTCTTCTGCAAGCTCAAGAGACCCAGCTCCCTCAGCCTTTCCTCATAAGGGAGGTGCTCTACTTCCTTCATCATCTTCATTGCCCTACGCTGGACACCCTCCAGCAGCTCTGTGTTTTTCTTGAACTGAGGGGCCCAAATGGTTGGACTTTATGATCTTAAGGTCTTTTCCATCCTAAACAATTCATGATCATACTCTTGTCTAGATCTGAACTAAATGATCAGCACACAGAGACATGCCAGATTGCCTTAGAGCACATACTCTGTGGATTATCTGGAATGGGAAAGGCGGGCTAGGAACAGATGTCAGGCCATGCTTTCTAGGGAGGACAGAGCTGCAGTGTGGTCAAAGCAGCACCAACCTTTTTCTCTTCCACACATCGTGTCTGAGGAAGCAGTAGCTTGGTTTTGGCACCTGGAAACTGGTGTCACTGCCTCATCACCCTGCCTCAGAGTATTATACATTCTGCCAGTTTCCAAGAGGTATTTCATTTATAGTTAAGACAGAGTGGCTTGTACAGATTTGAAGGGGCCCATTTCTGCAAAAACACTAGACTTCATGCCTTTATCGCAAGGGTATCAGTTTGGAGGTAAAATCAATCGGGACATTGTTAGTAGCTCCTTTAAAATAATTTAGTAACTAATTTTCCTACCTCCCTGTCTTTGTTTTTTCCTTTCCAGCGAGCCCATCTGATTTTCCTCCAGCTACTGCAATACCAGAGGAAACAAGCACCAATGCTTCCACCAGCGAGGTGCCAGCAGGGGTGACTGAATCTGGAGAACATCAAGTCAGCAGTGAACCTTTGGCATCAGGGTGGGTTCCTGGAGTCCCAGATGCTAGCGGAGAACCAACGTCTGGAGTTTTTGACCTTAGTGGAGAGCACTCAGGGATCGAAGAAAGTGGATTACCATCAGTAGACCTGCATACAAGTGGCTTTCTGTCCGGAGAAAGTGGGTTACCCTCAGGGGACCTGAGCGGCATGACTTCTGGCGCTGTTGATATCAGCGGCTTACCTTCTGCAGGGGAAGATGTATCAGTGTCTGCTTCAAGGATACCAGAAATTAGTGGGATGCCATCTGGAGTGGAAAGCAGTGGACTGCCTTCTGGATTTAGTGGAGAAATCTCAAGCACTGAGATAGTCACTGGTGTCTCATCTGGAGAGGAAAGTGGACTTGCTTCTGGTTTTCCTACCATCTCTCTTGTGGATACTACATTGGTGGAAGTTGTAACAGCAGCCCCAGAACGACGAGAGGAGGGAAAAGGATCCATTGGAGTCAGTGGTGAAGGAGATCTGTCAGGATTCCCATCCACTGAGTGGGAGAGCAGTGGTGGAACCCAAGGGTTACCTTCAGGAAGTGAGCTCAGTGGGGAGCCTTCTGGGATGCCTGAGCCCAGTGGGGAGCCCTCAGGAGGGTCTGAGCTTAGCGGGTTGCCCTCAGGACTGGAAGTCAGTGGAGAGCCATCTGGAACACAAGAAGTCAGTGGTTTGGAGGACATAAGTGGCCTTAGTTCTGGCATCGATGGACGTGTTGAAACCTCAGGCATCACCTTTGTAGATGCCACTTTGGAGGAAGCGACAACAACCCCCTCAATTACCAGGGCAGAAGCAAAAGAGTTGTTGGAAATCAGTGGATTGCCTTCAGGAGACGGAGACGTATCAGGCACGGTATCTGGGGGTTTAGACATCAGTGGTGAACCTTCTGGACATATAGACTTTGGTGGGAGTGTTTCTGGAGGGCTTGACATGAGTGGACATACAAGTGGAATTATTGACAGCAGTGGAGAAGTCTCTGGAGTTGACATCACCAGTGGTCTACCGTCTGGAGAGGAAAGTGGACTCACCTCTGGCTTTCCCACAGTCTCTCTTGTGGACACCACTTTGGTGGAAGTCGTGACACAGACATCAGTTGCACAGGAGGTGGGAGAAGGGCCATCTGTGATGATAGAATTCAGTGGATTTCCTTCTGGAGACACAGTACGCTCTGGAGAAGGGTCTGGAGCAGTGGAGACCAGTGGCTTTTCTTCAGGGACAGGAGATTTGAGTGGTGAGCCATCTGGGTTCCCTTACATTAGCGGAGACATTTCTGGAGCCGTGGATCTAAGCGGACAATCTTCAGCAGTGACTGATATTAGTGGGGATGCTTCGGGGTTTCCAGAAGTCACTTTAGTCACTTCTGATTTAGTAGAAGCTGTGACAAGACCAACAGTATCACAGGAACTGGGTGGGGAAACAGCTGTCACAAACCCCTATGATTTTGGGTCAAGCGGTGAGGCGTCTGCATCCAGTGAACTAAGTGGGGAAACATCTGCATTGCCAGAAAGTGGTATAGAAACATCAACAGCTTATGAAGTCAGTGGGGAATCATCTGCATTTCCTGAAACTAGTGTAGAAGCATCCACAATTCATGAAATAAGTGGGGAAACTTCTGCATTTCCTGAATTTAGCATAGAAACCTCAACAATTCAAGAAATCAGTGGGGAAACATCTGCATTCCCTGAGAGTAGCATAGAAACATCCACAAGTCAAGAAGCCAGGGGTGAAACATCTGGTTACCCCGAAATTATCATAGAATCATCCACAATTCAAGAAGTAAGTGGGGAAACCTCTGCGTTTCCTGAAAGTAGCACAGAAACATCTACAATACAAGAAGTAAGTGGGGAAACATCTGCTTTTCCTGAAATTAGAATAGAAACATCCACGAGTCAAGACATCAGTGGGGAAACATCTGCATTTCCTGAAATTAGAATAGAAACATTCACAAGTCAAGAGGCCAGGGGTGAAACATCTGGCTACCCTGAAATTATCATAGAAACATCCACAGTCCATGACATTAGTGGAGAAACTTCTGCTTTTCCTGAAATCAGCATAGAAACATCCACAGTCCATGACATTAGTGGAGAGACTTCTGCCTTTCCTGAAATAAGCATAGAAACTTCCACAGTCCATGAAATTAGTGGAGAAAGTTCTGCATTTCCTGAAATTAGAATAGAAACATCCACAAGTCAAGAAGCCAGGGGTGAAACGCCTGCTTATCCCGAAATCAGCATAGAAACATCAACAGTCCGTGAAATCAGTGGGGAAACGTCTGCATTTCCTGAAATCAGCATAGAAACATCAATGGTCCACGAAATAAGTGGGGAAACCTCTATATTTCCTGAAATCCGAATAGAGACATCCACAGGTCAAGAAGCCCAAGGTGAAACATCTACATTTCCTGAGATTACAATAGAAACTTCTACAGTCCATGAAATCAGTGGGGAAACATCTGCATTCCCTGAGAGTAGCATAGAAACATCCACAAGTCAAGAAGCCAGGGGTGAAACATCTGCCTATCCCGAAATTAGCATAGAAACATCCACAGTTCAAGAATTAAGTGGAGAAACCTCTGCATTTCCTGAAATTAGAATAGAAACATCCACAGGTCAAGAAGCCCAGGGTGAAACATCTGTATTTCCAGAGACTAGCATAGAAACATCTACAGTCCATGAAACCAGTGGGGAAGAATCTGCATTGCCTGCTGCCAACATTGGAACAGCTGCTACATCTTTCACTAGTGGTGAGCCCTCTGGTGCTTCCAAGGAGCAGGAAAGTCCTGACACAACATCTGCAGCTGAGACACACTCAGTTGCAGGTGTTTCAGGGGAAACCTCTGTCCCAGACACTGTAATTAGCAGCAGTTCTCCAGATGTTGAACCAGCACAGAGACCTATGAACTCTGAAGAGGCTCAGTTCGAAATAGAGCCCTCCCCTCCTGCCATGTCAGGACAAGAGACAGAGACAGCTGTTCTAGACAATTCCTATCTGCTGGCCACCGCTACTGCTGCACTGCCTCAAGTCTCACAAGAAGCAATAGAAGCATTAGGACCCACTTCAGAAGGTACTGTGTCTTCTCGTATAAAAGGGAAGGGAGGGAGGGGAAATAGCTATCACTGTTCTTTGCATCTTCTACAGCACATGAAGCAGACTTGAGCAGAACATTATTGTGATGGGAAGCCATAAACTTGGGGTTTTCAAAGGTTATGATCAATAGCTTCTGTCTTAACAGATGATAGTCTGTGTTTGGGCAGGTAATGTAATTATCCAGACACTATACCTACATCCCTAGAACCCTTCAGGACCTTCCTTCTGCCTGCCCATGGCAACTACATGCTCCTGAGGCAAACAATAGAGGACTGTTCAAGAAAAGCAACAGGAGATACATATCTGGCTTTGCCCCATTGCCCCATAACTGTAAGCATCAGTCCCTCCTCTGAATTGCTGTTCCTGGGGGACGTTGCTCTGTCTTTGGTAGGATTCCTTGCTGTCAGACACAGTAATTAAACATGATTAACCATTTGTAGTGAAAACACTCTGCTAGCTTTCTGACAAGCATCCCCCAAGCAATACAGAAGAAAACGAGGTAGAAGGTGGTTGTGCTTGCTGGTGACTGCTTCTTGGCTAAGGAAGGAGCCCAGTCTTGGTAACACGAGAGTATCCCATGACATCCCTGGCTGTGGCTTGGTATTGATTTGCTGCAATCAAAGTAGGACAGGCCCTACTTGAAAACCATCAATGCTTGTGCTGTTGTGTGAAGCCTTACATATGTCAGTTTTCTGTTGGCCACGTGTTCATGTAGGAGATGTTGCTTTTAAGTATGGTACAAAATGTATGTGTGAAGAGATTTTTCTCATTTCCTTCTTGCAAAAGTAATATTACTTCCACCTCCTTCCTACGTTTCTCCCTGAACTGCCTCTTTTTAGTTAATTTGCCCCATTCAGCAGAGGTAGCTGTGGACTCAGCAAGGCTCTGTAAGTGCAGGGTTTTGTGAAGCACAGTCTGGTTTCTAACATCATTTCCATCCCCAGAGTGCTTTGGGTGAGTCACTGCATTTCCTTCTGTGTCACTTCTCTCCCTCTGAGAAAGCAGGTAATCACAAACCTTTGTCCAGAGGACCAGTCTGCCTCTGCTGAGCAGCCACACAGTGGATGCTGCAGGAGTGGGTGAGGGTAACCCAGCAGGGTTGTTCCCACAGCACTGGTTCAGCTGGGCACAGTGTCCAGGGCTTGGCTGGGTACTGCAGGTCTTAACCCACTCAAATGACCTCTTTGCACACCTAGCGAGCTCTGCTATGGATCATGCCCATTGCCATGTCCAAACCTGAAGACAAACACAAATGGGCACTGCCAGGTTCAGGAGAATGAAGGAAACCAGCCAGCGAGGCTCAGGAAACAAATATTGGCCCTAAAGTACGATTTTATTTCACTGCTTTTTCTTTTTATAAATTACCCACGAGGTGATTGCCAAATTCTTTGGAGCATTTGTTAGCCAACATTCTTGTGAAGTATTTTGAAAGAAAACCATGTGTACAGCAGCTCATGTGTGAAGAAGCTTGGAAAAATGTTCTGAAATTGGAACATGCGTACTTGCAAGTCAGAGAGATGACGTTGTAGCAGCTGGGGGTTCTCAGCAGGTGACAGGGAGAGGTAAGCAACTACCGTGTGAAGTTAATTGTAGCCTCTTGATAGACTAGAGATAGGCTTGAGTACATGTGCATAGCTGGTGATCTCACCAGGGAAAATATTTCTCTTCTTTTTATGGGTAAACTTCTTTAGGACCACGTCCCTATTGAGTGAAATGCAGACCTACTCAGGGTCTTAAGGAAGCTCATACAAGCGGTAAGAAAGTGTATTGAGCATGAACTTGCAACACCCCTGCAACAGAGCGAACATCTTCTATAGAGCTGGAGCAAAGTCATGAGAGAATAAGAAAAAAAAACCCAAAAGGAAAACTAATCATGTCTCCTTTTTTGGGGTCATTACTCTTTACAGTGCTCTAGGGATTGTAAACATGGAAGAAAGAAAGAACCAGAGGCTGAAACCCAAAATGCTGTTTCCCATGTTGTGGCTGCCTTTTTAACCTGAAGCTTTCCAGTCCTGAATTTTAGCTCTTGCAGAAGGATAACATCTGCGTCTTGTGCTTTGCTTGGAATTTGTAGGATGTACTGGCTACCCATTAGTTGCAAATAATTTTGGCTGACATTAAAGCACTTGTGAAGGTGGTTCAGCTTGCAGAAAGAGCTCAGAGTGGGGAGCACGGAGCCATGTGGCTGCTGCCCTATTCTCCTCTCACTGAAGGGTTCCAGTTAGATCCAAGTCTTTTTAGAGGGATGCTTAAAGAAGAGTCATGCTTTTCTGTTTTGCTGTAGCCTCTATTTCTTTTAAAAGTCAGAGACAGAAGCACAAGAAGACTAAAGTTTAACACTTAGAGTGCTGGTATAGTTTAGTATTTAACCAAATTGAAGTCTACACAAGTACATGTCTTTATTCAGCAGTTTTTTATTCCTCTGCAAGGACTGCAGCCCCACAAGCTTGAACAATTGTCCATAGGCTTGGCTTCTTCATCCAGAGTTTTGTCAACTCAGCAGGTTTTTTTGCTTCTGGTAACATTCAAAGACAAAAAACTCTGTGGGAGTGGCCATGTTTATGGTGTGTAAAAGGCTATGAAGAAAATAGCCAAGCATTGCACGATAGATGGATTTCTTTTTCTTTCCCTGGAGACCTCACCTTGCATAAATCCTGTCATTTAGATGTGACATCCTGAAAACCACTTCCCAGGATTTCCAGAGACAGTTAGCATTAGAATTTACTTTTCTAAAAGACCTCAGAGACCAAGATTTTCTGGGAAGACCAGACTAAACAAGGCTTCCTCTGACCCAGCAGATACGTTTGAGTATCATGGTATCAGCTTGGTGAAGTGATTCTACATGCAGTTGGAGGTAGGGGCAGTGCTCCAATAACTCAATGGTTTAAAGGGGGAGTTTGGTACTTATGATCATGATGTGGTGGAAACCTTCTCTGCAGCCATTTGCAGCATGTGCAGCACCTATTTGTGTCTCACTTGTATTTGTTGTCTGTTTTTCCAACACTACCTACAAGTACACACCATACATATTATATGCAGAGGATTTTGCAGCATATATAATATATGCAATCAAATTATATACAATAGCTGTAAATTCTGTTCCAGTATTATTTCCCAGCTGGAAATTTGTGGCAATGACATTGCATGTGTCTGTCTGCTCCCTCCTCCTCCAGCATCAGGGATGACAACTCACAGCAGATCTCCTGTATTACAGAAGAGATCTTGAACACACCAAGCTTTAGTCCATGTGGCTGAAGACAGATGAAGACTCATTATTCCCTGCTAAATGTTCTGCTCTACCTCTCGTATGTGCTTTGCTCCCACTTCTGCAATGTGCTTTCCACTTCATGGATTCCTACAAAGGACAGCCTTCCCTTACTTATGCAGCTAGAGCCTACTGGAATCAACACCTGTTTCTGTTGCCACTGCTTTTGAGAAGCCCAAGAGGCCTCTAGGGTTGTTATCATCCCTTAGGGTACTTCATTTTCCTTTGTCTTCTAGGAGCTCCAAGTGTGACTGATAAGCAATAGTCAGCCAGGTTCATCTCTTCTGCTAGGCCTGTGACCCCCAATTTTCTCTGGAAGATCTCAAAGTATTAGTGTCATGGGACCAAACTTCTCTTCTTGTTGCAATGAACAAGGAAGCCCAGAAAGCATTCATGAGTACTTAGAAGGGCAATCCAGAGGAACAAATTCTTTCTGTCAGAGAAGAACTGCAAAACTGGAGTCAAAGGGTCATCAACTATTCAAGGAATAAGTGTATTGCTCACAGTGATAAAGCCTAGAATAAAGATGGCAATCTCCATGCTCCAAAATGCAAATGGATTTACCATTGAGTGGAATGTCTCAGAAATATTTCCATTCTTAAAAGGTTTGAGGTTCAGCTTGGAGAAATACTGGGAGGAGATACATTTTCAGCACAAACTAGATTTTACAATATATAGACACAAACTGACTACCTGGGGCCTTCTTCAGAGCATCTTTTCTTCCTCCCTTCTGCCCCAAGGTGACACGGTGCTACCAAATGCTGGCATTTACTACCCAGACTTGTGCTAATTACCAAGTTGAGAAACACCGGAGAGTCGGGGGACAAAATCTTCCTGTAGCAATTTCTCTTTTCACCTCTAGAAGAGCAAAAAGAATTTTAAGAGCTGTTTTATCGCAATGGAAAACTAAGAGCAGCTTCTTTCACCAAGACAGAATCCACCAATGGAAAAGATGTACCAGCTTCTTCCTGCCCCATCACAAGCAAGAGTTTGCATAGTGGGAGCAGGTCTGCAGAAGATGACACTGCACTTCAGTATTCTTCACCAAGAAAGACACACCCATAGCTTTGCCAGATAACCTCAAAGGGGAAAAGCTGATGTCTGAATAATTTTTGAACATATTTTGCTTCCCTGCACTCCCTTCATCTACACTGAGGAAATACTTCTTGCCCTGCGACTTCATCTAAATTATGATTAGGAAGAAATTATAGTGAGCACTGGATACCAAGATGGATAGGAGACGGGGATCACTTATGATATTATGATCACTTATGATCACTTATGATTCCATGTTCTTCCTTGTAAACCTATGGCTGGTGGATGCACAGACAACTTGGTATGTTTGATGCATCAGGCAGAGACAGCAGCCAAGGAAGAGTTACCACAGCTGTCTAAGACACTGAACACCGTGTGTTAGATTCACTTTTCTTTCAGCTTTACTGATACCTTCAGAGTAGTGTTCAACCTCCAGTGGTGGAAAATCAATATCTTCCTTGTAGGGCAGGCTGAAACTCTTGCCTTCATTCTTCCATCAGCAGCAGTGGCAGCCTGTTTTAAAACAGAAACCAGCAACCCCTGAGTTCCTCCAACAGCTGATACTCCTTCCTAAACAACAAAGAAACAAGTTCTTCTGTTGGTGGAGCTGTCTGCTTCCAGCTCTAACGGAAGCCCTTTTTTTCTCACAGATATTGATGAGCGCTACTCAAGCCCTTGTCTGAATGGAGATAACATGCATTGATGGCATCAACTCTTTCAAATGCTTATGCCTTCCCAACTACAGAGGCAACCTGTGTGAGATCGGTACCACTTACCTGGCTTCAGCTCATCTTCCTAACTGCTCCACTACCTTCTTCCCACTCTAACCCCCATAAAAGCTGATCCAGGAGTTCCCATCAGTCCTACCGTCATCTCAGTAAGACATCTTCTAAAAGCAGCTTAAAATACACTAAGGGAACATTTTGACACTTCTCCTTATGCATTCTGATTAGTTTATTCATCACAGTGCTGTGTCCTCTGACACCCTTAATCAGGAGCTTCTGGTGTTTTCTTCAACTTTCTAAGTTTCTCAAGTGAGACTCCATACAGATCATAGCAATGTTGATCACAGGAGTTGCTGTCTCGTTCGGTTAAGGTTCTTTCGGTTCATCTGTAACAGTAGGGAAACATCTGAGTACATCCTCACCCCAGGCAAACTTTCTTTGCTAGACTGGAATTTCATGGAAGGATGTTTCAAGTGAGCCATGAAAAACGATTGTGTTTCTTTCTGTGAAGGTGCAGCTGAGAGGAGCCTCATTCACGCCAGGAATCCCCACCGATTTGACACAACATGACATTTTTGTCATCTCTTCAACGTGGCTTCCTGTGGCAAAATCAGCAGGAAGTGTGTATCTTTGAGAAAATGTGAAGTGACCTATTTCCCCACCAAATATGGGTACTCTGACCTGCACTAATGCTTCTTTTTGTTTCTACATGGAAAGAAAAACAGTTGTGGGTTTCATAAAGCTGATGAGAGTCCAAACCTTCATCAGCTTAGCTGAGGGGAAACTCTCCTGTCTTGCTCAAACAAAAGACAAATAAGGTTACAGTATCTTCTTCATCTTGGCAAAAGTAACGACAATATGTACTTGAGTTTTTCCTCTCCTTTCTCTGCAACTCTCCTTCTGCCTGTAGTATGAATATATGAAGTTGACTGCAAGAAGGTAGCTCAGGATCATGGACCATTTGGGTAGGAATCGTGCTGCCTTATCATCACCGTCCTAGTGCAACCTAATCACCTCTGAGTTATCCCTCCCTCCTACCTGTTGTTGAAGATGCCTGTAATCCAGACTTTCTATCCTGCAGCTACTCATAATCTCATGTGGTCCAAGACAGGCTTAATTTCTTCTCTTCCTCTTCTCTCTGATTTACGGATTCATGATGCCTGCCAGATTAAAGGACGCCAATGCCTGAGTTCAGCAGGGAATGTAAATCTCCATTCCCATGAGGCTGGCCATCCTTCCTGTTGGTCTCCAAGAACAGCACAATGGTGTAGGTGAGCTCTGCCATCTGTGCACACAGACGCTCCTTCCCATCACCACAAAAACGTCCCTACCAAGGAACAAGATTTTCGTCTTTCTTTTCCAAGACAATTGCTGTCATATTTCCTTGCAAATAATAACTGCATAGGAAAGAGTGCCCTTTGTCCTAGGAAATGTCCTGCTGAGGTTCTGTGCCATGTTCTGTCTTATCCCCAGACTATGACGACAAGAGGTGACATTCAATCAGCTGGGGAAATGTACTAAATCTCAAAAGACAGAGCATGTTCTCTGCTCACCTTGTGCAAGCGATCTGCCTGCAAAGACCAAGAAAACTTAAAACTTCCACTATTTCCAGATAATCCAACTGATCTTTGAGGAAGGCAAAAAATGCCCCAACTAACTACCAACTCTTCCAACATCTATGACTTGTCCATGGAAGGACACCAGAAGGAGGAATTAGTCTGAGTTTAGCTGGCAAGTTTGACCTGCCAAGTTTAACAAAGAAAGACACCGAGTACCAAAATCCTTGCTGGAAAGAGAGAGGTGAAAACCCACCACTCCAAGAGCAGCAAGGACCTATGATGGATCAGGAATCTGAAGGATGAGATGAAACACATTTCATTTTCTGTGTCCTTCAGTTGCCTGGAGCCGACGTGTGGTGTTGCATTGCATTGGAGAACCTGAATGTCTTTTCTCATGGTTTCTTCATTCATCTCTGCTATCCTCCATCTATGGTTCCATTATGAATGGTTTCAACTGTTCAGTGTTTCTCAGATGTCAAAAGATGTTCTTTCAAGTTGACTTCTTTTTTTACTTCTGTAGCAGATTGCAATAGTTTTTATTGAGATTTCGTTGTCTTTCTCCACCATGGTAACTTCCTGCCTCAGTCTCTCTTCTCCCCTCTTGAAGGGCTTGCTTCTGCTTCAGAATCTCAGACCCACACCAAGAAATGCAACAACCAAAAGCTGGCCTCTCCCACCTTCTTCCACTTTTAATGCTTGTGTGTTGATTCTAGGCAGCTGGACTCACATTTTGGAGCCTCTTTCCAGAGCAATAAAAAACAAGTGAGAAGAGAGGTGGTCTTGCTTGATCAGTCCCTCAAAAACAGAGCTTAGGAACATGAGAAATACAGCACTCAAGTTTTCTAATAGCATTGGTCATGTTACTGCAAACACAGAGTCAATACAGGCTCTCCTGTGTGTGTGAGTTCTGGATGCCTTCTGATTGCTTTCTCTGGGATTTCCCACAGGAAAATGGTGTCAGGGTTTGGTTTTTTGTGGAATTGATCATATGAGAACATGAGGTGCTAAAAGGTGAGCTGGAAGGCTTTCAGATCCAACTCCTTTTCATTCCTCCTTTGTGTGTTTCAGACCTGGAAAACTGTGAGGAAGGCTGGACCAAGTTTCAGGGCCACTGCTACAGGCACTTTGAAGACAGAGAGACTTGGATAGATGCTGAGAACAGATGCCGACAACATCAAGCCCACCTAAGCAGCATCATCACCCCACAGGAGCAGGAGTTTGTGAACAGTGAGTACTGAGGGCAGCCTGGGACTAGGCAGTGGCTGGTCTCTCAGACTCTGATTCTATGGGCAAATGTATGCAAAATCACAGAAAATCTACAACTTCTTTCACTGGTGTTCAGGTGTCTTTTGATGAGGCCTCAAACGTGTACAGGAAAGGAAGAACCATTGAGCTGAGAGATAGAAGAGGGTCCTTTCTTGTCTAGGGGAACTTGTTCACAAGGCGTTTGCTTGATCCAACAAGCACAGTGACCCAATGTGGATGGATCTGTGCTTAGTGAGAAAGGAGATGGACAAGAATGATGTGGGGGAAGAGTGGATATCAGGGGTTAATGCCAGGGAAGGATCTCAGTGGCCCAGAAGCTCTGGAGCTAGAGATAGCTGAAAAAGCAAAGAAATGCTTCCTTTGTGGCAGAGGGGATTCATGACTCACTCTTCTCTCCCCCTCCAATTCTTCCAGGCCAAGCACAGGACTACCAGTGGATTGGCCTCAATGACAGAGCTGTGGAGAATGACTTTCGCTGGTCCGATGGGCACTCCTTGGTGAGACTTCAGCCATGGTGTGGGCAGCTGCTCCCTTTTGGTGTGGGGAAGAGGTTCTCCCTGAGTGGGAAGAGTCCCGTGACTTACATACTGAGTGCTTGGGTCAGGCATTGAGTGGAGAGGGCCCTAAATTTGCAGGGCTCATGGTTTTCCCAAGCCTCCAGCAAAGCTGGTCAGCTAAGCCCAGGGCACCATTGCAATAGAAATAGCTTCTGCCCTAGCAGTGCTGGCAACCCATGGTCACTGCTGGTAAGATACACAGGGGAGGTATCAGCAAGAATGGAGGAGGGAGTAGGAGGAGGGGGTGTGCAGCCTTAGATAAAGGACTTTCCTCTCTCAGCAGCAATTTGAGAACTGGAGGCCTAACCAACCTGACAACTTCTTTGCGGCGGGTGAGGACTGCGTTGTGATGATCTGGCATGAGCGAGGCGAATGGAATGATGTTCCCTGCAACTATCACCTCCCTTTCACCTGCAAGAAGGGAACAGGTCAGCACCTTGCACTGTACCAGAAAGGACAGTGAGCTTAGGCAGTAGCCGCCAAGGCTAGAGTGGAGCCCCCATGTGGACAGGTTTGTCACTGCAGAGGATGGAATTAGGAGGTGGAAGAAATTAGGAGCAGTTGGCCAGGCCTCTAAGAAAAAGTTTCCTGAGGGTTTGAAATCAAGTAAGACAAGCCACCAAGGGTGGGATTTCATGTCCCCAGGCAGAGACATACCCTGGCTGCAGCATCACTCCCACACAACAGCTCAGTGCCCTCTCATAGACACGAGCAGCTGTTGTGATGCTCACTCTTGCTACCTCTTCAGGCAGCAGAAACGAAGCCCTGAGTCAGACTGGTGCTTCATTTCAAGGTTCATCACAGAGCTTCCTCATCTCCCTGTCTCTATATTTGGTGAACAGAGGCAATCTCCAGGCATCAAGAACAAATCTTTTACTGAAAGAGTAGTCAGGCACTGGATGGTTGAGTCACCATCCCTGGATGTGTTTAAAGATCATTTAGATGTGGCTCTTAAAGGCATTGATCTAGTGATGAACTTGGTAGAGTAGGGTTATTTGTTGGACTTGACAATCTTCAAGGTCTTTTCCAACCTGAAAGGTTCTATGATTTCATGAATCTCAAAGGGATTTACTGTTCTATGCATGGGAGGAGTGATGAGGCTGTGCATGCCCAGGAGCTGCCTGGGTGTGAGCTGCACACTAAGCCAGGCAGGGCTACTCAATCTTTCCATGTCTCTGCCATGTCCTGCAGTGGCCTGTGGGGACCCCCCTGTAGTGGAGAACGCCAGGACCTTTGGTCGGAAGATGGACCGCTACGAAATAAACTCCATGGTGAGGTACCAGTGCAACCAAGGCTACATCCAGCGCCATGTGCCCACGATTCGGTGCCAGCCCAATGGGCAGTGGGAGGAGCCACGGATATCCTGCATAAACCGTACGTCCCAGGCCCTTTCCTTTGGGTTAGGAGTGATGCATCACTGAAGCTGGGAGAAGGATCTTGGAACACAGAGTGTGGGGTACAGGTTAGCTCTGAGCCAGGCAGAAGGCTATGTCACAGTCTCCTTGACTTGTTGGAAGCTCCACCACAATGGGGCTGTAGGAGATGGTTTTCTCTGGGTAGGTGTGAGCCATGGGGGCAGGCTGGAAGGGCAGCCCAGGCAACTCCTACTTGAAATGTTACTCACCTAGGCAGAATAGGGGCAAAGCAAGAGCCAAGACAGGGCAACAAGGAACTTAACAAGGGTCTGAGCTACTTTGAAAAATACAAGAAAAAAGAAATGGCTTCTGAAAGAGTGAGTTTTGGCACAACGTGCAGATCAAACAAGAGGAGGATTTGTGGTCCCCCAGAGCCTCTCTCTGGTATCGCCCTGCCCTAGGAACAAGCAGGAACCCTGTGGCAGAGCTAAGCCAAAGGACTAGGCTGGGCTCTTGATCCTCCTTCTGTCAGGCCTCCAGCTGATGGCAGCCAGAACTCTCCCACTAGTGTCCCAGCCCACTCCCATGGCTGCCTACACCCCGTCCCATCCCTGCTCACATGCAGCTTCCCAGTAAATTCATCAGACTTGGACAAATAGCATCTGTCCAGGTTCTGGTCCAGCTCGGCAATTCCAGCTAGAAGAATGGGTCTACAGCCAGAGAAAGTTGATACCAGCTAAAGGAAAAAACCTCCGCCCCAGGGAGGAGATGAAAGTGGGGAGCAGGGGGGTAGCACAGACCAAGCTGCTGATACCCTCAGTTTTGCCATGGACCTGGAATGCCTGGAATGCTGCTGGTTGCTCCTGGCACTGGTTCTTGGCACCACCACTGACCAAGACACCTCGGTTGGTTCCCAACCAGCCTTTGCTGCTTCCATCAAAACCCTCCTGCAATTAGCACACTGGAGCAGGGAGAAACCACCTCTCTGCCAGCCAAACAGGGCTGTTTCCCTCCTGACCCCACCACTAATGGATGTCTCCATGGACTGGAAGGGCGATGGGTGAGATAGGGAGGCAATCCCCTGGTCCATACCACTCACAGAGCTGCCCTCCCAGCTAGGCACAAGGATGAGATGGGACAAGGATTCACAGAGAGGATGCTCCTGCCCAGGCTCCTAGTGGGCACCAGGCACCTTCACCCCCAGGTGAAGAGCAGCTGAGGCAAGAGAAGGGCTGATTGTGCATGATGGGGCAGACTGGCGCCGGGCACACACCACCCTGCCTGCGGCTGCCCATGTTTGGCCAGGGGAGCTGGGGACTGGGGCAGCCAGCACAGGACAAGCAGTGGCTGTGTCCTGACTCCAGCTAACAAGATGCCTTTTCTTCTCTTCAGCCTCCAACTACCAGCACAGGTTATACAAGAGGAGCCCCAGGAGCCGGTCGAGACCCAGCGGCAGAGCCGTGCACAGACCCACCCATTAGAGCGGGGCCAGAGAGACAGAGGGGGAAAGTGAGAAAGAGATTTTTAATGGAACAATTATATTAACAGAGTCGATTTCTTCTTCTTCTTGTTGCTTTTTTTTGTGTGTGTGTGTCATATAAGGAAAAAAATATATTAAAGACAAACCCACCTTTGTGTATATGTCTATAAAAAATACTGTTTTTCCAAGCACCAAAGCAAAGCAAATTAGATCTCAGCAGTTTTACTAACAGTCCGGTTCCAATTATCTTTGTGCCTTCGGGGACAGGGAGGGGGGTGGGTTTGCAGAGGGCAGAGGGTTAAGTTAAATAATAAAGATGATTATTTTTTTCCTGATTTTATCCAAGAACAATGTAATTATTTCTGTTATTTAATCTCCGGGGTGAACAGCACCTTTTGGGGTTTTATTTTATTGTTTTTTTTCCAGAATCATCCTCCTGCTGCAGCGTGTCAGGGCAGGCAGGGAGGGCTGGGGGGCTGCAGTGGATGGAGCTGTGGGAGGAAGGAGGCAAAGGGATACTGAGATCCAGGAGCCAAGTGCTGGGGGCCCCTCTCTGGTTCCCTATCACCCCCCACTGCAGCACAGCACCCATCCCAGGACAACGTGCTTTTTCCAGGGGACCGTGCGGGGCACCAGTGTTCCCTGCACCTATTTATATTTTGAACATATCCTATTTTGAAAGAATGATAAATAATAAAGAGAGTGAAATCAGAACAGGCACTTTGTCAGTGTTGGTTTTTTGGGGGGTAAAGGGGTGCCCCAGCTGAAGAAGGGGTAGGATACTGGCCCCCTGTTCATGTTGTGTCCTGGGAGGGGGTTAACCCACTTGCCTAAAACCCATCACCAGCAGGAACTGCTTCACCCTGGAGCTTTCAGTCCTGACACCCAGGGAGTCAATTAACATTCATTAATGAGGGCGTACAAGGCCCTTGCAGAAGCTTGGGTGGGCACAGGGCTGAGCCAGCAGCAGCGAGATCATCCTAAACCAAGGATGAGATAGTCCCAGGGATCCAGGCAGGAATCCCCCAATCCTCTCTCTCTGGCAGATCACACTCAGATGTCGGCAGAGATGGAGACACGGCCGTATTGTGCCAGGGCTTTCTCCACTGATTTATTACAAGAGATCCAGGAAAATACAGCTGTTCACAACCAAACATATGAAGAAGGCACCACAGTTCAAGTGACGGCTGGACAAGAGGTACACAGAGATAAGGCACTGGTGCTCCCATGGGGACAGGCACAATGACATCCTTCAGTGGGATGGGATCAGGACTGGAAGAAGGGCTGGCATGCAATAGGCACCCATTCACTGCCTCTAACCAAATCCAGCCTCATCTGGCTCCTGTTCTGCAAGCTCAGGGGCAGGTATTAGTGATGTGCTGCCAGCCTGGGAAGGGGCCACCATCTCAGGGTGACAAAGGCCATGTGGGGCAGCAGCAGTTTATGGGGTTTATTGTCCTCACACACACCCCATATCAGGGACAGTCCCACACTGCCCCAGCCAGCAGCTGCAACAAGTGGCAGCATATGCCAGCTGCTGAGCAAGGCATGAAAAATATAGAGGAAGAATCAAAAAACAAACAAACAAAAAAAATCAAACAAAAAGAAGCCTCCCCCCACCCTGCCTCCCCCCAGTCACCCCAAAAACAGCCCTAGGCAATACCCGCTGCTAGGCACCAACACAGACTGGAAACATCCTCTGGCCAAGAATGAGCCCTCCTGGTTCCTTATCTCTCCTTGTAGCAGAAGACCCCAAACCTTCCGTTGCTGGGGAAGCCAAAGCTGCGGACACCAGGCTCTGAGGGTCCGCAGTTGGCCCGGGGCTTGGTGATGGGGTAGCGGACACTGCCATCTGCCAGCCAACCAGCATCACAGCGGTCCAGCCCCAGGAACTTCCAGGCAGAGTAAAGGTGCCCTACACTGGCGATTTCAGCCCCTGCATCTTGGCAGCTCTGCTTGGCCTCTTCCAGTGTCATCCCCGCTGGGTTGTCCAGGTAGAAAACCTCTCCTAGAGGAGACAGGGGAGCAGGAGAGGGGAGAGCATCAGTGCTGAGCATCATTCAGAGCATCTCTATCCAGACCATTCCTGTCTGGAGCATCTCCACCCAGGCTGAGCCCTGTGCCCTGCCGGGAAGAGGTGCCACCAACAGAGCACGGCATCCTCCCCAGGACCCCATGCCCAGTCCCTAGCCCGACACCCACCTCTAAGTGTGGAAGAGAAGCAGAAGGCATCAAAGCGGTGCAGGTGCTGATGGCGCGGCCCGTAGCTGCGAATGCCCGGGGCAAGGTGCAACCCACCACAGCGCTTACGGGGCAGGCGGATGGGGTACTGCACAGTGCCATCAGCCAGCCAGCCTGCATTGCACCAGTCCAGTCCCTCGCTCCAGGCCTGGAAGAGCTGGTGGAAGGTGGCGAGGATGGCACCCTGCTCCTGGCACGCTTGCTTGGCTTCGTGGAAGTTGAGGCTGTACTGCCCGTGGGGAGGCTGGTAGGGGAACACGATGCCTGGGGGCAGACGGGGCACTCAGCCTACTCCCAGGCAGCCCCTTCGCCCCCCGCCCAGCCCTGCAGCAGCCGCTGGGGTCCCCGACCCATCCCAGATTCAGGCTGTAGGGCAGGGAGTAGCCCAGGGTGGCAGAGCCCAAGGCTCAGGCTTGCCGAGCCGGGTCTGCTCCCCACACTCAGCCACCAGCGGCGAGTTGCCAGCGACCTCTGGTGGCACCGGGACAGAGGGGCTGGGTCCTGGGGACAGGCAGCCCACTCGCTCTAGTGGGATGGCATCAGCACACACTGGGATGCACCAACTATAATAACGAAATAGAGGGACCAGGACCACCACTGCAGAAGACTTCTGGGAACACACAGAGAGCAGCCTCAGGGGGCAGGGACCACCCCTGTGGTCATCATGGGGATGCACAGACTGCAGGGGCAAAAGGACACCATAGGGCATATGGGCTACAACTCCAGGAACACCAGAAGCACCAGCAGGAGGATGGAGAGACCAGGGGAACATGTGCACCACCACCACAGACCCGTCACAGGTTCTGCTGGGGACAAGCCACCACAGAACAGAAGGCCCAGGAGATGAGGGGTGGGCAGGGGCACACCAAGGGGGATATTTCACCAGCAGCCCTGAGCCTGGCAGTGGAGCAGAAGCTCTGTCACGTCCGTGATAGCAAGTGAGCAACAGGGGGTGGGACCAGTCACCGGAGTTCATCACAACATATTACAGGGACACTCAGAACTGGGAGGTGAGGAGGTAGCTACACATGAGCACAGGAAGAAGATGGATGGGGAGAGGCAGGAAATGCTGTGGCTGTGGTGTCATCTCCAACTCTGACTCTGTAGCAGAATCCTCAGCATTATGGCTGGGCACACTGCTCTGGGCTCACTTGCTGCTGAGGCCACGCAGCCAGACAACTCCAAACCACCACCCCCATCACACAAAGCACCCCAGCGCCTTTCTATCCAGCATTAATCCCCCTGATTCCCCTGCCTTACTACCTCCCCATGAAAGGAATACTATGGGAAGCCAAGGGATACCAAGGCCTGGCTTGATGAGGGACTCACACAGTTCCTACCATGCCCCCACCTTGCAGTCGGAGGTCCACTACATCACTCTCGTCCTCCAGCCCATCAATGACTTCACAGCGGTATTTGCCATCATCCTGCAAGCGCACATCACTGATAACCAATGAGGCCTCGTTTCGGCTGGCCCGGAGGATGTGAGCGCGGCCTTTAAAGTCCCCAAAGGCCACAGAGGTCTTGCCAACAGCCACCAGCACATCCTTCTCCTTGGTGTAATCGTCCCGCAGCTTAGACCATTTGATGCGGATCTTGTGTTTGGATTCTAGATCAGGATCATAGCGGTAGTGGCAGGGCAGAGTGACGTTGGCACCACTGAGGCTGTAGATGGGATCTTTGGGGGTTTCCACCAACAACCTGGCTCCATTGAAGTAATCTGGGAACAAGGTGGGAAAGTGCAATGGGCAGTTCAGAATCCAGGGCTGGGCAGCATCTCCAAGTCTCTTTGCAACCACTCTGCTCCCTCCCTCCAGTCACCTCCTCTTTTGTATGAGCATCCCATGAGCATCCTTGAAGATTCTGCACCTGCTCCTCTGGATCCCAGCCCCCCAGCCTCCCTCTCCCCCCATCCCCAGCATCCCAGAGGTTGGAGTGGGATGACTCCAGCCCCTGGCACCAACCTGCCAGCCCCTCCCATCCCCAATATAAGATGCTTCAATCCCAAATATACCTTTCTCTTGCCCATTGCCATTGTCGTTCATCATGTGGTTGTAGTAGAAGCCATTGTAGAAGGGATGGTGGAAGCCGCTGGCCAGCTGCAGCAGGGTGGCCTCCAGGAGCAGTGAGAGCAGCAGCATGGCTGGGGAATGAGACCGAACCCTGGACCCGACTGCAGAGGTGGGAAGGGCTGTGGTAACACCCCAAGTAACCAGAAACAGCCCAGTACAGCCCAGCATGTGGTGCTGGGCAGACCCCATCACAGGGATGAGGGAAAAGAGGCAGGAAGAGCCAGCAGAGAAGCTCCCCTGCACACAATGGAGGGTGTGGGCAACCTGAGCCCTGCTCCCAGACCTGTCCCACAACTGGACCTCCCAGTCCCTCCAACCTCATCTTCCCAGCCTGGTCTCACCATGCACCACTGCATCTACTGTTGATGCCTGTGGAGTGACTGGTACCAAGTGGAGAGCTGAGATCAAGCTAGGAATTGGGCAGCCAGGAGAAATGGGATCCCAAAGCACCCAGGGAGGACGGACTGGGACTTTGCATAGAGAATGCAAAGAGAGAAGTGGCAGACCCCTGCTGTAAGCTGCAAGTTGGATTTACAGAGGCAATCAAGCGTGCAGCTCAGCCAAGGAGAGAATTTAAAGAGCTTCCACTGTCCTGGCACTGCACAAAGCACAGCAGCAGCTCACCAGCCTGGCCAAGGACCCCCAGACTCCATCCCAAGTATGTGGGATGGTGCTAGCCCCAAGTATCACTCCCAAATCACATCCCTTGGGTGGAGGGAATCCTGGCTTTCCCATGGCACTGGAGTCCTGCCGCTGTCCAGAGCTCTGGGTGCCCTGAGCACCCAAGGGTGCCCTGCATCGGACTCACTCAGGGTGGCTCGCAGCAGCTGGCTTGTGAGCTTTAGCAGAGCCGGCAGAGGGGGCCCGGCACCAGTGAGCCTCCAGCAGACCCCTCACTGCCAGGGAGGGACTTGACATCTGTGCCCCCCTGAGCAGAGAATGTTCACAAGAGTCTGCAAAGCTGCCCCAGCCAGGAGACTGTAGGACAGTGGGTACTCACCCCTGGCAGGTTCTGACATGGGGAAAGGTGGTGGTCCCTAAGGGCTGGAGCGTGCAACCCATTGCTCTCACCGTGAGTTGCTCGCTCCCACATTCTCCTCCACAGTCGGTCCCACAGCTCACCGTGCTATGGGATGCAACCACCAGGGGCTTGAGAATCCCCAGGGTCTGCGAGCTGGTGCCAGAGGATGCGGGGTACCTCACCCACTCGCGGCCAGCACAGCTGGGGAGCATGGCAAACACACAGCCACCACGTGCAGCCCGGGACAGCTCGACGCACTGGCAGCTTCACACTTCAGTTTGGGAGGCACCAGTCCCGGCACCCCTGTGCCTCCTGTACCATCCCACCGCCAGAACCCAGCACTGAGGTGACGTGCCAGAGTGTCCTCAGCTGCAGTGCCAGTGGGCATCGCACCACAGCACCCACCACAGCGATGCCCAGCACCTTCTGCGTGATGCCTGGCACCTCCACAGCGATGCCAGCCTGCCCTGCTCTCCGCTGCAAGCAGAGTGCCCACCCCACCCGCCAGGGTGCCAGCCCTCCCCAGCCCCAGAGAAAAGCCCCACTCACGCTGGTTGCGGGCGGGCTGCAGGCAGATGCACTGTGTTTAGTGCTCTTGCAGGGCTGAGAGGAAGCAGCTCCAGGGCCTGCCTCTTAAAGGGAAACACACGCCTTTCCCAACCCCCTGCTCGCAGCCCGCGGCTGGGGTGGGTGTCCCCGGCCTCCCTCCTGCACTCCGTGCCCAGGCCACAGTCCTGCCCAGTGCCCTCACGCTGGGCTTATGCCTTGGCTGGCATGTGCCAGTTGCCAACATCACCCTCGGCCTGGAGGAGGGAGCAGAGGAGAGAGGGATGTTGGGTTGGGGCTGGTGGGACCCCAGAGTGCCCCATGCAAAACCCCGATGAAAGCCCAGCGCAGGGGGATAGGAGCCATTCCTGGTCCCCTGTCCTTGGAGGGTACTGCCCGCAGTCCTCAGTACAACACGCACCCAGCGAAAGCACCGCGGGCGGGGTGGTCCGTACACGGGACCCACAGTCAGCACCTGCCTGCGCTGAGGTCCAGGGGAGGCAGCGGACCTATAGGGTTCATTCAGCCTTTTCGGAGTCTGCTTTGGGCTGTGGGAGCAAAGCAGGGGCACAGAAACCAGCCAAACACTTTGGGATGCTGTGTTGCACCAACTTGAGGAGGCATCATCCCTAGACTTGGGTGATGTCCTTCGCACCCATCTCCCACCACCACACACAGACAGGCAGCCCTGGCTCCAACAGCCCCACTTTCAGCAGCAACACATCGGTGGCAGAGCCGGGGAATACTGGTCCGGGGGTGGCCAGTGCGGCCAGACACATGGAGGAACCACAGAACGGTTTGTGCCCTGACCCAGAGACCCGCTGCCCTGGCCCAGCGCATCACTTCACTCCCTGCTTTGTTGTTTTATGGCAAGGAAATGAGGTACTGGGGCCCCGGTCTTGCTCTTGCCGCCATGAAGGATGGCGTCAAGCAGGAAAGAAAACAACTCGTGCAAAAACAAACCACCCAGGGGCTTGCTGTGGGGTGAGGGGGGGCAGGGACCCCTTCCCAACAGCCCCCCAGAGCAGCATGTTCAGGGACGATGTTGTCTGCTGCCACCGCCAAGCTGATAGGGAGCAGCCGGCACGGAAACAGCATTATCTGCCGCCAGCGCCAGCCGGCAGCTCCCAGCCCCCGTGGGAAGCCCTGACCGGTGATAACTGTGGGACCTAGTGTCTGGAAGCAGTGCTCTTCCTTGGTCTCCTTTTCCCTGCACACCCGCCCATCAGGACTGCCAGCCCTTCCCGAAAAGACGCACAGCGCAGCAGGGGCGCCCAGGAACACAGGAGCGTGACGGCCGGGCAGGCTGCCTGCTCGCCAGCCCAGAGCCCACAATGGAGGGACGATTACATCTCCCAGCATGGCAGTGCAGGGCCACCACGCTGCCTTTACTGTTGGTCGAGAATCCCTAGATCCTCCAGCCATGCCCCACGGCTGCAGGAGGTCGTGAGATAATATCCATGCTGCATCCCATCCCACCTGCAGCTGCAGGTTGTCCATGTCCCAGTGAGCCGGGGATCAGAATGGTTCCTCTGCTTGTGCAGCCAGGAGAACAGTCCTGTCGGGGCACACTGCTCCTTGGCTTAGCCAGCCCATTGTTTCAGAGCCGAGGAATGAGCACCACACGCAGTGCTGCCTGCACCACCCTACCTACCAGAGGCAGTCCTCTACCTGGCCTGAGTTAGGGAGCAGAAGTGGGGAAGGGGATGCCTTTTTGCATCTCCTTTCAGAAACAGGTGCTGGCTTACATTCAACCACAGCTCCTGTCTGGATGCAGCTATTGGTGCCCACCAGCAGCACCCTTCACTCCCTCCTGCCTCTCACCCTATCTTTGGAGCTTTAGGGATGATCCCAGATTTTGCTTTCTCCTCGCCATCGGAGACCCTGGGTAGGCCCACTGGTTTCTGGGTAAGCAGAGCTGTTTCGGGTCAGAGTAGCTCTGACCTAGGAGAACATGTTTAGGGAACAGATTAGGGCTGGTAGAGCTTTTGGTTGAACAGGATCCATAAAAATATCATCCCTGTTTTCCCTCCCTCAAACTCAGTAACTGACAGCTCTGCTACGGCCCCACCAGAGAGATTCCTCCCTGAAACACCACTTTTACTGGGATGATTCCAGCTGGAACCTGTTGCTCAAGGCTCAGACTGGAGAGGAAAATCTATGCTCTTTGTGAGGTGGATGAGGTTTTGTGCAAGGTTGCTGGGCTTTCCGGGTAGAGGCCAGAGGATGCTCTTCCCGACGGCTGCTTCCTGAGAAGCAGGCTTGTGGGCAGCTGGCAGCAATCACCTCAGCAGGCAGCAGGGTGCTGAGCAGGACAGCCTCTCCAGCCTTCCTGCTGTCCTAGCAAACTCAGCTGTGTCCAGGAAGAGGACACACCAAGGGGCAGACACACTGTGAGGGGCTATGCATAGGATGGAGGGTGCCTTGGCCCTCCCCAACCCCCCTATCCTGGGGGTCCAGAGGAGGAAGGAAATGCCATGGAGCTGGGAAGGGGCTCAGAATCCATCAGAAGAGCTTGCTGAGGTGGGGAAACAGGCAGTGGGAAGCAGTGGCCAGATGTTGGGGATGTGTCCCCTGCTCTGATCTGTAGCATCTGCTCTTGTCACCCTCCCCATGGCGCCTCCACTGTGCCCACAGCTCAGGGCTGCCTCGGCTGGACTCAAAGCAAGTTGCTCTTATCTCTGCCACAGCTTCCCGGGGATAAGGGTGNCTGTGACTGTTATTTGTCACCAACCAGCCACAGTCATAATGAATTCAGCCCAGTTTCTGTCAGGTAGGAGCCCTCCTCCACCAGGCAGGTCCCTGCAGGGGATGCAGGGCTGAGCAGGGGGAAGGAGCATCCAAATGTTTTGAGTTGCTGAGACACAGCAGTGGTAGGATGCAGGTGGTCCTGGGCCATTTGTGCAAAGATCCTCTGTTATTCATCCCAGTGCCCCTTCCCTAACAGGGACGCTGTCCTGGATGCAGGGAGATCCTGCTCCAGCAGCATCCATCCCCCAGCCCTGCCCAGGGGATTCTGCTGAGACCATCCACCACAGACAGCCCTGGCAAACCCCACAGCTGCCTCCAGCCCTGGGAGCACACAGAAGTTTAAGAGCTGGTTTGCTCCAAGCTGGGGATTTTACTCCAGGATCAAAGCCAAAGGAGGAGAGGCAGGGCGTGGGGTGCTGATAGCAGTATCCCCTCCCCAGGTTCCACCCCACTATGTCTGGCCAGCTGTGAGCACAGGCTCCAGCAGCTGTGACAGGGTGGAGGCAGTGGGGAACATGAACAAAGCCCTAGTACCCTGTTTTTGGTCAGGGAAGGGAGCTGGGAGTCTGAGAAAGCAGGAGAGATGTGGGGTCATCTTGGCAGCTGGCAGCCCCTCAAGAGAGAGGAACTGGGAGGCTTAGAGGAGAGGTTACTCTTGGAGAGGCACAGACCAGCAAAGCTAACAGCCCCAAAGTTTCATCTGGTTTTAATACTGTCAGAGCCACCCCGGAACAAGGCCGCCACTGCCATCCCACCTGTGCTCCCTTGGTGCTTGATAAAGTGAATCCAGCAGTGGCCCGGCCCCACAACCGCTTCCCATCCCAGCAAGTGGAGGAAGCATTGCTGCTACCCTGACAGCCTGCCTGCATTCCTGGTCGCTCATCTCCTACTGTTAATCTGAGGGCTTGAGCATTACAAGAGGCTCCCCTCCACCCCACAGAAAGGGAAAAAATCAGGTTACAAAAAGGGTCATGGCACAGCTCTCTGCTCACTGCATTCAGGTAGTTTAAGCACCACCTTTCTCATCCTTCCTTCACACCCCTGCACCTACAGTCTCTCCCCACTACCACATTGCAGCTCCCCTTGGTTCTGGGGACAGGAGACCTCCAGGAATCCCAAACTGCAGTATAGTGGGAAAGTGGCAAAGCTAAGGCTTGGAGGATGCCAAAGGCTGCAACCTGGGCAGAAGAATGGGCTGATCTGCCAAAACATCAACCCCAGTGCCCGCCTGGTAGAGCCACCGGCAATGGGGACCCAGTGTCTCTTGATAGGAGCTGTCTTATCACTCCCCTTACACTATGCAGTGCTGACACCGCAGCCAAGGAGACCTGAGGCCTGGCAAAATGGGCAGGGGACAACAGCAAAATACATGTTGTGAGCCCGTTTGCAGCCATACAAGGAGCAGGAAGGGGAGACATTGGAGGTTGTAAGCCTGGGGTGCCTGCCCTAAACCCCAAAAACTGCTGAGCCCTGAGCCCCAGTGCAGGCAGGGTACTGTTACTGACTGCAGCCTCTCTGCTGGAAAGCAGAAGCTAAAAGGGGGAGAAAATTTGTCTCCACACTTAACTGGGAGGATGCAACCAAGCCCTGTTTACAGGACAGTGTCCCACAGCAAAGCCCCACTTGCAGGATGGGGTCCCCTAAGAAAGCCCCAGTTGTCAGAGAGGGTCCCCCAGCCAAGCCCTGATTGCAGGAGGGAGTCTCACCCCTAGCTAGCAGGTCAAAGACACAGGGGCTGTCCCCACATCCCACTTGCAAGGGTCCCATAAAGTCTAGTGCCACAGCCCCAGAGCCAGTGCGGGGCAGGGGAGCCCTCCCCAGCCACCTCCTGAGTTTGGACACATTAAGAGGAGGGTGAGAAGTTGCAGCAGGAGCAGGCAGGGGTGGGCAGGGCATGGGTTGGGTGGAGGGGAAGAGCAGCCCCATCCTTCCTCCACGGCGCCTACTCATCGCAGCCCAGCAGCTCCACACGCAGGGTGATGCGGTTGTGCCAGGCCACAGGCAGGATGCGGACAAAGCGGGCGTAGAAGGGCACGTTGAACACGTTCTTCTTGTGTGAGTAGTTATCACTGTTACCATGGAAGATCTAAGGTGGAAAAGGTGGGTGTCAGCACTACCAGAAGCTCCCCACAATCATACCATCCCTTCCCACAGCTGCATTCCCCAGCCCCAGGGCAGGTCCCTGCCCCACACACACCTTGGTGCTGTTTGTCTGGCCATCCTGGTAGAGGGTCCAGGAGGTGCCGTTGTCACTGTAGGCCACCTTGTATGCTGCCACATACTGGATGTGCCCGAAGTCACGGGCTCCTTGTGTGATGATGCCTGTCACCTTCTTCTGATCCCGGAGGTCGATCTGGCACAAAGACAAGGTGTGTCAAGGTGTGTCAAGGCTCCTCACAGGAGCAGTGCTCCCACCCCAGAGCATCCTGCAAGTCCAAGAGGAAACCAGGACATGCTGGCCCTTGGGGGTCAAGAACACCACTCAACTCTCATCTCCATGCCAGAGAGACTAGTAAAACACTACTGTGAAATATCTGACCCTTCAGCACCTGTAGCATCACTCAAAGCAACACAAGGTAGATCACAAACCTCACCATCTCAGCTCCCTTCCGCACCCCTGCCACCTCGGTATTTTCTGCTGAAAACATCTATGTGGGAATTACAGCAAAAAAACCCAAGGGATTCCCAAGGGAAATGATTTCCACTGGATAGTGATTCTGGCTGACTAAAAACACAGCTCAGTGTGTTCTAAGGGAGTTTGGGTTCTAAGGGAGATGGCTTCTGTTCTCTGCCACACTGTGTTCCTGCTGCTGGCAAGCTACAGGGTAAACCAGCAAAGGAGCCAATTGTCTCCTTCATTTAGTTCCTATTTTATGCTTGTTGGGGGCAGAACCAGCCATCCATGTGTGCATATTTCTGTATATACACGAGTGTACATGTAAATCTGTGATCACATACACAAACTGCCAGCCTGTGGCGTAACAGCCTGACTCAGTGGGTCATCCCAACCCCATCAGCAGAAGTTTTGATAAGTTGGTTTATTTAGGCCTGTGAAGCAGCTGCTTTTAATCATCTCCCAAGTGAAAAAGCGGGACAAATATCTAAACTGCTTTGTGCTATTATGTCATGAAATCATGTGAAAAGTATAAAAACAGGGGAGGAAAGGAAACTGAGAAGGAAATTTCAAAACTATTTGTTCCCATTCCAAACTGGGAATAGAAAAGCAAACCTGATTATTTTTTTCATTGCAAAACAGAAACATGATGTTCTGGGCAGAGGGTTGCGGGATGGTTGCTCCAGGCTGGGATGTTGATTCCCAAAGGGGTGACAGAGAAGTGGGGTGCTGTGGGATCAGTGCACCCCATAAGAAGAAACCACACCACCCTGTCCCTATGGGCTCTCAGGTTAAAATCACTGCTAAAAATAGTGGCTGCAGCCCATTCTGAACTGCTCCTGTGATCCTGGCGGGGGGGAAGCACTGTCAGGCTGAGTGCCCCACAGCAGTGCTCTGACTGCACCATCCCAGCAACTCTACCCAGCCTCTCCGACTGTGCCCATTCTGCTTCCAGGCACCCTGGCACAGGAGGAGGCTGTAGGCCCAGCTAGAAGATCTGGAGAAGAGGAATGTAGTTGAGGCACTGAGACCCACCTGCAGCCACTCGGACTGGTCATTGTGGAGGGCTGTCCAGGCATTAGTTTTACCCATCTTGTCCAGGCGAGCATAATGGGGGTGCCAGGTAAAGGCATCGATGCCCCAGGTCTTGAAGACACTGGAGGCTGTGATCTGCTGGTCGGAGATCAGTCGGGATTTCATGCCCAGAGGCTCCGAGCAACCTGCCGTGTTGAAATACACTGTAACACAACAGTTTATACGGACAGTGAAAAGGAAACAGTCCACAGCACCGTTGTAAGAAAAACCCCACTGGCCCAGCAGACGCTATCCACACATTCCCATTGTCAGGAACAGCAGCGGGGCCAGGCTTCACAGAGGCACAAGGATGCAGCCAGCTGGCCTTTCCCCAGGGTTTTAGCTCTCAGCTATTCCTGGTCTAACAGTGCCTCCTGCTGCAGGCTCTGGAATGAGGCAGAGGAGGATACTTCCACAGATGAAGAGAGCAACACAAAGACACCCCCAGATGAAAGTATGCTTAGCACCCCGCCCATGCAGTGATAGAACACGACCCAAGCCCCCACAGCACCCCACTGCCACCTCGGTATGCAGGTCCCGCTTGGCTGCCCAGGACATGTTGCAAGGCAGGAATGTGGGAGGCACAGGGAAAGGGCTCAGGCTAATCATCCCAGAGGACTTTGATCCTCCAGCGCTTTTCAAGCTCTTAGGCGGGAAAAGCAGCTGGTTCACAGCTCAGACAGGGAGGGGGCACAATAAAAACCCCATTTGGGAAGGTGTTAGCAGGGTGAGAACACAGCTCAGATTAGTGGTTTAGATTAGTTGCTTGTGCTCCCTAAAAGCAGCTGTGGGTATTTCCAGGAATCGTGTGAGTTAAAGCAAGCACTGACAAATCCCCCATCCCCAGAGATCAGAACTAGCACTGCCCTGTGTCATCCCCCCACCCTGCAGTCCCCAGTGAGGGAACCAGCCATCAACATTTACCGTTCATCTCACAGCCGATAAGCTCAAAGCGCAGTGTGCAGGCGCGGCGACACATCACCGGGTAGATACGGATGAACTGGGCAGTGATGGGAGGGTTGAACATGTTGGTCTGCATGGTGCCATAGTCCATGTTCCCCTGGAAAACCTGCAACAATAGTAGGGCTGACTGCCCCACTGCCCCACAGCCTCATGCATCATATCCCTAGTCCAGCAGATGGATAAACCACAGCAAGGCTAGTTGTGAGTGAGGGGAGCTGTGCTCTGCTTTGATGCCCTGGAGCAGTGCATGACCTTGCAGCAGTTCCAACACTCCACAGAGCTTTGCAGAGCTCCCTTGGGGCCTCACATGCAGCAACTCCCACTACAGTGCTGCTGCTCAAATCGCAAGCAGAGGAGTCACTCGTCTTTTTCTTTTTAACATGAGTAAGAGTCAGGTTATGTTTTCATGCATTTTTTCCACTGCTGCAGAAACAAAAGAATCATTTTTGGTTTTTGAAAGACACTCCGAGTCATTCCATGGATATTTGAAAAAAACAACCAAGAAGATGACATTAAAAAAAAAAAAAAGGAGCATGGAGAGCATTGTTATCAAGTATTCTGCTTGGAGAGTGAAACACGCTCATGCTCGGTGCACACACAGCACTGAGTGGCCCAAGATGACCACCAGCACTTCCCAGTTCCCACCAGCACATGCCCAGTTCCCACAGTGTGACAGCAATAAAGATACTATCGGAATGACCTAAATAAGGCTTGGTTATGCTTATTATGGTCAATTAAACAGAGGCTGAGAGTGCTTCCCAGCACTGGAACTGCCTGTGCTGTCTGGCTGCTAGAACAGTTCCAACTTGCCTCTGACCCAGGTCAAAATCACTTTCCCAAACATGGGGATTGGGGATGTTTGGCAAACATGGGGATTTGGGATGTAGCAATACCGTTGGGTGGGAGGAGCCAACATGGCCCTTGCATGGAGCATCCCAGCCCACCTTGTCTGCATCCTGCTCCTCATCCTTGTAAAAGGTGAACTCCCGCCCATCCAGGCTGTAGGCAACTTTGTAGGCACGGACATACTCCTGCTGACCCACACGGCGAGCACCTTGCGTGATGATCCCAGTCAGCCGCATCTTCCGCAGCAGGTTGGTCTGATGAGAGAGAAGAACATGAGTGTGAATGGAGGCACAGCTCCCGCATCCCCCAGCACCACTGGGCCTGGATAGGAGGCTGGGCTCACACTCAACATCAGGACCTGGAGGGGGCCTGCCCAGAGTGGTGTGATTTCCTCAGGATGAAAGTCCTCCATCTTTCCAGCCTCACATCTGAGGGTGAACAGGGAGGATTGCCATACAAGCTCTCCATCTCCTTTCTCAGGGACCTTGCCTTCTCCAGGCATAGCACGAGATGCCTCTGGGTGGCAGCAATTTAGCCCTGCCATTGCCACCAGCAGAGAAATCCCATGAGAACAGCCCAGCAAGCCCAGCCATGCCTACCAGGGCTGCCCACCAGTCCTGTCATAAGTACCTCTATCCAGGGGCTCTTGTCATAATTGCTGGAGGTCCAGGCATTGACAATGCCATGGTTGTTGAGGCGGGCAAGCTCTGGCCCCCAGCGTTGAAGACCAAGGAAACCATAGTAGACAGAAGACGCAGAGAGCTGGGCATCAGAGATGGCTCCTCCTTCCATTCCCAGGAGAACAGCACAGCCTGGGGACAGTAGGAACATCAGCACCAACAAGAAATGGTGAGGAGGAACAGAAAACAGGCAAACAGGGGGAGTCATTTGTTCCTTCTATGGGTACAGGGCAGGAGACGGAGGTCAGTGGTAGGACCTGCCTGTCCCTCAGATGTTGCCTCCACTCTAGTCTTCACCCAAAATCAGCCCTCTCAGAGCACAAAGATCTGAATAGAGAAAGGCCTGCTCTGGGGCCCCGGACAGGATCTGGGAGAAACCATAGAGCATCTTCCCAGGGATGCTCACCCTATCAATACCAAGAACAGCTGGCACACAGGCACCCATGGCTGCCCTCCAGGTGCCTTAAACCAGCTGGTGACATCTATCCTGGGCATGCTGGTGATAAGGAACAGGGCAGTGGGGAACAGGGAGGCAAGAGGTTTCTGTGCAGTTGCTGCCAGAGACTTACGGGCTTGGCAGGTCTTCCCCAAGAATGGAGAAGGGCATTTGCAGGCATAGTCACCATCAACATCCAGGCAGGAGCCTCCATTTTTGCAAGGCTGGGAGTAGCACTTGTTCCTGTCTAGGAAACAGAGTGAGGAGCTCAGGAGGTGACCTCAAAGCCAGACCCAGAAGAACACCACTCTTTCAATGCAGTAATTAGAAGGGAGAGGCATCCCTGAACAAGGACCATGGCAGTGCTCTTGCTGATACAGCAGCACAGCCTGAAGCTCCAACCCAAGGAGTCACCTCAGCCTTGTTCTGGCTGACTGCAGCCACACGGGTGCACTGGGACATGCAGCCACAACAAGGCTGGAAGCTTGTGTGGAGCAGGCTGAGCCTCAAGGCAATCCTAGTCCCATTACTGGAGGCACTGTGTACTCTCCAAAGATACGGAGGAAAGATTAGACACTGCTGTGTCCCTGTGTCACAGTGTCCCCTTCCACCCTGCAAGGACCAAACCAGTTCCCAGCCCCTGACAGAGCCACAAGGACCCCCAGTTCTGCCCAAGGAATTCCCAAACCCATAGCAGCAGAGATGCCCCCACAATCTGCTGTACTCACTGTTCTGGCAATGCACCCCATCATATCCTGCAGGGCACTTGCAGATGTAGTCAGTGAAGACATCCCCTCTGTTAGGGACCAGCTGGCACTCACCGTTGTTGTGGCAAGGATTGGGGTGGCAGGGGCCTGGGCAAAAGGAAACACTGCTGGGCACAGGTGGAAAATAAAAGCATCCAGTGGGCTGTCACTGCCCAGAGATGCCACACCCAAGCAATGGAGGTCACCACATCCCTGCTTGCATCTACACTCTATGTGCCTGTCACCAGGGCTGGACCTCAAGGCCAGTGGTTCAGGGCCACAACCAGGACATGCTGCCATGCTGTGGGACTTCAGGCCTTCACAGAGCACCCATAAAGGAGTCTGGCCCCTCACCTTTCTCTGTCTCGTTGCAGTCAATCCCAATGTAGCCCTCCGGACAAATGCAGAAGAAGGGGGTCTCATTAATCCCAGTCAGGCAGGTGCCCCCATTTTGACAGTGATTCACATCACAGAAATCACCTGGAAGCAAAGCCACAGGTCATGACAAGCCACTCCTAAGGTGGCTCCACTGGAGCCCCATGAATACACACAACAGGATCCCAACTCGGCGTCAGGAACTGTTCCCCTGAGGATCCTATGAGAAGGAGAGCATGCAGCAGGGGCTGGCTCATTCAGGTGCAATGGTTGAGACCAGGAACATGAGATAGCGACCAAGACCTGCCCTGGCACATTAAAACTGGGGTTTAACAGTCTGCACATCAAATCAAAGCCAGGGGAAACCCAGGGGTTTGATGTGTCAGATGTTTCTGCCTCACAGATGGGAAGTCGAGGTGTCCAGGTTGGGGCTCATTTGGACCAGAGCATGAAGGATGATTCAAGGGAATGAGGCTGATCCCACTGTTGGGTTTTCCTAGTGAAAGATAGTACTCCTAAGAGAAAAATACTCGTAGGGGGAGCCCGCACGCCTTGGTTCTCAGGCACTGGAGACATGAGGGAGGGAGGGAGGAGGGAGCACAGGGTCCATCCTTGTGCAATGCCTGCCAGACCTCCATCAGTCTGTAAGCAGCTTCCACAAGGCAGCCTCAGCCCACAGGCAGGTCTCCCTGGGGAACTGGTGGAGCTGCACCATCTTCCCTGCCTGTTCATCCATCTCCAGCATCTCCCATGGTATTTGGTTTGCATGGCGAAGTGGTGGTGATGAAAGCTGCAAGGGCAAATTCTGTAAGAGACCAGGAGTCGCCCCCATGTCAAAGTCAACCAGTCACAATCAGCTCCAAAAAAGATGCACTGCTGCTCAAAGCAGAGCCCACTGACATTTATGTTGTTTCCATGATAATACACACAAGACAAGGTAAAAACCACTGTGCAGCTTCCATGGGAGAGGAATGAGGAAAATGTGAGAGAATCAGCCTTGCAGACATCAGTAACACTGAAGAATTTATCAGAGCAGGGATTTCTCTGCAGACCATGGAGGACTCCACACCAGAGCAGTCTGTTCCTGATGGGCTGTACCCCATGGAAAGAACCAGCACTGGGGAAGTCAATGAAGAACTGTAACTCATGGGAAGGACCCATGCTGGAGCTTTTCCATCTTCTTTTCTCCTCCACATCCTGCTGATAAGCAGGAATGAGGGAGAGATTGGGTGGGCACCTGGCAACCAGCTGAGATCAACCCACAGCACCCATCAACCTTCTGCTCTCCATTGCAGTGCTGAAACAGATTGCAAGTCAGGCTGAAATGCCTCCCACCCCTCAATTTATTCTGCCACAAGAGCTGCAAGACATCAACATTTTGCATAAACCTCACAGCCACAACCTCACAGATCTCACTGAAAGCTTCAATAACTCCTCACCAAGCACATCCCTTGATGCCAGGTTCTTCTCTGCTATGCTGCAGGAGTCACAGAAAGGGCTGAACTCAGGTAGAGACCCAGGAATAACCCCCACTACTTGCATGCCCTGGGGAAGGTGAAAGATAATGAGCTGTGGGTTCATTGCCTGGACCCACACCAAACAGCACGGCTCTCATTAGCCTAAGATACTACTTGGTGAGCTCCTACTCATTAGTCTTTTAATAGCAGGGCTCCCTTTAGTTAATCCTACTCCTCCTGACACTCCACATCTGTAGAGTACACACTGGTGGCAGACAGGCCAGAGCCACGAGAAGGTTTCTTAAAAGATGCTGTAGCTCCCTTAGCCCAGCCTCAGGAGGCATTAAAACTTGGGCACTGGTTCAAGTCACTGCCTGCACTGCCCAGCCTCTTCTGCATGACCTCATGCTCCATCAATGCGCTGCCATGAGCTACAGCATGGGAGGAGAGAGCTCAGGCTGATACGTGGGGATGTCTATGCTCCATGCCTCTCCATGGGTCTCAGGCACATCCAGCCACCCCATCCCAAGTTCTCTTGCAGCAGCTGGCCAAGGCCAACACAGAGCTGCTTCTGTTCATCAGCAGGACCCAGCTGCTTTCCCAGACCAACAAATATGGTCCTTGGCATACACACTACCTTCAGCACAGGAATTTCTGGGGTGGGACACAGCAGCAGGGGCTTCTCCCAGGGTCAGGGAGAGAGATTTATGCTTTAGTTATTACAAGTAACTGGAGTCCTTTTCATCTCCTCCCAGGAATAATCTCTTACATGGTGGGTCTCACTATCCAGCCCCTGCCCACCAGTGAAGCACCTAGGTCACATTTTCCACCACAGCAAGTAGTTTTGGATGGTCCTGCTTTTCAGCTGCTTCAGGCCTAGTTTTGGTGCAGTTCAGCATCTCCATTCTTCCCACTGACATTTTTGCCCAGTCAGGAACTGAGCTGTTGCGGACTGGACAATCAGGAACCAAGGCAACAAAGATCAGCCACCACTTTTGGAAATGTTTGCTTATATGAACCCACAGGCTGGCTGGAAGGCAAAAATAACATCCTCCGAAAACTGGTACGACTCATCTCAGCGAGGCCGGGGGAGGTCAGGTCAAGCCTGTCTTGCGAGGGCAAAATGTGCACCTCTGACCAGGGCAAGGAGACCAACCAGGGCCACCGGTCCTCCCAGCAAAGGTGCCCGATGCCCTTTGTACCCTGGCCTGAAGCTGCGCTCGGGCTCTGCTCCCCTGATCTCACTCATCCTCTTCTCATCACCCACCCCAGGCACGACCCCATAGGTTGATGCTGGAGCGGCTTCTCCCCGGAGTTCCCCAGGCCAGGCTGGCCCGGCGCTGTGCCAGGCGGTACCGGGGAAGCTGTTTACATCGGGGCACGGTTATCTAAGCGCGAAAGCACGGGACAGCGCGAACTATTCCCAGCTCGGGAGCAAAGACGGGGCTGCGGATCGAAGCAACTCCGCTCCTGCTCCCTGGGGGCTGCACACCCTCCTGCTCGACCCCTGCAACCCACCCATGGCACCCGGACCCTCTCACTCTGTACTCCGGGACCCTTGTGCTTTGCACCCCGCATCCCTTGCACCCTGGATCCCCTGCACTATGGGCTTCCGAACTCACTGGATCCTTGCACCCCGGGATCCCCGGCACACCGGATCTCCGGCACTCACCGACCGCGACCATCAGCAGCGGTGCGAGCCCGAGGGCGAGGACCATCATCCAAAACCTCGCCTGCGCCATGCTGCGTCCCAAGCCGAGCCGAGCTAACCCGCACCGCATCTCTCCGCTGCCGGGGTATCGGGGCGGGGAGTGGCTCGACCCGGCCCGGCGCGGCCCCACGTGCTCCGCGCCCGCCCCTGGGGCGGGACCGGCCGCGCCGCTCTGGGCAGGAGGTGACCCGCGGAGAGACCCCCGGAGGGCCCCTCCCAGACAGCCCCCGCCAGGAAACGGGAGGGGCTGTGAACTGGGGAGGCGGGGGCTGCTGGCATCGGGGGGGTGGAGGCAGCGAGGAAAATTGCAGGCAGCGATGGGGTGCTGGCAGCTAGGAGTGTGAAGGTGGTGAGGGGTCCGGGCAGGCGGCAGAGGAGCGAAAAGCAGCTTGGGGAGACTGGTACTGATGATGCTTTGGGTGCGAGGAGGTTCACTGACTCACTCTACACCAGACCTGTCTCTTGGATGGCTGCTGAGGAGTTCCTGAGCCTGGCAGTGCTCACGGATCCTGGCCCTGGCTGGCAGAGGGGTGCAGAGCTAGACTGGGATACGCCGGGGACTGCCTGCACTTGGAAAGAGAAAGGATTGTTCTGCACTAAAGATCCCACTTTTCTGCCCCTGGGTTAGGTGAAAGCTGAAAAGGGCTTCTTCTTTGGGACAGGGCAGGAATGAACACTGTGCCACTCTTAGCAGCTTGGCGATTTCCCAAGCTGCTCCTAACCAGCATCAAGGAAAACATCTTGCTGGCAGGTCGGGTGTACACAGGAAAGGGTCGGGAGGGGTGGTGGGTCAACTGCTCTCTGACCAAAGCACCTCACCATAAGTTTGTCAGTTCAGCCACAAACAAGCTTCTCTTTGAGCTGACCCCAGCTACCAAGTGCTGGAAAAGCCTAGCCATACCCTGGAGAGGAGCTGATGCCATGTGGAGAGCTCTGCCCTAGAAGGCACAAACCATGGGGTTGAACCACAGTCAGGCTAAATTCACATTCAGCAGCAAACACATTAGAAAAGAGTACTACCCAGTACAGGAATGCTGGATCATTTGACCCTAGGCTGAAAATCCACTCCTATCCCTCCTCCTACATACAAAGCTTTTATCTCTTCTTGCAAAACCCTCTATTTCAGCATTTCAACCCATCTCTGACACTTTGGCTGCTCATATTTACATGTTGACTGGGCCCGAGTGTTGCTACATTTCTGGTTTTGGCAATGCGGCCACCTCAGCCTGCAATGAGCTGGGCAGCCTGACCACATGCTGTGGACTTCGACCAGTCTTTCTACCTCCTTTTCCATCTCCACCCTGGCATCCAGCTAATGCTTTTCCTAGGTATGGTCAACCAGTACCCATGAGAGCAATAGGTCAGCAACAGATCAGCCAGCAGGTCCAGCTGCCCCAGTGTGCTGGCGATTTAGATATTGGCATTGCTGGAGCACCAGAGCATGAGGAACAAGGGGAGCTGTACTCATGCTCCCACCCAGACCCACTACCCTCTCTGGTGGTGTTTCCTTCAACTAACAGTGACACAAAGGAAATCCCAGGCAGAGTTAACTCCAACATAGGGAGAAACAGTGGCTAGAAAGGAAGGAGCGGACAAGACTTGCTTTCGAATAACCCTTCAACCTCAGGGTAATTACTGCTGTGACATTCAGTGGAAAACAAGGTCAGGAGGAGGAGAGCGCAGGGCAAGATTCCCAGGCCTGTCCTCAAGCAACTAGGACAAGGGTGTTTGTTTGGACTCTTGAGGGGCTGCAGCCTGGACGGCTCTTGGAGAGGATGCAAGATCCAGAGGGAGCTGCAAAAAAATCATCAGCCTCTCTAAAGCAGAAAGCAAAATGTTTTTCTTCTGTCCCTGGAGGCACAAATGCCGATGTCCAGAGGAACATGCATGGGAATGAATATTAAAAAACAAGTGGTGGAGGCACAGGCACAGCCATGCTTTCCATAGAGCCAGCATTCCTGGAGTCACCAGTAGCTTCTTCTAATGAGGACATGCGATGGTGTGGAGCATCCCAATGAGAGCCCGGGTTTGGGAAGAGCCTGAGCTCAGTGCCAGCTGGAGGAGGGAAGCTCTCTTCCTGAGAAGTCTGAGGAGCACACTGTCAAGGGCAGGGAAGCAGTGACAAATGGAGACAGCCCCCACGGGTGAACACCACACCCTGGGTTCATATATCCACCGAGTTTTCGCAAGGGATGGCTCTACTTGAAAGAACTGGGCAGGTCAAAGGTCAGGCATAATTTCACTTGCTTCTGCAGAGCCTTGTTATAGCAGGATTTACCACTGGGTTTGGTTTCTTCTGCATGGAGAACTGCCAGGCTTTTCTGTAACCCTTTCTGAACTCTGCAGATAGGCAGTATCTTGGTTCCTGTAGCTTGGGTGATAAAAAGGGAAATAGGCGATGGGGCTGCATGCTTCTCTGATACTATCTACTTTATTTCCAAGCTTTTACAAAGGTGTTTTCTCAAGCATAAAGCCCACATCCACCATAAAACTGGCCAAGGTGAGTTTCACGGACAATGAATTTGCAGTGGTGGATCAGGTATCACCACGGTTTCGTGTTCTTTACACTCCGTCTCTGACAGCTCTGACCCATGGGACCTCTCTGCCTGCCTTCAGGCACCAATGACACCCCCAACTGCCAGCAAAATTCTACTCAGCCCTTGCACTGATCTTTTCTTGGGTGGCAGCCCCTATTGGCTCAACTATCTGTTCTATAAAGGAACTGTCTGCTTAGGTTTATCCCAAAAGAGAGGTAGCTGTTACACCCCAGAGGGATTCCCCACCCAAGACACTGCCACAACCCTCCTTGCAACATGGTTTTCCTCCCTTTCTAAAATTGAGAGCCCCCAAAAGACCCTGTCAGACGTATCAATACTGTCCCTCACAGGTGCAGCTCTTTTCTAGAGCCTGAAAATATAGCTCAGGCCACAGTGCAGGTCCTGGAAAGGTTTCTTGCCCTGTAGGATGAAGCCTACACGTGTCAGCCTCTTTGAGTGGGAAGGAGAAGAGATCCATGTCATTGTCGCAGAGGATTAGGCTGTAGACTGCCCCTAATCCCTCTAACAGGATAACCAAGTACTCAGTGCCAGCATCTCTAACGTCCTGTAGCCCTGGTCAGCGTCACAGCCCGCCAGCACGCCAGCATGTGGTTTCTAGCAACCACAGAATACATCCGAGGCAATCCCTGCATGCAGAGGGACTTCTCTGTTTCTTTTCTAGAGAAGAAAAACAAAAAGGTCTACACAGTTTCTGCCCTTTCATTCAAAAGGGAGACAACTTCTTTAAACAAGTTTTACATTTAGGGATGCTAATGTTTATGTACCAGGAACTTCAGGAACTATCTGAGGAAACATAGATATTGAACATCCTCAGGGCATGGAAAGCTCATACAGCCACCAGTATGCTTCAGGGTACGTAAAACATTGTGATTTAAAAGGGAGGATGCAAAGGGCAGCACCATCCCCTAGTTTTGCTCCATTTCCACTGCTGGTCATATAAGAGCTCAGGTGAGATCCCAGCCAGTTTAATTTCAAGTCCTTTGCTCTAACCTTAATAAACAAGATTATATCCAGTTTAGAGCTGTTGTGTCTGTGTAAGGTGCTTAATATAAGCACCTTTATGTAACCCCCATCTCTGAATTGGAGTGCTTTGAAGTCTTTAAGGATTTATCCATACGCATCTCCAACGGAAAAGGTGTTGTTTTCATCTTCATTTGACAGATGGGGAATCAAGGGCTGGAGTGGCTCAAGACAGGGACATGTATCCTGTTATTTTTGCCATCTAAAAGGAAGGCACACAGTCTTGGCCTCTTGCACACACCTCCTCAGCAGCCCTGGGTAGCAGCAGCATTTCTAAAAGTCATTGGTATCTACTATTGGAGGAGTGATGCTAGTAAACAGCTGCCTCTCTGCTGCTGCTGGATCAGGACTGAGCAGGATCCAGGATTAACCACCTTCATGATAGTGGTTCCATGTAGTGACCATCTCAGAAAACTGCCCAGGAAGAATGGGAAGGATGGTTGGGGCAGAGCATCACAGACTCATCTTGCCCCAATTGAGTCTGTCAGTTGAAAGCACCCACTGGTAACACAAACTGACACTCCATGGTCCACTGTAATGCACAATCGAAACTGCGTATGGATTACCAGCTTGAATGGCCTGACCACTGAGCAGACTCCATTGGCAGATAAGATGTGGCTCTTTTGTTCTTTTTCAGGAAGCCCTTGGCAAGCTCCTGCCTTGACACAAAGCACTAAATTGTGTATGTGATAAGTTTATCACCTAGCTCCTCTGATAACCCTGGTTTCTGTGGCAGGGGAAGGATCACTGTCCTGCTGCTACAATCAGAAGACCTCTCCTTACTCACACCATCATGTGCATGTGCTCTGGCATGATCTTGATCGAAGGTCCTCTAATTCTTGTAGGGCTCAAGGCAAACTTACAGCCTGATTAAACCACCAGTGGTGTTAATGCTATATGAATATGTAACAACACTAATCATCCCTAATGAGCTGGGCCACAGGGTGTTGGAGGAGTCCAGAACCTGTTTTACCGGCTGGTAAAGAAGATGCAGTTTGCTCATGACGGCAGGCTCCCCTCCCACCCAACTGTGCAGGGGAGAGGCTCTGCCCAGGCAGGGGCCTTATTAATTTCTGAAGCTACCTTTTGATCTCTGTATCTTGAAGCATAATGAGAAGGTTTGAACTCTGCCAGTCCCACCCTTTCTGTGCCTCCCACTTTTTCTGATCTCCCAAAGCCTGGCAGGCAAAGAGATCTGCCACAGTTTTGGGATTAGTTTCTTCCTGAACAGAGGCATATCTGGGGCCTTTTAAAGCACACTTCAGTAGCTACATCTGTGGCTGTTGTAGCCTGAAAGGATAGGACCCTGCACACTTCCCTCTCCCTTGCACAGACTCACAGCCCCATGGAGGCATCCAGGGTGATCACACCTCAAAGATGGCTCCTATTCTCTTCATTCCTGTAGCTCAAAGTGGCTCTTGGAGGCCACCTGGAGCTAGTTGTGCTCCTCTCTGGGGTGACTATTGGTGCAGGACATTGGCTCTGCTCTTGAAGAAAACTCCAGGCACTTTGTGCCTTCAGCTGAAGCTGCTGTAGGAGCTCCTGTGCTGGCAAAGAGCTATGCATCCTCCAACCTAAAGACCCACTAGAGCCTCCCCGTTGTGATTCTCTCCCTTTCTGGACAGATCCTGTGTCACTAGCATGCTTGTGGAAGCTTCTCCACTGCTTCCTGCCCCTTGGGCTGCAGCATCCAGAGCCACAGCAAAAACCATACCAGGAGCTTGTTTGGCACCACAGTCCATGTCCAGGAGAGCCGGCTCAGCTGCTCATTTACTCCTCTCCCTTCCTCAAAAGGAAATGAAAACAAGCTGCAAGCCAGACATGTGTCCTCAATGAAATCCATCTGTGAGAGCCACGGCCATAGCCCAACTGGGGCTGTTGCCTGGTCCGGGTGTCCAGCCCCGCCATGGAAGAGTGCACGTAGCCAGCCCCAAGGGAAGCAGGCACCCAAGGGGACACAAGGCTGGAGCAGGAAACACCACAGGACTGCCAGGCAGCTGTGTCCTCTGGAGTGCTTTGCCTGGGGCTGTGCTACCTCCTGTCTCAGTGGCAACAACAGATTCTGGGCAAAAAGCCAGCTGATAGCTCTGCACATCCACAGACATCTCCATACAGTTTCCACACACATGGTTTGGAGCAGTGAAGACCTTCTTAGCACGATAACAGTGTCCTGAGTAGCGGGGTATCCACACATCCTTTGTCTGCTTCACAAATGTCCTCCAAAGGAGATTTCCTAGAACTTAGTTTTGTATCAGACTCTTGTAAAGTCTCACAAGTATTTCACCTTCCATGTAGGGAAGATTATACTAGTGAGTTTTTAAGATATCATTCTGTTAGTCGTACCCCTTATGTCCTCTGCAATCACCCCCCCCTCTCAGTGGCATCTCCCACCACACAAATTATCTTGTTTAACTTTCAACAGTCTTTATGTCAGCATGAACTGATTTGCCTTCTGCCACCAACTCCCCTCCAGGCATTTCCATGTTATGCTGTTTCCTCTCACCTCCTTGTCCTGCCCCATGGCCCAGTTGATACTGGATGCAAATTGAACCTATTCTGTATTGGCCCTGTGTTTCCTAGAGACTAAACAGCCCTGGCTCCAGTGTGGAGTCATTGCTTATCTCCAGCTGGCAACACAACTGTTGCCTGGACATCCCCAGCAGCAGGGGGAGATGGTCTGAGTAGACTGAGTGAAAACTCTTTTCATAGCCTCTGTTAGCTTCTACTGGAGCTTTGCCTCCCTCCAGAGCATTCCCTTTTGTCCATGTTCTGGGATGGATTAGTTTGTTCCTCCTGGAGATGTTCCCCAAGGACCTACAGACGCAGCCCAGCACCACCTGTGGCATATATGGTTCAGCCAGGATAGTTACTAGGGACTTGTGTGGAAACTCTTGACCAGTTTAGCTGGATGCTCCCTTCCAGTCCTTGCTATCCCACCTCAGGCTTTATGTGGAAAACAGGAGGATAGTCATCTACATCAAGACTTGATGTGGCTCATTTCTGTGAGCAGGGCCAGCTCTATGGGCACACCGCAGTGCACAGACCCTGTTTATCTCAAAGAACGCCTGAACACCCCCATGAGCCAGAGATAGGTGGAGTCCTTTTGGGCTGCTCTGAAATGGGTCTCCTTTGCAGTCTTTCTCCTCATTTATCACGTCTGCAACTTCTTACTTTTTGTAGGTCATCTTCTGCACAATGTAGGAATGCAAGGAAACGTCTACCTGTGCTTCCTCCTAGCTATGCCTGCACAATTGCCTCATTTGCTGCAGGCAGGCACAGTGAGTGGATTTGCCAGCAGTGAGGACAGTGACCCCGCAACCGCAGCTTTGGGGTGGCAGGGCTGTGTTTGACAGAGCACGTGCAGCCCCATGCAGGAGGCACATTCACTCGGGGTGCCTGTGGTTAGCTGGCAGGCTTTCCAGGGAGCTCAAGAGAGCTGCTTGTTTGGGAGCATGTTGTGTTTTTGCCTGGTCTTGCAGCTGCCTGTCAGGCACTGCACAAACACAGCCCTGTCTCCTGTGGTCCCCACCCCCCCCACCCCCCCAGGCCTGTTCTGCCATTCCTCATCTCCTCAGCTCTGCTTTGCTGGGCTCAGGATTAGCCACACCTCAGCTGAGTAAACACGAGTTGATCCTGTCCCATCCACCAAGGGTTTTTCATCCCAGCCCACTGTGAGCAAGGAGTGCTCCTTGATTTTTCTTTCAAGTAAATCTTCATCATTCAGCTGGTCTGAAGCCCTTAACTGGACACAGCAGCTGGTCTGATCCTCTGCATTGATTTCATCTTCTGTTTTCTCTTTCTTTATCCTTTTGGGTTTTTTTTTCTTTATTCTTCTGTTCTCCAGTTTTATCCTGCTCTGGTTCCTTATCCTCTGATATGTTCTTCATCTGTTCCCCTCTTCTGTCTCTGTTCCCTCCTTTTTGCTTTGTCACCCATCTGAGGAAAGCCACCCTTTATGTATGTCACATTCTGGAGCGAATTAATGAACTAGGCGGGGCTGATATTTCAGTCTAGAAAAGCCCTGGAGGTTGTTTGTAACTCAAATCAGCACCTTGTTCTTCATCTCAGCTCAAAGGCATCGTCTCCTGCAGATTTGTACCTGCCTTTGAAGGGATGCTAGGCGGGAGGGAGGAGGACACACATTCCCTGCAGCACAGCACCCTCTAGCCTCCGCCAAGGCAGCAACTCTTTGCTGACCTGGAAGAAGGACCTCCATCCACCATCACTCAGAAACGCAACCTCCTGGTTCTTCGATGTTCCGGCAAAATCCTCCTGCAGCATTACTGCCAAATCCCAGGATGGACTTAATGGGAAATTCGGGGATCTGGATCTTAAAGCTAGCCTGTTCTGAGCAGACGTGTGGTAAGTCAGACATCATTTCCAGAGGGCTGAGACACCAGCATTGTCAGGTGGAGCCTGCAGTAAGCCCAGGTCAGGCAGGAGAAGGGATTAGTAAACAGCATCAGTAGCACTGCTGATGTTCTCTGGCCCATGCAATAGCTTAACTCAGTGGTGGTACAGGCAGGGTTTGAAGAGGGCAGTGCTGCTTCTGAAAAGCCAGCTGAGGTCAGCTGGAGCAGTGGCATGAGGTCAGTTACAGCAATAGTACTGCAGCTATTTTGTTTTCCCCAGAGGCTGATCGGAGCCTGCCTGGTCCCTATTGCATAGAAATGGATGGTCACCCCCAGTTCACTTCTGGACATAGCAGCAGACCTTACCATTTAGCTGTTAATGACAGTGCATCTCCAGAAAAGCATGAAGAAGATGAGAATGCTTTGGATTATCCCTTCTTCATGGACATGTCACTACTCCTTGTTGCCTCCTCCCCACATGCCTACACATCAAACCATACTCCTATTGTCCCCACCAGCCTCACCTATAACCCACCTTCCCACACCAGCATCAGACATTTTTCCTCTCAGTCCTGCTTTCATTCTACACCTCCTGGTAGCAGAGCTCTGCATCTCTGCACTTTAACAGCATCACCCTTTCTCCCAAATCACAGCTGTAACTGTTTCATTTGCACCCTCATGCAAGCAGAGTCGCAACTTCCAAACCTCCCAGACCTATCCTGATTCCCACTGTTCTGGCACAAGGCAGTAGCTTTTGCCTCTGCTTGTTTTGTTTCCATAAATATTACCCTCCAGGAAGACTCTATGCCTCTTTTCTTAGTCAATACTAACATTTGGATTTTTACAGAGGCGTCTTAATTCTGGACTTCAGTTTACTAAGCATTTCAGTTTGCAGGACTGCAACCCTTCTCTCTCCTCATGCACCACCTTCTATAGCAACTTTTACAGAGAAAGTATTTCACAAGCAACCACTGAAAAAAAATGTGGCTTTAGCAGTCTCCCTCACTGGCTTTCAAAGGCTGGATAATCATAGTCTTTCCAAACTCCAACCTCAGGAACATGGTATAACGGCAAATGTCAGACAGACCACTTAGAGTTAATCAGGAGACAAATAGTTTCCTTTATTCAGTATGGCATCTTGGAAATTCTCCAGCAGTTCATACATCCTATTGGCTTGACTATGTTCATGTACTCCAATCCATCCTGCTTTCTACCAGAGGTACCTCCTCTCCCTGATCTCAATGTCTGCCAGATGCCTGCTGCTTTTACGCAGCTTCCCCACAAGTACCTGCTTGTACAGATGGCTTTAGGGACAGCACTGCTTGACTTCTGCAGCTGTGTCTTGATTTACCAAAATGTGTGGTAAAGGGTTAGAAATAGCTGCAAGTGAAAAAGAGGTGGCATTGGGGGTGGCCTCAGGGAGCAGGCCTGCTTAGCCTTGCAGCTTTCGGTGGAGGAAATTCGAATTTCACCTAATTGGGCTCCCTGGAAAAATGAAGAGTGCTATGGCACAGATTCATCCCAGAGGCATACAGATGGTTCCTTCCCCTAGAGCACTAGGTCTGGTTGTAGAGAGCTCAAGCACCATGGAATATCCAGAAACAGGACCAGCAACATTGTTGATGCCAGGGAGTGGTTTTCAAAACCTTTTCCTCCAGACAGCAGTTATGGCTGGATGTAAAGTAAAAGTAGTGATGTGGCTATTGGGAATTCATGCACAGAAGTGAGGAATCATAGCCTCAGCTCAGTGGCATTTCTCTTCTGGCCTGAAGGGCTTGAGAATGCAACAGCACATCTGCTCTGAAATGAACAGTGAAGCTCCCTGTATCAGCAGTCAGAGCCCTCTTGGGTTTGGAAGAAAAACAACAAAAGAGTCAGGAAATCTCTAGCAACTGCCTTTAGCCATAAGAAGAGAGCAGAGCCTCTGGTCCACAGGGGACAAAAAGGTGGGCAGCAGTAATCCAGCAGGGCTGAGGTTAGTCAGTTAAGTTCTATAATTAGGAAATAAATAGCATGCTAAATAAACCCCACAGCAGAAGTTTTTGAGGAGGGTGAGAGAGCTGCAAGTTGGCAAGGAGCAGCTGAATGAGAATGTGATGGAAAAATACTGAGCAGGTGGGCCATGTGCCACCTCCCTGGCTGGTTTGTATGATGCGACCATTCTCCCATCCCTGGCACTTGTCTCCTTATGTTGTCAGCTCCTCAGGACAGAGGATGGTCTATTTAGAGATCTGCAAAGTGCCCATTACGCTTTTAGACACCATTTTCAGAAAATACGTAAGAGTCCATAGAGCACAGTGCATCCTGATCCAACAGGCTCTCCAACAGCTCATCTCTGCTGGCACCATAGGGAAGGCAGAGCAGGCAGAAAGGAAAAAGCATTGCCTTTATTTCCATCTGAAGAGCTTTTTTTATGCTCACATGTCATTGACAGGGATTTTGCTAATTTTCAGCAGGCAATCAATCCCTGCCATAAAAGATAGTTTCCCTTTTGCCCCTGCAACACTGGAAGAGATCAGCACCTCGATGTTTCCTCCAGCAATAATGTTTCCTCAGAGGTGCAAAGTCCCCAGGAGTCCTTCAGAGCACAGTGTTTGCTGAGCAGGTGAAAAGCTGGGCTGGGGAAATGAAGCAGAAAAAGCTTCAATTCCTTGTAGCAGGGACAGCCAAAAGAGAGAGGGATGCAAAGAACAAAAGGTGACTGTCGACAAAGAGTTGCCTGGTGGTGGCTCAGGCTGGCTCAGCACTACACTGAGATCTCTCTGCCTGGTACCTTTCCAGTTGTTGGGTTTTAAAAGGTGAAATTATCATCAGCCTTTTTTTAGTCTTGCTGTAAGTGCCTGCTCAAAGCACAAGGCAAAGCTGTGTGTTTTTTCTGTGCCTGCAGTTTCCAGCACATACATTTGGGCATTTATGCAGTCATTACACTACTCAAAGAGGGATGCCTCAGCCTCAAAAGAATTAGGGTGTCCTGGACACCCCATTCCACTTCTCTGCAGTAGCACCAGAGGAAACATCTCTTGGGCTGGAGCTCCCAAATCTCTCCTGATGAGGCTGGAAGTGAAACTCAGCTCTTCCCAGCACCCCTCTTTCATATGATGGCTTGGGCTAGTGGTTTAATGGCATTTCCTGGGTATGAGTTGTTTACTGTGAGTAGTATAGCCTGGGTCCTGGCTCCAGGCCATATACTCCACCTCTGTACACACCACTGCTCCCAGTGCCGATCAGCCCTAAGGTGCTCATCGTCACACTAGCTTGGCTGTAGCAACATCAGCTACCTGCACACTCAGGAGGGCAGTTTCCTTTACAAGCATAGCTTGCAGCCTGCTCTAATAGCCCAAAGCCAGCTTTGTAGTCACAAAATACACTTGCCCTCTCCCAGACATCTCTGCTCCCACACCAGAAGGTGCAGCTGTAAACCTTCATCACTGTCCACAGCAAAATGCCAACTGACTTGCACTGGCTCCTCCTTCCCTTTCTGGAGACACACCACCTGTTCCATCACATCTCTCTCCTTGCAATAAGCACAGCTCAGGATTTGGGCTCTCTCTGCCACAGCCACCTCTTCATTTGTGTTGCCACCTGTTTAGTGTTAGTCCCTTCATTCCCCTCTGCTGTATCTGAGTATAAAAGATCACTCCATGCATTGCTTCTCCTTGGCAAGAAGTTGGCAGACAAGACTTCTGGTTTGCTTAGTTTTGTGACTTAAGAAAGCTCTTTTCTAATAGCTGAGCCTCACTCAGGCCAAAGAATTCTCCAATAACTTCATGGATTAAAAAGAAAAGCCTTGCATGGAGGCTCAGCTTCAGTTCCTGGTGTATTTTCCTGACAGGATCTGTTATTTTCCTTCCTGGATCGATGGTGAGGAGCCAAAGTACACCTGGAATCAATTGGACTGCAGTCTTCTGTAATGAAATCCAAACACATTCTTCAAATAGTTAAGAGGCTGATACCGGAAGTTTATCTGCTAAGCCTATCTCATAGCTTGATCACAGGCATAACTCAGCTGCCTTCTTCAGACATAACAAACCTCTGCCCAGCTGAGTTGCTGATGAGTTTAGCAACCACCATAAACCTTGGGTATTATCACAAGGTTAATTAAAAGCTGAAGATTAGGAGTCCAGCTCTCATTTGACTGAGTGGTGCAGGATCACATTTGTAGCAAGGGAGGAGGAGCAGAGGAATGCTCACTGTGGGGCTGCTGCCGTTTCTGTTCTGTCACGATCATTTCAGCAGTCCTCTTTCCACTCCCTTTTTCCTGGTGACTCAGTCTACAGCAGTTAGTCATCTCTCCAGATACATAACTCTCTGGAAAATGTGACTTGCTCTTTGAGGGCTTTCTCTACGTAGGAAGCTCCAATTCCCAGTAAACAGAGGAAACAAAATGTCTGAAATCAGAGAAAGGATTTTTCCATCCAGTTATATAAAGCAACCACTAACATAGCTAGGAACATAGTTGATATTACTAGCAACATAACACGTGGTTCTTTCGGGAGGCTACAAGAAAAGCAAGTATAGAAACATTGCATTGCAGACAGTTTTCATTTTGTTACTTGTTTTCCTCCAGTGCCTTCCAGATCTGGCAGGCTGTCTACCTCCAGGAGGATTTCACTGTTCCGGTAACACATCCCACTTCATGAAACTGGCTGGATGTTCCTGTGCCTTGGAGGAGCTGGGGCAAGACCCTTCCACTCCTGTTGGCAAGACCCAAGAGGATATCCCAGCTTGAACCCTAGTGCCAGGTATACCACACAGAAGTGGCCTGGGATCCCATAGGAAACAAAACCACTGTATTGAATACCCAGCCATCATTTTTAAGGCTCAAAATTATAGAATGTATTGAGTTTGAAAAGACTTCCAAATACCACTTAGTCCAATCCCCCTGCAACAAGCAGGCACATCTCTAACTAAAATAGATTACTCAGAGCCCCAACAAGCCTTGAATGGCTCCAGGGATGGGGCCTCCATCACCTCTGTAGGCAACCTGTTCCAGTGATCCATCACCCTCAGATTAAAGAACTTTTTCCTTATGTCCAGCCTAAATCTACCCTTCTCTATCTTAAAAACATAACCCCCTTATCCTAGTCTTCAATGCCTTTGTGAACAGGCTTCTCCAGCCGCCTTACAAGCCCCTTTCAGATGTTGAAAGGTCTCTGTAAGGTCCCCTTGGAGTCTTCTCCTCTTCAGGCTGAACAACCCCAATTCTTGCAGCATGTCTTCATAAGACAAGTGCCCCAGCCCTCTGATTATTTTTGTGACCTCCTCTGGACATGCTCCAACAGCTCTACACTCTTCTTGTGTGTGGGACCTCAGAACTGGTCACAATACACCAACTCCTAAATTCATTTTGATTGAAGTGCAGCATCCCTGTGGGGGCAGACTGAAATGATTGGGGTTGTTCAGCCTGAAAAAGGGTCTGGAGAGAACTCAAGGCAGACACTCAATATTTAAATGGAGGCTACAAGAAAGATGGGGAGGGACTCTTTGTCAGAGAGTGTAGTGATAGAATGGAGGTGTGTGGTGATGTAACCGTTTTAAACTGAAACAGGGCAGATTTAGCTATTATGAAGAAATTCTTCACTAAGAGGGTGTTCAAGCACAGGAACAGGTTGCCCAGACAGGCTGTGGATGTTCCATCCCTGTGAGTGTTCACAGACAAGTTGGACGGGGCTTGAAAACACCTGGTCTACCCATAACAAGGGAGTTGGATCTGNGCAGACACTCAATATTTAAATGGAGGCTACAAGAAAGATGGGGAGGGACTCTTTGTCAGAGAGTGTAGTGATAGAATGGAGGTGTGTGGTGATGTAACCGTTTTAAACTGAAACAGGGCAGATTTAGCTATTATGAAGAAATTCTTCACTAAGAGGGTGTTCAAGCACAGGAACAGGTTGCCCAGACAGGCTGTGGATGTTCCATCCCTGTGAGTGTTCACAGACAAGTTGGACGGGGCTTGAAAACACCTGGTCTACCCATAACAAGGGAGTTGGATCTGTATGACCTTTAAGGTCCCTTCCAATACAAACAATTCAAAAATTGCAGAGATGCAGGCCCTGGTCTCTTCTCACAGGTAATTAGTGACAGAACAAGAGGGAATGGCCTCTAGCCGCACCATGGGAGGGTTAGGCTGGGCATTAGGAAAATTTTTTTACTGAAAGCACAGTCAGACCTTGGAACAGGTTAACCAGGGAGGGGTTTGAATCACCCTGCCTGGAGATGTTTAAAGATTGTTTTGATGTGGTGCTTAGCAGTATGGTCTAGTGGTGACCTTGGTAGAGTAGGGTTATTGATTGATGTTGATGATCTCACGGGTCTTTTCCAACTGAATGATTCAGTGATTCTATGACTCCATGGCCAGCCCTAAGCACCTGGGATGGGCACTTGGTGGACTGTGTCACACTGGAGACGAGTCTGGCCCATACAGCCCTGTGGACCGAGCCCCATGTCACTGAGGGGCGAAGGGCGGCTACCAGCGGCCTCTCTCCGCCGCAGGGGTTGTCCCGAGCAGCGAAGAGCTGCCTACTGTGAAACCGGTTCCTCCCCCTCGCTGCCACCGCTCCATTATGGCAGTGGCGGCCCCGCCCTCTAAGAGATTGACAGCCTCCCAAGCCAACGGAGTGGCAGTGCCCCGCCCCACTGACTCTCCCTCAGCCAATGGAGGCCTCGCAGCCCAACCAGAGCCCGCTCCCACCCCCCGTTCTCGTCTTGCAGCCAATGGGCGCTGGGGGGGGGCGGGAGCGGCATGGTGGCGCGGCCAATGGCGGAGCGAGCGCGGCTGCTAAGGGGCAGCGCGTAGCGGGGCTGGCGCAGACGGGCGGGAGTGGTTGCGGTTGGGTATTTCGGGCTTTCCCGCAGGTGAGAAGGCGTAGGGGGTCAGGACCTTCTTTCTGTGGCTTGGGACCTTCGGGCTTCCTTCTTCTCTCCTAGCGGTGCGGGGCTTGAGGGGCGCGGGGCGGGTCGCTTCTCCCGGCCTCAGGCCCCTGCCTAGCCACCTCGCGAGCTTCTTGCTTGGGGGGACAGCGGCGTGGTAGGGCTGGGCCTGGCCTGGCTGTGGAGACCTGCAGGCCGGTGCCACGGTACTCGATTCAGGCCGGGGCTGGAAGGGCCGCGCGGGCTCCGTGGTGCTGTGTCGGTCTTACTCGGCGCTTCGTGCGGGTGTGAGGCCGTGCACGGCAGGAGCAGCGGCGGTGTGAGGAGCCGGGGCTGGAAGGGGATGGTCTGGAGCTGCTTGGAAACTGGGCACGGAGCAGAGTCTGGCAGGTGATGACTGTGTGAGTTTCAGCCAGGTGAGCTCTGAGCGGTGGCAGTCAGGTCACGCTGCTCCCCATAAATGAGGTTCTCTGTTACACGTGTGCTCCTGGCACAGTTAGTGTCTTTTTGCAGGACGTTTGGAATTTTATATTGTTGTGTGCTATACACCTGCTCCTTAGCCTGGGTGGCAGAACTCTGTCTGCTCCATTCTGCAACTTTGCATATAGGTTGTTATTTAATCCAACACAAGATAGATAGGTGTATTTGTTGTGGTTTAGGTATTGCAGCTGATGAAATCTCTCACTTGACAATAACTTTTTAAGAGGTTTGTTAGTAGCAGCTTTATTCACCAAACAACAGAATGGTAGGGAGTGAAAGTGACCTCTGAATATCATCTAATCCAAGGTTACTACATTCTGTAGCTGTGTTCTCTCTCTTCAGAGACTTTATAATGGCTTCCTCTTATTGTTAATGTGCAGTTGTCACCAGTGTGGTAAGTACTAAAGGTTCTCCTCTGCCTCTTATGGATTGCTGTTCAGCTTCTACAGCGCTGTACTCCTGTAAGAAATATCTGTAGCTTGTTAGCCAGCTCACTGGTACAGTGTGTTCATCTTCCATGCCTTGTTTATCAATGATTATCGTGCCCAGCCATGTTCCTGATGCTGCTTAGGTTGGCATGTTCTAGTCACAACTGATAGGGTGTTTGGAGAACGTTCAGTTCAGCTGTTTGCGTTAGTAGTACCTCATTTTCAGATATCAGTAGTGGGTTTTTTTCTGTACAGGGGGTTTTGTTGTTGACAGCTAGTCACTGATTGTTACCAGAGTTTGTCTACTCCAACTTCTTTAAGTGCTTACTTAAGTCTCATATCACAAGAAGTCTAAATAAATTCTCTTGTTTCTTCTTGGATCAGCAGACATGCAGCCTTCATTTATGTTTCTTTCAAAGTCAAGAATAAAAACAATTCACAAAATGCCTTTGGTTGGAAGAAGCCTTTAAGTTCACCAAGATCAGGAAGTTTATTTAAAAAAGAAATGAGCTAACGTTTGGGTTCTTCTTGTCTCCTGTTTTTTCCTCTTAAAAATAGCTTATTCTTAACAAAAAGCTTAAGAAATTCTGCATGGGAGGTCTTCAGTGTTACTGAGTGAGTTAGGTCAGCCTCAGCCTCTGAACAGCTAAGATTTTTCTACACTGACTCTTCTAGGGGTGGAGAAAATGTGGAAGTTGAGGATAAAACTTTCCATCTTGCAAAACTGTTTCTGAAGAAGTTCAACTTAATTTGTTCAACTTTTCTTATAAAAGCTGTATTTTTTTTATTTGGGGGATTAATAGCAGCTTAGGCTCTTAGTGTTTCATAAAGCTGCAGTACTGAACCTGTCATGTGAAAACCCAGAGATTAACACAGTGAAATAGTCACTGTTCTGGGGTGTGACACTGGAAAGGGAGGATGGCAGGATAACATCATCTGTCCTTGATATAGGCATGTAGAGAGGTTATCCAGATTTGCTAAGTTTCAGCTATACTCTTACATGGTGTTTGATGTACTACAGAACATGTTGGCCCAACAGCAGTGATTCAAGCCTCTGTGGTCATAGTTTAAAGTCACTTGATAATGTCCTGGATGCTGCTCATTTCCTGTTGCCATGTTACTCTTCTTTCTTGTTCTGTATCTCTTCATTCTTGCTATCATGCCACTAGCTCCAATGGTGCCTGAACTTGGTTAAGTTAACAACAACAGGATTTAGTCAAGTCTCAGGCGGGGGTGTATGCAATGGGGAATCCAGTGTTTGTAATACTTATCAAAAGGTGTGGACACCAGCCTGAAACTGGTGTTTTGGATGCATCAACAAAAGTCTACATCTTAATAGTTATTCAAGTATATTGGAGTCTTCATTTGGAAGATCATAGTGCATGATATGATTTAGTTCTGAACTGCTATTCTTATTGTACAGTATAGATCACCTGAACTGCTGGACGAGAATTTGCTCTTCAGCCTAAACAGCTCATGAAGATGAAGCTCATATGCAGTTAATCAGCTGAGTTTAAACAGTTTTGTGTTCAATATTGAAAAATATTATTCCGGTATTCAAAGGCGTTCTGTCCTTATGGAGTGGCAAAGTAGTCCCGCTTGCTTGGCATATGGGTGGCAGAGATGCTAACCTAGCGAGGCAGCTATTTCAGCTTCTTTTAGCTCTAGGAATGCTTGTGCGCCCAGGGACTCTCCTTTTCTCCAGCTATAGCAATTGACTTGTTAATAAAGATTGTCTCTGACAGCCTTCTGTCAGCATCAGGCAGCAATAATTTAAACTGCTTTGTAAAGCAATTCTGTACAACCCAGGTGTGTGATACGCCTTCGTGTCTGTGGAAGTGTCACACTGCGCGATGTACAAAAGACTTTAACCTCTATCTCTAGATTGATCAAGAAATGTGGTTGCCCAGCACTTACTCTATGGTTGAGAAAGAACAGAGTTTCTAATCTTTCTGGTTTAGTCTGGGTGAAATAAATGGCAATGACAACTTCCTATTGGTTTATGATACGGACTGAGCTTCTGCAAACAGCAAACCATTCTGAAACTCCTGATGTACGAGTTGCTAATAATTGAACTAGGGCACTATCCAGGGTGTTGTGTACTTTGTGTAATATAGGTTTCTCCTGAGGTCAGCTGAGGAGTGACTGCCTGCTAGTCCTGCTTCTGAAATTATTTACATCCTCATACATGCTTTGCATAGAGATGCAGGTTCCAGGAGGATTATGCTGAGGGTATTCAAGCTAGGCTGTCCCTTCCCTGGAACACTCAGTTCTGTGAAGTGTTGATTGGGTGCATGTGAGGATGAAAGATCGTTCTAAGTAAAATAAGCAGATGCACAGCCACTTAATGTCCTTGTAAAAGGTAAGGAGAAAATGTCCCAGGATGTGTGCCTGTAATGTCCCTGACCTTGAACTCGGGAGAGTGGGCAATGTAGCTTCTCAAACTTGGAGCTGCTGGTGACTGCTGTAGGGCTCCAAACTGTCTGTTTTATTTTGTATTCTGATAGCATCTGATTATCCTTCAGTAGAGGTAGCTGTGTGTTGGTCAGGTCCTGTCTCTTTGTGTTTTGTTCTTTTGTCCTGGAAAGCTGTTGCTTCGTTTTTAATTCAGTCATGTGAATTAAACTTCTCTAGCGTGACAAGTCATCTTTGGTAACAGACAGGTTGAGAGAATGACTTTGCAAATCTTCTGTGCTGCTGCAGAGAGGAGCTGTTGGGCAGGTGGAAAAAAAAATAAGCAAGGTGTTTGAGGACCTGAGTGAAGTGTTGCCTCAGCTTTTGGCCATGGTCAGATATGGATGTTTTCAGACTGGTTTAGCTGGGCTGGTATTAACTTATGCTTTAGCAATAGATTATTTTTACTGCTGCACAGCTATTCTGGTGTGGAATCTGCTCCCTGCTGCTCAGCTGTGCACCCTGTAGCTAAACAAACAGCTGTGATGGCTTGGACTTTGAGCTGCTCCTTTCATATGTACATCCCAGCTTTAACAGAGTAGGGATGGAGGGGCTGAGCATGAACAAGTATAATGTTGCATTTCAAAACCTAGTGAAGGGAACAGAGAAGATTCCATTGGGGGAGTTTTAGTCTGTCGTGCAGTTTGAACTGGTTCGCCTGGCTTTCATGTTGATAGGATTCCTTCAGTTACTGAGTGTGGATCCCTGGGTTCTCTGACATGTTTATTTCACTTCCTCCTTGAGCTTAATGCTGCCTACTGACAGAGGATTGTGTGGTAACCAGGTGACATTTGCTAATGGTCTAAGACTGTGGAAAGGTGACAGCCAGTATTCCTTCTCTCTTCATATCTAAAATTCTACTTGGTTTTTATGAGGAGCTGAAGCTCTGCCCTGTGGGTCCATAAGGCAGTCGTTAGGGTGTGACAAAGTCCTAAATTTCCACAGTAATAAAATAATTGTTTGCTTAAATAATCGTTCTGTTAATTGATTTCTGTGGAGTCATCAGAGCCTTGTCTTGGTTTCAATCTTGTCCATCAGGTATGTGCACTGATAAAGCTAATGCTAATGCAGTGAGCTTTTTTTATCTGTCTGACAAGCAGAAATAAAGTGATATGCAGGGAGTCTACATAGCAACTTTCTCAGTAGAACATTTTGATCAGTTAAAATGATACTGTGAGGAAAAAACCCGCAGTTTCTGTAGTTGGAAGGAAGGGAAATTCAAGGCTTATTTGACTGCAAATTTGCTGCCTTGGAGAAGTGAAAGACGGTCTTCAGCCCTGTTGGCTACAGAATTATTCATGGGTGCTTTCTTAGGCAACCTGCTTTGGTGTGTACACCCAGCTATCTTGGGGGCTTTGGTGTGTACACCCAGCTATCTTAGGGGCTTGGTGCTTCTCTAATGTGCAGGACCTCTCAATATCAAAAAAAAGGGGGGAAGAAAAAGCTCTGGTTTATGTCACCTGCCTTTGTGGTTGCACTGATGATTACTTGTACAATGAACTTTGTCCCTGTAACCTTACAGTACCTCTAAATTTAGTGCATGAGCCAAGTATTGTATCTGAAAAGGTCAAATGCAAGTGAAGGCACCAGCCAAGAAGTTCTTGTAGAATGTAGTGTAAACAGTACCTGCTGCTTTTGGCCAGCCAAATCCAGGCCTGGGTACTGGCTTGGGCACAAAGCAGAGAGATTTGCAGCAAGGACTTCCATGTGATGACCAAATAATGCTCTTTTAAGCATCCTTGTGGTGGGACATGTCAGTGTGCCCTTCCTATGTGGAGATAAAAACAATCAAATGTTTGACAACAAAACTCTGGTGGGCTTTGCCAGGTTTCTGATGACTCTGGCAAGGACTATACTTTCTCTGTCATGGCCACATCTCTTGAAAGCCTAAACTTAAGTGCTCAAAATGCTCAGCTAATTCTTATTATACCCTCTGTGCTTTGAAGCATAAGGCTTAGTTGGCTGTTTTAAATGTCCAGGAGCATTAAGATGAGCTCAGCATTTGTTTCTGATGTATTGACTTGGGAGCTACCACTGAAGAAAATAGGAGGTTCTGCACAGGGGAAGCTTGGGCTAGTTAGGTGCTAATCTTGAAATAAGCAGTTTGATGCCTTGCTTTGTGTGTGTAAACCCATGAGAGACAGTACTGGTGTGGCTCTAAAATCCTGCTATTTATGTGATTAAGTCATTGCTAAGCTACTCTCCAGCATCTTTTCTAAGTCATTTGGATCAGGAGAGGTGCCTAGGGACTGGAGTTTAGCAAACATCACTCCAATCTTCCAAGAAGGTAAGAAGGAGGACCTAGGTAACTGTAGACCAGTCAGCCTCACCTGCATCCCAGGAAAGGTGATAGAATAATTTGTCCTGGATGATGTCTCTAGACACATCAGGGACAAGAAGGTCATTAGGGACAGTCAGCATGCCTTTACCAAGGGGAAGTCATGCTTGACCAATCTGATAGCCTTTTATGAACACATAACTGGGTGGATAGATGATGGCAGAGCGGTGGATGTGATCTGTCTTGACTTCAGGAAGGCATTTGATACAGTCTCGCATAGCATCCTCATAGCCGAACTGAGGCAGTGCAGACTGGATGATTGGTTAGTGAGGTGGATTGTGAACTGGCTGCAGGATAGAAACCAGAGAGTGGTGGTCAATGAGACAGGGTCTAGTTGGAGGCCTGTATCTAGTGGGGTCCCCCAAGGATCGGTACTGGGACCAGTTGTCTTCAGTCTAGTTATTAATGTCTTGGATGAGGGATTAGGGTGTACTGCCAGCAAGTTTGCTGATACAAAGCTGTGTGAATGACTGCTGCCATTCGGTGAGTCCTGGACGGGCTAGAGCATAGGAGGTTCCATATAAATATCAGAAGGAACTTGAAAAGTATTGGATTGTGGAGTCTCCTTTGCAGATGTTCAAGATCTGCCTGGATATATTCCTGTGTGACTTGGTCTGGGTGATCCTGCTGTAAGCAGGGAGATTGGGCTAGATGATATTTCAAGGTCCTTTCTGATCCCTAATGATTCTACCATTTTGAGACCTTGAAGTAGCAGTGTGGGCTTAACATTTTTTTTCTTGTATTTTATGAAAGCATCTTTTATGAGAAGTGCTGAGTAAAAGGAAGATTCAGGACTGTACAATAAAGCTTGAGGTTTTTTCATGATTCCTTTTGCACAGATTACTGTACTGTAGCTTGTGTGACCTCAGACTGGCCTCCAGTGCTTGATGAAATTAGTCTGACAGCCTTTCTCATGAAGATATGTTTGCTTCAGAATCTTTCCCAGGTATATATGCTTCCTATATAAGTTTTTGTCTGGATGGTCTCCTAAATATCTCCATCTGAACTTAAACTATTGACATTCACTTAGCAGTGACACTGTGTGGTTTCTGGAGTGAAACTGAAATAATATGTTGCCATGATAGTTGGCTTTGTTTAAAAACCTTTGTAGAGCTCTGACTTCCCACCCTTTGTTTAATAAGCTTCCATTCTCCATAATGTGGCCCTAAGTATCTTATGTGTTGGTGAGAGGCCTGTAACTTCTGGTTTTGTTGTGTCTTTTGGAAGAAGCATTAGCTTTGGCTGATACAGATCAATTTCCTGGAAACATTCACTAAAAAACCGACTTCAGTGAAACAGCTTTCCTCCTTCCTTCCCCCCCCACCCCCAATAGGAGGAATAAAATTATTTCTACTTCAAACTTGCCCAGGTACTACTCTTTAAAGTAGGGTTTTTCTTCTCTCTTGACTAGCAAACTTGCTTTCAAGAGTTTCATTCCCTAAGCAGGCACTACAAGTAAGTTAAACTAGTCCAAGAAGTATCTGATAAATTAAAGTCTGTCTGCTTAATCTACTTAGAAGCAGCCTTTCTGTTTCTTCTGAACCTTAGTGGGGAAGTGGGGGTACTGTGCTGCTTGGTAGACGCTGTGAAACCTTAAGAACAAGGGACTTCTAAAGGCTTTCAGTGTTAACCAGGGAGGCTCCAGAGTCTTGATGTCCTGCTGACAGTGAAAACACTAGTGAGCCAGAATGCTGACTGGTGGAGGGCATCAAGAAGGCTTTTGTATCAAACTGCCTGGAAATGAGGTTCCTTCAAGATTCTTCACTGAATGTAATGGAGCATAAAATCCTTCGAGTGAAGCCCCTTTAGAGAGGCTGCTTTTACCCTTGTCTGTGCAGCTGGCTCTTTGTTTCAGCCCAAAGCACTTCTAATGCTTCAGTGAAATGAGTCTACCAGGCTTTCAGTTGTTCATTAAAAAGCCTGAGGGAAGGACCCCATGGGAGTGGCTTCCTCTTAATGTTTCTGCTTTTTTAATATTGGCAAGTACAGTGTCAGGTTCTGTTTTTGTATGGGTGGAGGAGTTGTAATGCTTCTCAGTTACCAAATCCTCCCTGTTCCCTGTTGAGTCACAGGGTGAAGTGGCTTCTGTCTCTGGAAGAGTCTCCTTTCCCTGTGAAACCTGGAACAGAAATGCATACAGATCTCAGATTTGTTAAATCATGAAGTCACTTAATGCACAAATAAATATCTTGATGGCTTTTGCAAAACCTGATGCCTTAAAAGGGGCATAAGGAACTTGCTGTACCTCTGCTGGCTTTTGTACTAATTCCTATTCCTGTCTGGAAAAGGGGGACATGGGTTTTTTTCTTGTTCTTGTACAGGTGAAATGTATTTTCTTAACAGCAGTGCTGGGTTGTTTCCCTCTATCATGGTTTTTAGCTTTTCATTTTGTGATGGAAAAAGGACAAATTAAAGGACTCAACAAATTCAGTGTTTTCTTTCAGTTGAGTCTTCCATCACAAATGGGGCATAAGAATGAGTATTACTTGAAAGTGCTACCAACTTTTGGGCCTTTAAACTGTACTCCTAAGGTGCTTCAAATAGCATCCTTAGCCCCAAGAGCTTCAGCTTGTCAGTGTTGCTCAATGTGGCGCTCAGTCCCTGAGATGGGTGAAAAGCTGGATTGCCTCCAGTGATGTCCTCACTCTCTTGCTAATTCCTTCTAGCCTGCTGAAAGAAAATCTAGCTTTCTGTATACAGAAAAGGACAAATGTTTGTCTTTTTTTAATATAAACCGACTTAGAGGAGATTCTAGCTCAAAGTTCGACTTACTCAACCCTGGTTATTTATCTTTTTTGTAAACAGACAACTTTATTGTGTCAATACAAAACAGAAGCATGGTGACTTCATCTGTGCTGGTAAATAGGGAGGCACTTTTCCTCCTTTGTGATTAGAGGCAAAGTTCTCACATCATAAAATAGTTTGGTGTAGAAAGGACCTTGTAAAGGGACCTTTTTGGTTTTGACACATCAGCCTTCTGCTGTGTGCAGTGTCAGCTCACCTGCTGTAGTGTAGCAAAACCTTGTCCTCATCTGACAAGGGATGTCACCCACTCTATCAGCAGGGTGAGCTCTACATGCCTCCTGCCTTGCAAGTCTGTGATGGAACTTTGAACTTTAAAGTTATGGACTACAATTTAACTCTATACCTGTCTTTAAAGCTATGATCTGTAGGCCAAGATAATGATATCTGTCTTATGTATCAAAAGACAGGATGACTGGTGGTGATTAATTAGAATGTATTGGAAAAATGTGGAAACTGAACATGATCTAAATGGTATGGAACAAAGGGTAGACACATACTGTCCTGATTTTGGTTGGGATAGAGTTAACTTCCTAGTAGAGCTGTGTTTTCGGTTCTATGTGAGAATTGGAATGAGAAGAACGCTGATAATATACTGATGATATACTCAAGGTTGTTCTTGAGTCAGTGATTGATCAGGGACTTAGTCAGCTCTTCTACATTATGTCAGTGTAATGTTCTGATTAGAAGAATAAATGGCTTTTTGCAGTCTGCTTCTCTGTCCTTTCTACTATGAAGTTCAGAATTAGAAAACAAAACCTTCTGGGTTGTCAGCTATTAAATATCTCTGCTTTTCTTGCCCTCTGTTCTGCTGCAACACAGACAGTTGTGGTGGCAGGAACTTGCAGATTTCCAGCATGCTGTTAATCAATAGCTGATGTCAGACTAGTGTTTTTCCAAGGGATTTTGGTGTAGCAGCATTGTGTACAGAAAGTACTTCTGAGGTTTTTATCCTTCTGCTAGGAGGAAGATGTAAGGCTTTGGTATGGCCTGTCCTGTCAGTGTGGTTTTCCAAGTTGGAAGCAGCAACTGTGGTAGAAACCAGACAGAGCTGCTTTTTCCTGTGAGCTGCAATTCCTCTTCGGTTTGTTGTATTGTAAGGAATGCAGCTCTTGTAAATATCGCTCACATCTTTATGGTTATGGGCTGAAAGCTCCCTCGCTTTTATTAGCATCATCAAACTCTTGTAACGAGCTTTAGTGCATGTGCTCTACAGTTAATTAGGTGGCTGTAAAGGTCCTTTCTGATGGCCATCACTGTCTTGTTGAAGTGTCGTGTAATGTCTCAAAAAAGCAAGTGTGGGAACAAGCAAGTCTGTTTACAAGCCTCCATCTGTAGGAGTGAGTTGCCTTGCAAAGCCTGAGTAAAAGTAGCAGGAAACTTCTTCAGAATGTCTTCACACTTAAGTAACAGTCTAGACATTCCACAAAGTGGAGAACTGCAGCCTGTTTCTTGTCCTTTAAATAGAGATTTGGGCAGTGTTACTGTCTTGCAGAGATAGCAAGTGGTTCTCTGGCAGTTCATATCTTGGTCTTCCTCTGAAATTGAATTTCTATTGCATTCTGCCTGCCTCTACTCAAGAAGGTGTATCTATTTGCATACTGCAGATTAATGAATATACTCCAGGCAAATAAGCTAGTCTGGAGCATCTCTATAGAGAGCAGGTTTGGTTCTGATGGATCAATGTTGAAGTGGTTACAATTGAATACACAAGCTAACCATGATGTACATTAGTCCTCTGTATAGTTAGTGTTATTCCCTTCCAGCTGAGGTGTGGCTTTATCGCTAACAATCAATTTGCATTTCCTTCCCTCATAGGCCAACTCAGGTAGCCCGTGGACTCAGACTGTGACAGTTCTACTGTGGACTGGCAATTATTTCTAGCTTGAAGAAAAGGTGATACAGGTAAGGCTTAACTTGTCAGTTGACATACTTGGAAAACCCATGTGGCTGAAGAAGGACCCAGAGAAGAACCTGCTGCTTCAATATAGATGAAATATCCCTAGGATAACTGAAAACAACCATTTAAACCATATGTTTAAAGAAAGATGGATTGTCTTAAAAACTGTTTCAAGCTGGGAGGATGTTTTTATATTTTAGATATAAAAAAGTTCTCTCTGCAGTTGTAACCAGTTCCTTTTACTATGAAACCATTGAAAGAAAAGATATTTGATTCTTCCTTCAGCTGCAGATCTACAGAGAATTAAAAGGAATGCTGAACTCGCTGATACCCAAAGTGACCAGCTTAAATACATGTGGAAGTCAGTACCACTGTTCTCATGAAGTTCAGGCTGAGGAGCTAACACATTATTTCAATTTCTCCTTTTCAAGCACATCCAAAGGTGCTGATGTATCTTTACAGCCTGGCTTTCCACTTGGCTTCTATTTGAGCCAGATTGTCTTGATCAAGATTGTGGAAGTATTGACTGTCTGCAGACTGGAGGGTTGACACTTGAGATGCTGTTGCAATTCTAGTGCAGCACTGATTGGAAATCTCCTTTCTAACCGATCACCCAGTTTCTACTGCTCGTTGATCAGGGTTTCTTTTTTTTACAGCAGTGCAAAACAAACTAATTTTCATCTTCAAAGTTTGCTAGTCTAAGTTGATATTCTGGGATTTTTCTAGCTGTTAACTGACAAATTTACTTGGCTAGTGCAGTAATGTATCATGGCAATTAATGTTTGCATTCAACAGTATATGGCAAAAAGCTTTAACACGGGTTTTTATTTTCAGCCTCAAAATGAGTGCCATGTTGGAAACCCCTGAGCTGCCAGCAGTGTTTGATGGGGTGAAGCTAGCTGCAGTTGCTGCTGTTCTGTATGTTATTGTTCGCTGCTTGAATTTAAAAAGTCCAACTGCCCCTCCGGAACTCATCTACCAGGACTCTGCTCTGGCCCGTTTTCTGCTTAAATCCTGCCCACTGTTAACCAAAGAGTAAGTAGGATATTTTTTTTCCCCTATGTTGACTTGAGTTATAGGAAGCTGCGCTTAGCCATTCTGCTTAGTGTTTCTTAAACTTGCAAATGAGTGTTAGCATATACTCTTGGGAAAATAAGCATGTTCCAAGTGAAGAATTTCATTGCTAGTGTCCCAAGTGCAGTATGTCTGTACAGTAAACTCAGGGGTTTAGGATCAAGTCTCATGCTGAGACATACTCGTGGATGTATGTAAAGTCATCCCCATTCCTCTGTATAGTAGCTGCATTGCTGGTGTTCTACTGTCCTAAGCCTAGTATAGCTTACTGTCTGTGGAAATAGGTGAGGGATGAATGCAGTCAGCACTTGTTCCTGTATGCCTCATGTTGCAGAATAAAACTGCCAGGACTGACTGAAGGAAGTGTTTTTGTGGTGCCTGTGTACTTAGGGTGAGCACAGGGATGGTTATTAGTTTTAAAGTGCCTACTCCTATTTGAAGTGCCTTAAGTTGATTGAAAGCTAATGAAATCTATTCCTGGGTAGAGCATGTCACCATATTTTAATAAAGTAATGACCTAGTGGGCAGCTGAATCTACTTTCAAATTGACCTTACATTAGCTATGTGCTTGAGCAGCTGGTCCTTACCCTTCCATTCTAGGAACTCCAGAATCCATGCAGCTGTCCTCACCTTAACCAATAACATGAAGCATTTGCTACAATTTCATGAAGCTTTGGAAGGACAAGGACTTTGATTACAGTATTTCTCTTCTGCAATCACTTTGGAAACTTGCAAGTCCTATTTAGAAGCCCTAAATACATCAATTATCTACTAAGCGCTGAGTGCAGCTGCATGAACCTTTCTTTTGGATCTCAAAAGCCTAGCTGACTTAATGATAGTCTTTCTAGAGGAGATGAGAGGCTTTTAGTATTGCTGTGTTAGGTGCTTTGATTATGTAAGGCATAAGAACTTAGGCTATGGGATCTGTAAACTCATAGGGGAAACAAAGCATTACCTGTTTTAAGTTGGAACTCAAAGAGGATTCCCTGGTGCACGTAAGTGTGTGGTGGAGCTCAGCTCTGGGAAGTTGAATCTTCGTTATGACTAGCACCTTCACTGCAAAGCATTTGCTTCCCTAAAAAATATCATGTAAGAAGAACCTCCTTCACATGTCTTAGACACTTGTTATCTCAGTGTTGACACTCAAGATTGACACATTCCTTGTCACTGAAAGAGCAGGCAGGAAGTTGTTCTGATTACCACTCTATATTTCATATTAGTGTCAGGTTAATCTTTGGAAACAGACTATAAGCTAATTCAGAGTCTGTTTTACTCCAGTTCCAGCCCTGTTATGGCAGAAGCTCCCAGCATGGCTGTATTGCAGACATGTTTTTGGTTTTCACTCAGTTGGGGAACAAAGCATTCCCAAAGGAGTGAAAATGCAGAATGTGTCTCAATGCACAACAGATGCATTATAATCTTAACTGTAGGAGTGCAAAGCTTCCTGCAGAACCCTGGTATTGTATTAACAGTGCACAACCTCAGGTTCTTTGCTTTCTCTGGATCAGCTCAGAGCTCAGGCTGGCCAGCTTCCCTGAGAGCTGTAGCAGTTGACACATGGTTCTTGCTCAGAACACTGTCTAAAAGGCTTATATAACCCCAGGAAGCAAACTTAACTGAAAGTACAGCAAAATAAGTCCGTAACTAGTTCAGTTTTGTTACCTGTATTAGGGGAGACACAACTGTGATTTCTATTGAGGATTGGAAGGTTTTATAGGAAAGACAACTCTGCGTGGCAATACACATTGTGTATTTGCTACCTTGCTATTCTAATGATGTTATCACAGACTTTTAGATTTCTTTATGGAAAAATTTCAAAGAAATCTTGTCCTCAAGCATGAAAGTCACCTGGAAACTAAAGGGGAACAAATATATTTAAATCCTGCAATTATGCATTAAATAGCTTGTAGGACTAATTAGGAAAAAGCTATGTGGAAACAGCTTGTGCTGTACTCCACTGAAAAATCTTGTAAGGCTTTGATTACTTGCTAATTATTCAGAGTGTTAGGAAAGCTGATTAAGCAGCTCTTTTCAAATTCTACCATGAAAGCAAAATAAGTAGCCCAGCAATCCCTCCTGCTGTATCTGTAATGGGTTTGTTGTAAGATCTGTTATAAGACCGATTTTTCTCTACAGCTGTGAACTGGGTCTCAGACTTAGTTTATTCAGTTCCCTTATGCTTAAGGAAGGAAAGAGCTAGGATATTGCTGCAAAAAAAAACCCAAAAAAACACAGGATAGTTGGGAGAAAGCAGAAATAGCCAGAGCTATTCGATCTGTGCAGCTGTTCAAAATTATTTTTAGATTGTATTTCTCATTCACTGCATCATTCTCACCTATGGACTTACTCAGTACATTGTAACTATAGTACCATTCAGCAAGAATAAGCCAAGTGGTGGGGGATGAATAATTTAAGAGCTTTGGATAGTGAAACTGCCTGAGATGGCTTTGTGCCAGGTACCTTGTACTTGCAGATGTTCAGCTGCTTTTTATGGTTCTTTAAACTGGTATAAGCTTTCTACACATCGATCAAACACTGATAAGGAAGAAACAGTTGTCTTAGTACTCATGTTTTCTTTTATTTCCCTTCCCCATTCCTGGCCAGCTCTGTAGTTTGGCTTACTAAGTGAAGGAGCATAATCGGACTCTTTTTCACGTAAAGAACTGCTTGTATGGAAGGTCTTGCAAGTCAGCACAGCTGTTGGTACACTCAAACTCTGGGGCTCAACCCCTGGTTACAGCTGTCTCCTTTTCTAGCCTTTCAAACTGGGACTAATCCTGTCATCTGCTCTTATTCCTGTAGAAATGTGGCACTGGATCTTTGAATCATGAGGACAGACTTGGCCAGTGCCAAATTTGGGATAGATATTTTTTGATTGTTATAAATTTCTTCTACCCCCAATAGTGTGTTGTGTGTATGTATTTTATTTCTGTAGAGTTGTGGAACAAGTGTCATACTTACAGGAAATCATTATCCTTGCTGTCTGCACACTTTTATCATTAGCAAAGGCAAGCACCTCACAGACTGAAGCAAGTGACTGTCAAGCCTGTTGGTAAACACTGTCAAACATCCAGCCTAGATCCTTCTTATCTTTTTTTTTTTTTTGCACAGTAACCTCTACTGGATAAGCAGGTTGTCTGGAACCAGAAGACTCTTTTGCACTGTCATTGCTTTTCTCCTAGATACAGAGAGACAGAAGTCAGAAAAGCTGACTTCAAGCTTTTCAATGTTGTTTTCCTCTATCTGATAGCAAATGGTGTTTGATTCCTGTCAACTCCTTAGTGTTTTCCTCTGTGGGAGAACACTTCCAGGAGAATAATAAACTAGAACAACAGTGTTACTGCTGTGGCTGTGGCAGTTGAACATGCTGAGAGGTAGAGAAGAATGGCAGTTGCCTATGGGTAAGCTGAAGCACTGACTTTGGGGGAGAGAGGCAGCCCCTAGGGGTTTGAGTCCTTACTAGGTGTTCTGCTGTGATGTGGGTAGCAGCCTCATGTTCTCCAGCTCTTAAACAGGGAAGACATGCTGTAATACGTGTGCCAGTTCACTATGGCTTAAATGCTGCAGTCACTGAAAGTAGAGGATGGGTGTAATGGCCACTTTACTAAATAAAAGCTGTCTAAACTGGGAAGGAGGCAGTTTAATCAATGAGGCCAGTCTGTATTTTTAAACAGTTCTGACTTTTATACAGTTTCTGTGGGCAGCAAACTTCTGTACACCAGTTATGTTAGGTTTTTTTCAGAGGCTGAGGGAACATGGAAGTTCTGTAAGGGGCTTTAAAGTTTTGCTGCTACATGTTTGCTGTGCCTTCATCACATTGAACTGTCTAATTGAGCTGATGCAGGCAAAGCTGTTTTCTGCAAATTTAGTGGGGAGGATGTTGACATCTGCAGACTTCTAGATGGGCTTTCTTGATTGGAATACAAATTTCACTTCCTAGCATCAAATAATGGGTAAATTTTGATTTTTAACGTGTTTGTTTAAATGGCTCCAAATGCCTCTATAAAGGTAAAAAGACCTCTCACCTATGGTAATAGAGGCAACATTCCTCAGGGTGTCCTCTGGTGTGGACTGTTTTCTGGGGTTTCTGCTGTCAGTATCCAGTATATTGCAGCACATCAAAGGTGATGCAGGAGTTGATGTTTAAAGTGTTAATCGCCTCAGATGAAATGAAGTAATGCTCCAGAAATAAGCCTGTTGCTGAACTTCCACTTCAGCTCTTTGAGGACCTGAATGCTGATGCTTGCTATAAAAATAGCACAGTTTTCATGTGCTTTGTGTGAGCTGCTTATACAGCTGCTGCTTTCCTAAATTCCTGCATACTGGGCAATGTTATGTGTTCTAAAATTATAATCTCCTGCCTGAGAGACACTAAAACTTAATCCACCATCACATGTTGGAATTGTTTTTAATATTAAATAGTATTGCTAGGAGAATGTTTGTTTGAAACACCTATGAATTCTGCAGATTTTGGGCACTGTTGTGGACAACCATTTATGAAGATATGGGGCTGCGCTGTACAGCTGAAACACAGCATTTGGAGCTAAAACATTATCATTTGTGGGCAGAGTTGTGTAACTGGCTGTGAAATCACTTAGTCAGGACTGATGACTTCTGTACTTGTGCTGTATAAGTGCACTTCCATAATATATACTTCGTGTCTTCAGACCTGATCTCCTGTCTGCTTTCTGCTGCAGAATTCTCTTAGTAGATGTTATAGGACTGGTTACTGGAAGCAAAAACCAGTACACTCAAATATTTGTCTTTACTCAGTGCCTGAGAGCTATTTAAATGGACCAAATCAAAACAGGAAAATGAGTCAGTTAAAAACCTGTGGGTGTGGAGCAAAATGGGAAGCCATTTTTGTTTTGCAGAAACTGTTTTGTTTCCAGTATAAAACCCTTTGCCTTCAGATCTGCATTGTTATCAGTACTTGCTTATGACACCTCATCCTTGAGTGGGCACGTGTATACCTTTCTGGCATGGCGTAGCACAAGGTCTTCCTGACGTCTGTTTGCCACCTCGCTGACTGCTCATCTCCTGTCATCCCTAAACTGCCGTGGCAGAACAGCGTAAACATTGTTTATAGGCAGGATGTCTGTGATGGACCCTCGTATGTCTGTGAGCAGCTTTGTTGGAATGGGACGCAAGGAGAAATCCATAATGAACACTCTCCATATCCTGCAACGTTCTGTGCTGGGATGATCTCTCTAGTTCACTGCTTTTCAAGGTCACTTTTTATAAAACCTGCTGTAAAACAGAAGGTGAAGTCTGCCAGGTCCTTGAACATTGTTACTGTTTCTACATGATATCAATGCTAGAAGGAAGCCACCTGCTTGTGGGGGGGGGCTTGTTTGACATATGTAATTAAATTGAACAATAGTAATAGCTTTGACATAATCTAAAGGGCAGTGCTTGAATTCTCCTTCAACTGAATGCTATGCAGTTGCTCAGTCTGCATTATATTTAGCTTGCATTTCTATGAGACAGCCTGCTGAGATTGTTTTGTTAGGTAGGTCATAAAAAAATTACCCTGAGTACATGTTCTTCTGTTGGCAGTGAGAGTTACAGAGGAGCATCTCCTCTCAACTGTTCGTCATGAGGATTGTTGGATTTGCTGTGGCAGAGTCTGTGCTACTTTTGCCATCAGCTTTGGATGGTTGGTTTAGTTCAGCTTGGTTGAGTATGCAAATGTCTGTTTTTCACATAAGCTAAATTTTATTTAAGCCTATTATCTGATCTGCCTTTTCAGAGCATGAGGGCTGTTGCACAATTCCTGGCAAGCTGCTTTTCCCCTTACTGATGTGGTATCATGCACCTCCATGACTGAAGAGTGCCTTCTATGCTCTTTTCTCTGTTTTTAGCAAAAGCAAACTAAAAATAAACACACATCTTGGATAAAAAGGTGCTTAGTCCTTTAGTCCTCTACAGTCTTGCACTGTTAGGCTCAGTACTTGGTCTTGGAATTTATTGTAGACTTGGCTTTGCTGTAAGATATAGCCAGAAGTCATGTATAGGAAGACTTTCAGAAACAGATAAGTCCACTGCCAGAAGAAAAGGAGCATAACAGCTCATTTGTCTGATTGATTATAAGGGTGCTTGGCAAAGCCAAACTTGGCCCACAGCTGAGAACAGCTTTTACTGGAATGTATTAACAGAGGCATTGCTTTGTTACTGTCAAAGGTTTTGTAGTAGCTTAGATTCGCAGCTTCTCTTGACAAATGACACTCTGACATTCTTAATTGCTGCTTGCTTTTGCATCAGTCTGGAAAGGTGAGTTGTAGTCTGTCATTTTTTCACTGGTTATGCGAGATCTATACAGTCTGTACAACTTCTCTTGCTTTCACTGTTGAAGTCTTGATATTTGTTCTCCTGGAGCCTGGATACTTAAGGGAATTCAAGTTACCTCTCTTACCACAAGCTTGTTACTTAAAGGGTGATGGGCAGTAGTGAAAAAACGCAGATGAGATAACACTTGCACGCATTTCAGAGCTTTAATTACTTTGAAGGAGAATGCAGTTTGCACTTACTTGCACTTACACTGAAGCATATTAACAGATATCTGTTCATTACTGTCCGCCAGTGTTGTGTTGGATGCAGAATAATGCTTTGCGTATCTTTGCAGCAGACAGTGAGGTGCTTAAACAGCAGACTGGTGTTCACAGATAAGCTAAGCTTTTGATTTCCTTAGTTCATAGGATGCTCGGATGCTGACTTGACTCTGATTGGAGGAAGCAATGTCTGAACCTGTGTAAGGTTTCATAGAGTTTTATCTTTGAGGGAAATGTGGAACACGGGTATCGCTTGTCAGTCATTTATGAAGAGTCCTAGGAATCCCTGTCTTCTAACAAAGAACATATCAATGAAACTGCAGCTTGTGTGCACAGCATAAAGGTGTTTTTATTACTGCAGGTAACCTTCGGTGAGGTTATTTGAAGGCAGGTCTTTTCTCCCTCCCTCCCAAAGAAACCAGCTGTGACATGAGGAGACGCTGGTAAACAGCAGACTTGAAGCTATTTGTCTTCATTTAAACTCCAGCGGTAGTGGTGAAGCTTTGAAGACTCTTCGCATTTCCTCTGTAACAACGTCCTGTGGTTTGCGCTGTGGCATCTGTTCCAGAGGATGATCAATTTACAGCTGGAAATTGAAATGTAGGCAAATATGAGGAAAGAGTATGAGGAAAGGCTTAGTGCTTGTGGAGATTCTTGATTTATTTTTTTTCATCAGGTTGGTAGCAAAAACCAGTGATGGCTGTATAACTTAAGTGCTGTAGCTGAAGTTGCTTTCCTGTAAGCCCTACAGGGTAAGATTTAGGGTTTTACCTGGGACCATTTTTGATTTGCAAAGTGCTGTGTGGAAGCAGATCACCAAACTTTGCAATACATTTGTTTAACCTAAGATTAGAAACGATGCAACAGTGGCATCTGAAGCTCTTCTAAAAGAGCTGTACATCTTATTATAGGTTGTCTTTGACAACTCTCCTCAAAAACTGTTAGCAAGACCCATCTGCAAGGGACCATTCTGAAAGAAGACAAAAAGCCAGGCAAGTTATCATCTAGTGTGGGGTGTGGCTATTGACCTGAACTGGCTGTCAAATAAGCAATGGGATGAAGCCAGCTGTTTTCCCTTATGCTTGAAGAGCAGCATCTCTCCATCTGGCACAGTTTCTGTTCAAAACCCTTTGCAGTGAGTTGTATGTGAGTTGAGCAGAGCCATCTGTAGTTCTTCCTGTGCAGCCCTATTTACACTAACTGTTCTATCATGATGGATATCTACTTTCAGTTGTGAGAACATATCCACTGACTGTTTTCCATCTCTACCAGTAATTGCTGAAGATGAGCCTGCACAGTCCCCAGCATTGCCGGAGATATCTGCATGACCAGCACACTGCACATCACTTTTGGCGAGACCTGTCTGTTGTGCATAGCTCCTGGTGCAGAGATACCAGTCTGATAAAAGATAGTGCTGCTGGCCTCATATAGATTCTCTTGAAGAGGTTTTTAAAGTTGAGTGATCAAATCCAAGATGTGCAGAGGGCTAACTTACAAGGTTACAAACATTAGTTGGCAGGTTTTGCATCCTTTATTGAAGTGATACCAATTTTTGGTCTCTTTGGAAAGTGTTCTTGGAAAAAACTGAGTGAGCTGTACCATGAACTCCTGTGCTCTTTTGACTGAGAAGTCTCATTGTAGATAAGGAAAAAGAACAAGAAGAAACATCCTGCTGGTCTTGTCTTGCTAAGCAAGTCTGGATAGTCCTTATTTTTATAAGAAGCCTTTCTGCACAAGGAGCTGTGGAATCATAAGAGCTGACATGAGGAAGAATGTCCAGCTGTGTGAGTAGGTAGTGTCAGAGCACAAGGGTAAGGTTTCTACCATAGTCTACTGGAGTATGGTCTTAAGTAGTAGCACTGAACCCTGTATTGCTTAGCTTTCTGTGAGTAGGGAAGAGTGTGATTTGTGATTCTGTGGTTGTGCCTCCTGTGGCCTTAAAGTCAAAGGGAAGTAAATGCAGGAATTACTAAAAACACAATGGGGAAGGAGTGGCTAATCTCATGGGATCTAAAAGAAATGTCAGCGGCTCTCTGGCTTCTTTTGGATACCCCGATCTGTGTAGCAGAGACCACAGCTTCATAATTGGAAGCTTGTCCTCTGAGTCTGCTGCTCTCCAAAACAATAAGTCATTTATGCTTTCCTGTTGTGACTTGATGTAATCGCCTTTTTCAAGGTAATGGCTCAGTCTCCTCTTTACAGAGTGGCCTGGTGATTGCCCTACCACCGCTATGTAAGCAACTGTATGTTTCCTGGTAAACCACTTGCAGCTCTGTCTGGGCTAAAAAAAGCCTGATAACTAAGCCTTCGGTGCCTACTGGCTAACAGCTGTTTTCCATGTACCTTTTTGAGGGTCAGTAAGTCAGGAGAAGATCCTATTTGCTGCTTTGTCACCTAGCTCAAATAACCTTGATAAACATAACTGGTGAACTCCACTCTCTTAGCTGAAAGCTATTTATTATTCATGGGGTTTTGACAATTCTGCCAGCTCCTTTTGAAATGTCCCAACTTTACCTAACTCTGAGAGGCAAAATAACCTGGTAGCTGTGTTCCTCACTTAGTGGAGAAAAGCAGCTGTGTGTAAAATTGTCCCAACCACAAAGTCTTTGGCTTCTGGTCTTCTAGAAGTTGCTTCGAATCCTGTTGTTTCTGCCACTGGCTTGTACAGTCAGGTGCTTACACAAGTTCGTGTGGCTTATCCTGGCAGGCTTCAGTGTTTCAATTAAAGTGGATTTACAGCACTATGGGTTCTGGAGGCCAGTTTGGTTGGCTAGCAACATGTTGGCCCCCTGTGTGTTTGATGAGGAGCCATTTGTGCACGTAATACTTTTAATACAGAGGTGTGTCTGATTTTTGGCTGCTTATGGCACTCTCAGTACTGATCTCTTTAGCTTTGAGAGTATATCTCTTGTGAAAGTCTGCAAAGTGCAGTCGCAGTAAAAACAAACACATATTTGTTACTATACTTGGTAGTAACTGACTGATTTGTTATGGGAATGCTTATCTACTCTCAAAGCCTTGTTAACACAGTAAGAAAAAGCAATAAAAATCACTGCCTCTTTCAGGTACATTCCACCCCTGATCTGGGGAAAGAGTGGACATATCCAGACTGCCCTCTATGGAAAAATGGGGAGAGTGAGATCACCACATCCATATGGACTTCGCAAGTACCTCACGATGCCAGATGGAGCGACAGCCACTTTTGATCTCTTTGAGCCACAGGCTGAGCACTGCATTGGAGGTCAGTCAAAGAGCCACTCTATAAGCTGCAGCTAGTGGCTAATCTTGAGCCTGTTCTCTGAGGTGTGGGTGAGGACACTGCTGCTTGATGTTAATTCTGGTGATAGAATGAAGCTGCACAGCACTACTAACCAATGTGGGAAGGCTGTGAGGCCTGCTTCTATACCTCTATCTCAGACAGCAGGAGAAAGAGTTAGACTACTTGTGGCATGGGTCAGAGAGTTAAGGAACACAAGAAATGTTTACCTCCTTAGAAAGAGGTTCTTGGTAGTCAATCCTAACAGTGAACGTATTTAAAATTTGGTGTAGAAACAAGCTTTGTGTGTACAGGGTATGAAGGAATCCCAATGTGACAAACTGTATGAAAAAGCAGAAAACCATGGTGATTTCTTAGAGAATTCTATATGGTGGTTTAGAGTGAATGCAGGCTTTCTAAACTCACTAATAATAAACTCACTACTAATAAACAGAGTTACTGTGGCTTCAGAGGTATGACTTGCTCCTGCAGTAGCTGATTCATTGTAAGCCCATGAAGACAAAGCAGAATTTTCTTAGCTGCCAGCATTGAGATCCTTGTGGTATCTCAGAACAGTAACTTATCTTTATTGCTGAAGAAAGCTTTCATAATGAGGAAAAAATTCAGCAGCTAGAGTTGCTAATGTTGGATCTTTGCACATGAGTCCAATGGCTAATTTAAAGGACGTATGCTAATTGTGACTGTAATTTACTGTGTGTACTTGAATTACAGCAATTACTTTCTTAGTTGATTAAATAATATCTTTTTAAACTAGCAAACAGTGTCAGCAGATAGATATCATTTGATTAGCCACAAAGCAGATGATGGCTAATTTCAGCTGGTCAGTGTTTCTGTTTAGCAAGGCTTCATGTTGAACATCTGTGCTACTTCCAACTGCAGAAGGGAAATGAAGGAAAAATAGTGTAGCCAGTCTGCTTGATGCATGAAGGGGAAGTGGGTTCCGGAGTTCAACATGCTTAGCATTAACAACAGGCTGTCAGAAGGCAGAAAATGTGTAGTGTATCAAAAACATCTTTAAAAGGGAAGAATTTTCTCTTGGTCTCTAGGCAGTGTTTGTAGAACTGTTTGGGAAGCTTTCCCTTAAGTTAGAAAACTGTTGATCTCTTGTAATGTGAAGTACTCTTGCATCTGTAGCACTAGAGCTGCAAGTATTCTGTCCCATACTGGATTTTTGGCAGACTAGTAGGATTTTTAACTTGCTTCTGCTAGATGGTTTCCCATGGATCTGAAATACAAACCTTCAGAATATCTTAATTTGCATTAAGTGACATTTACTTAACTTCTCTCTTTCTGTGTGCAGAGGATGTCACAATGGTGATCTGCCCTGGGATTGCTAACCACAGTGAAAAGCAGTATATCCGCACTTTTGTGGACTATGCACAAAAAAATGGGTACAGGTGTGCTGTCCTGAATCACCTGGGAGCTTTACCAAACATTGAGCTCACTTCTCCACGCATGTTCACATACGGTAGGTACTTTGACAGCTGGGGAATGTATTTTCAAGCTTGTGGTATTTCTAGGGCTTGATTGGGCTCTTTCAACATAACACAACTGCTGTATCTGGATGTGGATAATTTTATAGTGCTTCTTAGAAACTAAACTGAACTTAACATGTGAGGAAGAGGGGAGATGCAGGCTCACTTGTTTTTTTTTTTTTTCCTCTTGGCTCTTTACACATGTATCTTAATCAAGGAGGCAAGTTTTTAGAGAACTTGTGAAGGAAAAGCCTCTTAAGGTTACTAAGAACCTGCTCAAATGATTTTTGGAGATGTGGAAATGTCAGTTTAGTGGAATGTGAAACAAAGCTGGCTCTGAAAGGTAAACACTACTTCTGAGGCCTTGTAAACTGTAATGTGAGAGGTGCTGATACCACACTATCCTGAATTTACATTTATGTCCTTGAAGACAGGGCTGCTTTGGATGTGACAAATAGAAAGAAACAGCAACAATAAAATGGTGACAGAAAAGCTGTGGAAGTGGTGGTGCTCTAGAACTGTGTTAAGGGTGACTCCAGCTATTCTTAACTGCCTTCCTAGTGAGAAATGTGATCTTTGTAGAATGTGGCCTCTTGTCTGCAACCTAATCTGCTTGTTTCTGGGTCCTCATGACCCTCTTTATGGCAAAATTCTATAGGTAAACCTTATCAGGAGCCAATGGTGGGTTTAGCAGTCTGGTGTAGGGATTTTCCAGGTTTTTACAGCCAACATACTAATTGCTAAGAGTTTGGATTAAATGCTTGAATGTTTATCTTGAACAGCTGAACTGCTGAAATAGGAATGCTGTGCTTGGAGGTTCTGGGTCTGCAACTAATAGGCCATAATTTTTGTTGCTTGTTTTATAGTTGCTGAATCTACTTAATAGTAGAAGATATTCAGGAATACCAGTGCAATAGTTGTATAGGTTTATTTAGCAGCTTCAAGCTTAGCATCTCTTGAACTGTGCTTGGCCTCCTTCTTTTTGATAAAAGTTGAGAACTTTCTGGCATGGTAGACCTTTTAGGGAGTTATTCTGTAGCAAATATCTGGAGATAGACCTTTCAGAGTCTTTTATAGCCTTGGAAAGGGCAAGGAATGCCTAACACTTCCGTTGAGTAAGAACAGTAAATCACTTGGCAGATTTGCTTGCTAAGTGGAGTGCCAGCAAAATTATGAGCAAATTTTAATCTGCCTTAAAACCAAATATCCAAGTGTCCTTCTGGTTCTTGCCAGGTTACTGATATATTTGTTGAGGAACAAGTAGCCTGAATCTGGGAATTCACTGAATCCTCCAGCCTTTACATCAAGTTTGACCTGTTGCTATTCTAGTTTTGGTTTTTTTGGAGTAGTTGCCAGCTGCACTCAAATCATAAAGGTCAAACACTAAAGTAATTTGACTGCTGGCTGCTTCCCCAGGAAACTAGAGCAATGCAGGGTTTGTCATCTGAGGAAAGTTGCTCATTAAGAATGTTCGCAAGGAAGTTGCTCCAGCCCTGCTGAAAAGCTCAGCCAGAAGCTTGCTTAGTCAGGCCCTGCAAAAGCCCATTGAGAGCTCTAACCTGACAAGCCAACTCTGTGCTTCCATTACCTCACTGCATCAGTGGATTTAAGGATCCTACTTTCCTAAAGCAAAGGAGCAGGCTGCTTTCCAGACACCCCACTTAAGTTCAGAAGTGGCAAACTGCCCCAGGAAGGTTATGATGTGCCCAATTCTGAAACAATGATATCAAACCCAGAGTTGCTGTACAATGCAATTTTAAGCTACTTTAGAAAGGATAGGTTTCCATTGTCAGATCATCTGTTGCCATGATTTTTAAGCAAATTAATTTCATCCTTGGCACCCTGTCAGGACTAAGCATGAGCTAAGATCCACAGGACTCATAAAACAGATACATGAACATGAGTGAATCAGAGCTCTTATTGTTTTAGGTTTATTGAAAAGTCAGGGAGGGAAAGCAGCCAAACTTTAACATGACTGAAACTTGAAGTAAGAATCTGGGTATGTTATAAGGTGATTTTTAACTTTGTCCTTATTTTTTAGGTTGCACCTGGGAATTTGGTGCCATGGTTAATTACATCAAGAAGACCTATCCTCAGACCCAACTGGTGGTTGTGGGCTTCAGCCTGGGTGGAAACATCGTGTGCAAATATGTGGGAGAGAGCCAGGCCAACCAGGAGCGAGTTCTGTGCTGTGTCAGTGTGTGCCAGGGGTACAGTGCACTGAGGTAAGTCTGGAGACATTCCTGTGCTGGTCTTGTAGGAGTGTAGAAGGGGGCTTTTAGATCTTTAGATCTAAAGGTTCTCTTGCATTGAATGGATCTGACACCACTACACATTGGATACCACCCTCCTGAAGGAGCAGGCAAAGCTTTGTTGATTTGGCAGCTTTAAATGAGCTTTCTATCAATGGTATAGAGAAGCTTCCTCTACCTGGGCAAGTACCTGCTGCCAGCTTCTGGTCTGTGTGTGTGAACTGGCCTGACTAACTCTGTCTCATTGCTGCAGCATCCTAAGAGGAGGCACTTCCTGGGCAGCCCTGGTGTGATTAACCAGGCAGGCTGGGCAGCATGACAAACGGCTGAGATGATGCCAGGTTTGAAAGCAATGGTTTCCACCTCATCACTCTGAGAAGTATCCCTTGGTTCATAATAGTTTTTTCTGGCTTCTGCATGCAGTTTTATCTGGCAGCTTTTAGCTGGGGAGGTTGGAAGGAGCATCAGTCCATGCTCTTGCTTGGTGTTACTGGAAGCATTGTGGGTTGATGAAGAGATGGAGACACTTGCAGCTGTGTTGCACAGTTTGAAAGGTGGTGAGAAGACTTACAAACCTAAAGTCTAAAATGTTAATCTGTGCTTCCCCATCCAGCTATGTTGCCTCACAAGAGCTGTGATTGCTCCACCTAGTGCTAATGCTTCCCTTTACCGATGGAGGACCTACAGTGCAGCACTTAAAGACTGGTGGTTCAACTGGGGTGCACTGAGATTCCGCATTTGCACAGTTAGCAAAGATTAAAGCAGAACTGCCTAAGCTGTTGGTTTCATATTTTACTGTGTGGACAATGATTAAGAAAGATGTAGCTGACTATCTCCACTTCTGAGCCCTGAAAGAAGGGGCTATTCATAGATTGGTTCAGGTTGAAAGGGACCTTAAAGACCATCTAGTTCCAACCCCCCTGCCATGAGCAGCGACACCCTCCACTATACCGGGTTGCTCAAGGCCACATCCAATCTGGCCTTGAACACTTCCAGGGAGGGAATATCCATAACCTCCCTGGGCAGCCTGTTCCAGTGTCTCACTACCCTCATTGTGAATAACTGATTTCTAGTCTAAACCTACCCTCTTCCAACTTGAAACCATTACCCCTGGTCCTACCACTACAAGCCCTTGGAAACAGCATCTTCTTAGCTTTCCTGTAGCCCCCTTGGGTACTGTAAGCCCGCTCTAAAATCTCCCCAGAGTCTCCTCCAGGCTGAACAGCTCTAACTCTCTCAGCCTGTCCCTGTGGGAGAGGTGCTCCAGCCCTCAAATTATCTTCATGGCTCTCCTCTGAACACATTCCAATAGTTCAATATCTTTCCTCTGTTGGTGCTCCAGAACTGGATGCAGTACTCCAGATGGGGTCTCATGAGAGCAGAAGAGAGGGGAAGGGTCACTCCCCTCGACCTGCTGGTCATACTTCTCTTGATGCAGCCTAGGATGCAGTTGGCCTTCTGGGCCACAAGCGAATGTTGCCGGCTCATGTTGAGTTTTTGGTTGACCAAGATCCCCAAGTCCTTCTCAAGGCTGCTTTCAATCTGTTCACCACGCAGCCTGTATTTGTGCTTGGGATTGCCTCAGCTCAGGTACAGGACCTTGCTCTTGGCCTTGTTGAACCTCATGAGGTTAGCACTGGGCCACCTCCCCAGCCTATCTGGGTCCCTGTGGATGGCATCTCTTCCCTCCATTGTGTCCACTACACCACACAGTTTGGTGTCACAGCAGACTTGCTGAGGCTGCACTCAATGCCACTGTCCGTATGGCTGACAAAGGTGTAAACAGCACTGGTCCCAATAATGACCTCTGAGGGACACCACTTGTCCCTGCTCTCCATTTGGACTTTTTGAGCCATTGGCCACAACTCTTTTGAGTGCAACCATCCAGCCAGCTCATTATCCAGCGAGTGGTCTGTTATCCAAATCCGTGTTTTTCCAGTTTGGTGACCAGGATGTTGTGTGGGACAGTGTCAAATGCTTTACACAGGTCCAGGTAGATGGTGTTAGTTGCTCTTCTCTTGTCCACTTGTGCTGTAATACCACAATAAAAGGGGCCATTCAATTAGTCAGGCAGGATTTGCCTCTTCATTTTCCATAGGCCTCAGCAGGGCCTCTAGGAGGATCTGTTCCTTGACCTTGCCAGGCACAGAGGTAAGGCTGACTGACCTATAGTTTCCAGAATCTTCCTTTTTTTTCTGTTTTTATAGATGGGGGGGTGATGTTTCCCCTTTTCCAGTCAGCAGGAACTTTACCAAACTGCCATGATCTTTTGAATATGATGACTAGCGTCTTGGGAGCTTCATTTGCCAGTTTCCTCAGGACCCATGGGTGGATTTCATCAGGCCCCTTGGACTTGACTCTGTCATCATCCTTAGCCCTACTTTTGTTACTGATGTATGCGAAGAAACTTTTCTTGTTTCCCTGTTAGCTCCCTGGCCAGATTTAATTCTAACTTTGCTCTAGCTTTTCTAATTTGAATCCTGGCTGCATGGACAAGTCCTCTGTACTCCTTCCAGTCAGCCTGTCCCTGCTTCTACTGCCTATAGGCTTGCTTCTTGCACCAAAGTAAGTCCAGGAGCACCTTGTTAATCCATGCTGGCTTCTTGGCGTTCTTGCCCACCACCTCCTTTCTTGGAATACACTGCTCCTGGGGTTGGAGGCATTGGTCCCTGAATAACAACCAGCTCTCTTGGGTGCCTCTTCCCTCCAGGGCTTTGTCACATGATACCCTACCAAGTAGATCCCTGAGGAGGGTGAACTTGGCTCTCCTGAGTTAGAGGGTTGCAAGCTTACTATGCATCCTCTTAGGTACCCTAACAATCTTAAATTCAACCATTTCATGATCACTGTAGCTGAGACTGCCCTTGAGCTTCATTTCACTCACCATCTCCTTGTTGGTGGGGACAAGGTCCAGGACAGTACCTTTTCTTGTAGGTTCCTTTATCGCTTTGATGAGGAAGTTACCCTCAACCTACTCTGGGTACCTCCTAGATAGCTGGTGCCATGCTGTGTTGCCCATCCAACAGATAATCTGGTGGTTGAAATCCCCCATGAGGATCAGAGCTTGTGAACTTGAAGCTGCTCTTATCTGTTTATAAAGGGCTTCATCTTCCAGGTATTTCTGGTCAGGTGGCCTGTAGCAATTAAGACAAGTCTTTTGGGTCAACAACTTCTAGGCAGATAGAAAGTGACACTATGGCAGCTCTGTGAGGAGTTTGCTATGGAGTTTGGTCTCCCAGTCTCATCAAAGTAGCTGGAACTACAGCTGTGTCCAGCTCTGAAGCCCTCAATACAGGAAGGACATGGACCTGATGGAGGTGCCACAAAAACTATCAGGAGGCTAGAATACCTCTTCTGTGGGGACAGGTAGAGGGAGCTGGGGTTCTTCAGCCTGGAGAAGATGCCAGAGAACCTGATAACAACCTTCCAGTACCTGAAGGGGACCTACAAGAATGCTGGGCAGGGACTGTTTACAAAGGCCTGTAGCAATAGGGCAAGGGACAATGGCTTCAAATTAGAGAAAGGTGTTAGGAATTGGATGTTAGGAAGCTCTTTAGTGTGAGGGTCGTTGAACACTGGAACAGGTTGCTTTAGGGAGGTACTAGTTGAGGCCTTGTCCCTGGAGATATTCAAGGTGAGGCCCTACAAGGCTCTGGACAACCCGATGTAGTTGAGGAGATCTGTGCTCACTGCAGGGAAGTTGGACTAGATGGCCTTTGAAGGTCCCTTCCACCCTGGCTGATTTTATGATTCTATGCTGCTGATGCTCTACCTGTGCAGGGACCAGTTTGATAGTAAAAGTGTCCAAAGACACCTATTATGAGTTAAGGTCTTACTGATGAAGGCAGCTTTTCTGGATGCATTAAGATGTGACTAAAGCTTAATGTGTGCTGCAGTAATTTCAGCATACCAAATGGCTTTTGAGATCAGATGGAACTACAACTAAAAGCATGTGTAACCTACTCCTGGGTTTGCATGAGATCACACCCTTAAAATCTGAGCAGATGTTGTCAAGAACAGCTATTCCATTTTGTTTCAAGTAAAATAGTGTCTTGGGCTTCTGGCATGGACCATCCTGTGGAAGCCAGCTCAACTGCAGCCATCAGACAGGGTTTGCAAGAATCACATCTGGTTACTGTTCACTTGGTTCATCTGCTATTACACAACTCTGTATTGCTGGTCTCCAGAATGATGTTGCACGTCATCCTGTTCCCAAAGTGGATTTCAGTAATGTTGTGATGTACCGGTAGAACAGCAGGGCAAGGACACCCTCTTTAACAGCACTGTACTCGGATATTCCTGTGGAAAGAAACAGCTGCTCTTCTGTCTTTTAACAAAAGTCTTCATCGAGTTATGTGATAGATTACTGAGCTCTTGACTCCACCTGCTGGGTGAACATCCACTAGCAAATCTCTAGTCGAAAAACACCTGCTCTGCTTTACCAGGCTATAAAATAGCAGAGAGGCTTGTCACACCTTGTGTTTCTCTACTTACTATCTACCTCTGCTTTTACGTGCTAAGTAGATGATGATCTAAGGGAAAGCAAGGTCAGTAACTATTAAGCAAAAGACAATGGTGTCTGTGGTTATAGAAGCACCTCCAGGTGGAATGGTTAAGCCTTAGTTTAAGTTACAGCAGTGGAATGATAACTGGCCTCATCCTTCTGGGCTGTGATTTCCCAGTTAGACATGGCCAGTCATTTTGTTTATTGAACTGTACAGCCTTTATCTTGCAAGTAACAAGTGAAGGAGAATAGTGGTGGTGAGCATTGTGAAAGCCTTTTCAGAGCATTAAGCACGAGTCCCATAGATAAGCATAATAAAGTAACAATACTGGGATCTGTCAGAAGAACATGAAGCTCTTGATTTAATGAATTAACACAGAGTCTGAGGAATTTGTTCTCTAAGGCTGAACAGTTGACATCTCCTTATTCTTTAATCTCTGCCTGCACAGGCTTGCTTCTGCTTCTTGGTGCTGTGGCATGCATCTTTGCCATATCTGCAGGCTGTGGGCAGAATCCTCAGCTTTGGTACCTGTGCTTTCCTCAAAATACCAGGCACTGCTCTTTTTCTGTGTTTGCAGCCTTTAACATTAGCAGCACTACTGTCTATCACAAGAACTGTGGAGAAATGTAGTAGCTTTAACTTAAAATGTCTTGTAATAACTTAGCAATGTATTTCCTTACAAAATGCTTAAGAAGTATCTTCGTTCTCCTGCACTGGCATAGCCGTGGTAGGTGTAGATTGGCTGGACAAAAATAGGTACTTTGAAATATAAAAATTACAATTCTGTACTCCAAATTCTGTACTCCAGCATGGTGTACCACAAGAAAACAGCTTGCTTTTGCTCTGCTGGAGGACTTTCTGGTTGTAGCTCAGGAGGTCATGCCAAGTCTCCGGTAGTTTGCATGATATGTTAATGCTTAAATGCCATCAGTACTTCAGTAGCTGAAACTGCTCCCAGCATTCTTAGGTTGCTCAGTAAACGATAGTGTGTTTCCTCAGTAACAGCAAACCCTGCTAAGAGTGAGGCTGTAACCTGCTGGTGACCCTGCATAGCAAAGGAATGCTGGTGTCTGGTAATGCTCACTAGTCTGGATGACTTTTAATTCTGTTTGTAACAGCAGCTGTGAAGTGCTCTTCTGCTTTGAGAATAGGTAACTTCAACTCAGATGCCAGTTGCAGCTGCAACCAGTATTTATTTATTCCTACAACTCCCGCCAGTGAAGCTAAAATAATGGTAATAGTGGTTCTGCATATTGGAAACATCTGTACAAATTACTTCCTCTGTGGAGCTGTATATACAACAGACAACACTCTGATCAGCAACAGGCTTTAATCTTTTCCTTGATAGTCCTATTAGGAAAACTGCATTCAACTTATGCAAAGGGATACTAAAATCTTCTTGTCAGTTTTGCAGATCTTGATTGATGGCTCTTAAATGTTCTGATCAAAATAGCTAATTACATTGTGCAGAATGAGACTGCAGATCAGTTTTCTGATACTACCCAACTTTATCAAAATGGAAGTAATTTACTGGAAAGGTTAAGCTTTGACAGAGAGGGCCTGAAGATTTGTCATAGCCCATAAACTGTAACATCTTAGGGCAGCCTATTAATCTGATCTTTCAACATCTCCATTAACAACTTTTTGATTGATCAGTACTGTGGGGTTTGGGTTTTTTTTGTAGGGCACAGGAAACCTTCATGCAGTGGGACCAATGTAGAAGATTTTATAACTTTCTCATGGCAGACAACATGAAGAAGATCATCCTTTCTCACAGGTACTGCAGTAAATAAATCACACTGGTAGCACTGTTGGATCAGTAGTTTTATTGAATTTGTTGTCTTAGTCCTTTAAAATAGGACTCCTGTAAGATTATACCCTGGTTTCTTGCTTGGTCTTCAGATGAACCAATAGAAGGGGAGCCCATGTCAGTCTCATTCATGTACTGTTAAATATGCAAATAACCTTTGGTTATCTTCGTAGAAGAAAGCAGGCTTTGTCTTTTTGACTTCTGGGGAAACTTGGCTTAATGAATAAACAAGATGTGCACAGGAAAGCATTGCAATTAGACTTCAAAGTGGAGTATTCTGCATCTGTTTCACTTCTAGCCAAAGAATTCCCTATTCAAGGAGACTCTTGTTCTGCCACCTACCTGAGGTAGGACTAATCTTCCAGATCTGTATGGAGCTGCTGCTTATCAGATAAGCAAATAGTAAACTGTAGCTCTGGCTTCTAGCTGTTCCTCTAGAAAGATTATGTAGCAAACAGAATACTTAGTGTTGCTCTTCTTAGAGTGCAAGTGTACTTGTAAGATCCCTGTACTGGTGTTGTAATCCCACATAACAAATATGTGTGCTTGAGCATCAGAAGTTTTCTGGACACTACTTTCTAGGACAAAAAATACGTAAGTAACCTCATCTGTTGTATCTAACCTTGCCTGACTCAAGGGAAAAGGAGGTGACTGTCTATGATCTCAAATTAAGAGCATGTCTGTCTTAAAAACTTTTGGTTCATTGTTTACACTCCTGTGAGGTATGAAACACTTGTGGAAGGAATGAGAGCAGCTGATAGGTAGAGTGATACACACAATTCATTGGAAATAGACAAATATTTAGCAAACTTGGCCAAATATAACATGCAAAGTTAAGTAAGAAGTAAGCCCTCACTAAAAGGTATTTAATTTATAACCCAGAAAAAGCCGGTGCTGGCTTGAAGGGTAAATCTGTTAAGTAAACTCTTTCCATGATCACTTGTGCTCTAAGGCAGCTCCCACGCTTCCCTCCTACTCTGCTCTGCAGCTGCCTCTGAAGGGGAATGAAAACTTCCATTTGTGGCTTTTATTCATTTTATGAAGGCATGAGTTCTGTTAAAGAAATACATCCTTTCCTGCAGGCAATAACTAATTATGGCAAGTGGCTGTAGTAAGCAGCTTTCCACTAAGGTAACATTCCAAGAAAATTTGGCTGTGTGAGCTAACCCTATATATGTGTTGGGGAGGCTTTAGGACCAGATGATGGAGATGCTATGCCTAGGACTGTTAGTGCTCTCACCCAGACCACCCACAGGTTTAGTCTGAAGCCAAAGGGCCCTTCTAACATGGCTGCAGCCTGTGCTGCAGATACCTTTTGGTGTAGTCTGTTGTTGACAGATTGTTTTTTAGAGGCCCCTCATGTACTTTTTCAATACACAGGAAAACTTCTTTATAAAAAAAGAGACTAATGGTGTTTTTGTTAAGCCTTACTGCAAAGGAAAGAGGGCAAATGAGTTGTGCTTGTTCCCAAGAAAGCCTCGTGTTGCCCACTTCTAGGCCTGCCTTGTGTCATACTTGGTTGCCCTTGAATGGATAATGGCTATGCTACCCTTATGTTATTTGGAGACATTTTTCTCGGTGTTGCTTTTTCAGGCAAGTTCTTTTTGGAGAAAGCAACATGAAGAAACCACAAAATCTGGCAGATGCTGATCTGGGCAAACTCTACACAGCAACATCCCTGATGCAGATTGATGATAACATCATGAGGTATGAAGTACAATTCTTTATACTATATAGAACTCTGAAAGTACCTTGCCTTTCAGGTGGTGCTCTTTTATGCCCCTTGCTGTGCCTGTAGCAATCTACTTAAATACAGTGCTGACAACCTTGAATTCTTTCTTGTCTTCAGATTAAATACAACCAGGAAGAAAAATCCTTATTGACAGTCGCAGCTTCCCTAAAATCATCCAGGTGGCATTTAGTTATCAGAGATGCCTGAACCTCAATCCTTCAGTAATGTGGGAAGAGGCCAGCTCTGCCTGTTAGCTCTAGTGAAAAACTACTTGACAATGTGGAAAGCAGTTCAGAACTGCTCTTGTATGTCCTTAGCCTTGCTTGAATTTTGAAAAGCTTTATCCTCCAAAACCACTACTACCTTCTCCATGAACATTAGGGTCAGCTGAGATGATAACTTTTCTTAGTTGTCATACTAACATGTAAATTAAGCTGTTTTATTAAGCAGTGACCTTGAAAACAGCATAGCACTTTCTTACATGGCAGTTTTTGTACTGTGGCATGTTCTGTATCAGGCATTGATGCCTTTCCAAAATTAAGCTGTAAATTGTCAGTTATCTGGCTTTTGCCAGATTTGCAAGAAAGTATTGCTGCCTGCTTTTTAAAAGCAATTCCTGGGGAAATCATCTTACTCGTCCCTCATCCCTGAGGCCTCTGTAGTTTGGGTCAATACTTTTGTTGTCACATTTAATAAAAAGCATTTGATTATAGGTTTACTGGGTTCTTGATTTGGGATGGAGGCTGAGGATTTAGCAGAGAACTGAAAGCACAGTGAATTCTGGGTGGCGTGTAGGCAAGCCCCTTTGTCCAGTATGCTTGAGGTTCATAAACTTTGGGTTTGTAGTTGAAAACTGTTCAAGTAGGATGCTTTTAAAAAGAAATGCCCTGAAGGCTCTTAGATTTCAACTGGCATGTTTAACTTGTACTTTCTATCACAATATTTGAGCAAGTACATAAAGCAGAAAGGCATGTGTTGCCAAAAGTGTAGATGAGACAGTGTGGAAAGAGGAAAGAGCTTTGGCCATGAAAATGGAGACATTATTCCTATCTCTGCCTACATGTTCTCACTTGAAAGTAAGAGTCAGTCACATGGGTACTAGAATCAGATGATTGCAGTGACAGTCTTCTCTGTTTCAGGAAGTTCCATGGCTACACTTCTCTGAAGGAATACTATGAAAAAGAAAGCTGTCTGCAGTACTTGCATAGGGTAAGCTCTTAAAATGGAGTCTGCTCTTGTACCTTCATTCTTCTTTTTGGAGAGAAAATGCACTGTGGTTTCGGTTGCTGATACCTAGACACAGCTGTCTCTCTTGCTGGGATTTTCAGAAATAATCAGACATGGTTTATTGGAATGGTATTTCAGTTCTTGTTACCTCTGATAATTTGAACTAAATCGTCATCTAGGCTCTTAAAAGCTCCAAAATGACAGGTAGTAGCACCCAAGTGATCTACATAAAGCCATGCATTCATTTGAACCACTTGGAGTGTATGAGCATAAAGTGGGAAACAGGTGGCTTGATAGAGCCTGAAACTTCAAGGAAGAAAGACTAAACACTATGAAAGGGACTCTCTGTGCTGTTTGGCAGGCAGAATTAAGTTTTACAGAAGTGAAATCAGAAGATTAATTATGCCTTAATCAACTGAACTAGAAGATGGAGATGTTCCAGAGGAGTTACCTGGATTTTTAACTCGGATCTCTGGAACAGCTCATACTAGCTGCTTGATGTGCAAAGCAATACAGAGAAAAAAAATGGTGTAGCTATTTGAATGCAAAGAATGGGGAAGATGTGTGACTTGATCTGTATTTGCTTTGTACTCCTGTCCCTTTTCATACTACTGAGTTGAAAAAAACCCCAAGTGCTTCAAAGTGGTGAAAATGTACTAGTCTTAATTTTGATTTTTTTTTTTTGCTTTTATGATGCTTCTGCAGGCAGAGGGCAGTTATGAAAGAAGTTGCCCTGATTGAGCTAAGATGCCTTTATAATTGATGGGCTGAAATGTAAACGCCAACCCTTTTAATATTTGGTTTGTGTTTTCCTTTTCTGCTGTTTCTTGATACAGATCCATGTTCCTCTTCTGTTGGTTAATGCTGCTGATGACCCTCTTGTGCATGAGAGTCTTCTATCAATCCCAAGAGCTCTTTCAGGTATGTTGAAGTCTCTTCCAGCTGTGCTTATTTGTGTACCTGCAGATTCCTTAACATGATCCATGATTTCAGAGCAGCTTGACTTGCCTCCTTACACCTGTAATCCTGTGGGAGGTGTATTAAGCCTCTTAAAGTCACTAGTTGATAAAACTAACGAAGCTAACCTTCAGCAGGAAGAACTTGAGTCTTTTCAGGCACCTTCTGCTGTTTTGGGCTGTGTTCATGCCTAACAGGTTACACTCAGGCTGTGTTCTTGAATGGAGAAAAGCTTCATGTCTTAGTTCCTCACTGGGATTTAGCATAGCAGTGTGTGATATGTACTAGTTCAAGACTATCACTACGAACAGCTTGCTCTGCTGACAAAAAGGAATCACATTTATGGCTGTAGTGTTTGGTACTGAACTAGGATCCTTCCCTTGGAAGGAGTTCTGTGACTTGTCTCTTTAGACAAGAAAAAAGGGAAATTACCTCTGGAAACTCAGAAGAGGGAGCTGGCTGCTGCTTTGTCACATAAATTAGTGGATACCCAGAGAGGGAAGTAGGATTCATGCTTTTTCTGGTTGAAAGCTGGGAGCAGACAAAAGCAAGCACAGGAATTCTCACTACATGTGGAACAAGGTAGCTGATGTACTTGTCAGAGCTTAGTGTAGCTCAGCATGATGCCAAGAGCCCTAGGTCCAGTGTATGTGAGTTAAAGATGCTCATTTGTTATGGGCATTCTCATGGTGATAGTTAATTGCTATAAGGGCCTACTGGCAGCATTTCTTGGACAACATCTTTGGTTCAGATGCGTGCTAAGAATCAAGCTGACTCTCACAATTGAAAACTGTTTTGTTCTCAGGTCCAAAATGTTAACCCCCTTTACCTTTCTGCCTTTTCTTTTACAGAGAAAAGGGAAAATGTCATGCATGTGCTGCCACTTCATGGAGGCCATCTGGGATTTTTTGAGGGGTCTGTACTGTTCCCAGAACCTCTGACCTGGATGGATAAACTTGTGGTACAGTATGCCAATGCCATCTGCCAGTGGGAGAAGACAAAGTCTCACTGCTCAGACACAGAGCAGGCAGCACCTGGCCAGGATTAACTGACCCAATGACTGTATCATTTTAGTATATTTCCCTCTTTGGGAACATCTTGTTCCCTCACCTGCTGCTTCAGGTTTCCATTCTTCTTGGTATCTTATGGCTGGAGTTTGATCACAATGTTTTCTTCCAAAGTGGAGTTAAAGGAGAGGTTAATACCTGCTCAGAGCTTCTTGGCATATGCTATCACTTGGGTATGCAACTGGCTGTGACTTGTTACAGGGTGGTTGAATTAAAACCTGCTTGCTTTAACAAAAGTTTCAAATGCCAGTCTCTTTACCTGCTGGTCAAAAACTTGATCTACAATGTTTGAGGTGTAGATGACAGAGTAACTGACTGTTTTCATGTGTTCACGTGTTTTCATGGTGCTGGGTAAACACTGTACCAAGCTACAAGCCAGTGAGTTGTTCAGTCTGTAAGCCACTAAAACATGACATGGAAAAACAGATGCTTGACTGCAAATTGAGTTCCAGCCTTTCACTGTCTCAAAGGAGGAAGCCTTTTGGTTCTTTGGAATTCACTTGCACAAGTGAATAGGTTTTAAAAGTACCTGACTCTTCCATGCTTCAGCCATCTGTGGCTTGGGATGTCTTTATGCTGGGACTCCAAGAACTGGGAAACTACAGGAGGGTAATACCAGTTAATGTTTCTATGTAAACATGATAGTGCACCAAAACCAGATCAGATCAGTCACCTTCTTGTCATCTTTGCCTCTTTTTAAGCAGGGTAATCTTTTTAGTGGATTTTCTTTGTTTGGCCCAGAGCTTTTTAAAGCTGTCTCTGAAGCTTCTGAACACAAACCAGTCTTTCTGTGGGCACAATCTGTTTTTAAGGATGTTTCTTAATCCCTAGCAATATATAATTCTAACAGTGTCAGGGTAAATAATAGCAAAGTTGTCTCCCTTAGATTGCAAAGCATCAAACAATTTTCCAACACATGATTTGATCTACAGTTGATGGGGAACTAAATTTCTCTAGCCTGGTGCAACCAGAATATCTTTGCATGGCTAACTACTTCCCTATCCATGTAAATGCTGTGGTATTACTGGCTCCAGTAAGGCACTGGCTCTCTTCCTTTGCCACAATCAGATGTTCTCTTCTAATTTTAATGTGTCTTAATTTTGATATGTTTGCAGGGAAGATGCCTATCGCTTGTGCCTTTCCTTCAAGTGGCTGTTATGGTCTGCTGAGGTGACTCTTAAAGATGAGGCTATACCCCAGAAGGAAAGCTGTCCCATGACAATCTGGAGACTGATACTTTGTGATCAAAATAATTTTTTTATTTCTGTCAATATTGTAGTCTCATTAATCCATACTTAAGACTTATCACAGTGTCAGTGACTTTCTTGTCACTCTTCCAACATCAAATTAGCACTTTATTGCTTCAGCCTTGGTCTGTATTCCAGGCACTTTAGATTATAGTTTAAGGGTGAAACAAGCTGTAAGACTTCAGTCTTGGGGGGACAGGCCTTTTGGACTGTCCTGTCCCTGCATTTGGGTAAGTTGGAGAGGTGGGTTTTGTTTTAATAAAGCAATAATTAACCAATTGTAGCAAAGGTGCATTATCATATCAGGAAATTCCTTTGATTTGCCTTAGGCCAGACACCTTGGCCTGTTTCAATGAACTGTGGATATCTGCACATTCTCCTTGTTAGTAAATCCAGGTTTCCTTTTTCTTCAAAGAAAAGATGTGATCAAGTAAAGCTATAGCAAGACTTGGCCGTGCCTATGGCTGTTCCATAACAACTATTTTAGGGCATTGGTTAGCAAGGATATTCTTAGCTGATTGATATCTTGTTTCTGTCATCTTGTTCATGTTGCAACTGTATATTGTTAAAATCTGTCATAGAAGACATTTCAGATTTTTGCTTAAGTAGCTGTTCATGTAATAGTCATCAGATATGACTTAAATATCTTCTCACTTTAACAGAAGTGGAGTGTAAACAACACTTGTACACATCAAGTAGATAATGTATAATTTTAGGTGTAGGGGGATATAGTTTTATCTCCAGTGGGCTACAACTTTAGGAGTGTGACTTTCATAGTGTCCTAACAGCTACAGCTTATATGAGTGATGGCTGTCTGCCTGGAGGAAACAGTCCTTTTCTTGCTTCATGTGTCTCTCTGTAGTCCAGCTTCACTGTGCTCAGTACAAACTGCAGACAGTTCTAGAGAAACACAAGTTTTCCTTGGTACAACTACCACTCTTCAGGTGAAGAGCCCATCGTATGACACAGCATGTGGATACCTGTGGAAAAGAAATTGATATACATCTGATCTAAGAGTTTTATCCACTTTCGTTGAGTGTCTTATCAAAAGCAAAGATGCTCTGCCCACCTCCCTGAGTGGCTGAAGTTCTGCCTTCCTCCCCAGCACTCCAGACTGGCAGAACAGATCAGTTGTCAACTTGCGCAGATCATGCAAGTTAGGAATGTGAGTCTGAGAAGGTAAAAGCTGAGGCAAAGCAGATGTTTTGTCTCTGCTTTTTTGGCCAAGTCATGCCAGTCCCTCTGAAAGTGTAGTGTTGTCCTGGGAAGTTTTTTTCCAAGAAAAAACTTCCCTCTTTCCATTTTGTGAGAAACACCCTTCTGGGCAGGCCAGGCTCTCAAACAGGTTTTTCTGTTTGAGGTATGAAGAAACTTTCTTGTCAAATGTACCTTTTGCTTTAAACTGATTTCACTACAACAGATAGCCAGTCAATCAATGACTGGTTTTTAAGCAAGGCTCCTAAAACGAGGTCAGCAACTAGGCAATTCTCAAAACAGCTAGAGCTGTAGCTTTAGTAAAATAGAGAAATATTTTTGTTCTTTAAAATGGGATTGTCTTTTTTGAGGAGCATTCCTTTGTGTCCCAACAGCCAAAGCCTTCAAACTTTGGAACTGCCAGTGCTGTGGACTTCAGAACATCTCTGCTTCAGAAATAATATGGCTCTCTGTGTTGCTGCTCTTGACCTGTTCTTGCACTTGTGTCTACAGCTGCTCAAACCACTTGTGACTTGACCAACTAATTCTAGCCTCTGTAGTGAAGAGGTGTTTGTTTAGTTTTGGTTTGCTAAGCTTATTGTAGGTGAAAGCAGTGGAAGGAAAACCCAACCTGTTCTCTCCATCTCACCCAGTTTGATGCTGCTTTCAAAGAAAGACTCATGGTGTCAGACTTGCAGCAGTAACTTCAGATCTTAGGGAAGTGGGAGAAGAGGAAGATAAGCTGCAATACATATTATCTAAAGACCTTCAAAGAAACAAATTGTGTATTAAATCTTGCTACTTACAGTGACTGGCAACTGATAATTAGAGTCACTACCCCAGGATGCATGGCACTTTGTCCAATCCTAATCTGATGTATTCTCCTCCCCCAAAATAAGGCAATAATAGTCTTGTGTTGTGGGCAGGTGGTCTTCATTTGCCCAGTGACCTCAACCTTAAATGCTATTGGAGTTTTTAAATCTTAGCAGTGAAGCTTTCTCTCTAATATCTTGTCAGGACATGAGATGGTAGAAGTGTGCACTTAAAGATCGTTACAGTACAGTCCAAGAGTGCAGTTTAAGAATGCAGCATGATGTGTCTCTCATGAGCTCTGCTTAGTTTCAAACTGGGATTAGAAAAACCATTAGCGGAACTTTTCCACAGGTAGTCTCATGTGGTACACACGCCTTTCCTGTCACTACGTGTAAGCAGCACTTAAACCTAAACCCCAAGAACTTGCAATTGAACACATTGTGGAACTGCTGCTCTTGGGTTAGGCTGGTCCAACCGTCACCTTTGTCAGTGTTTGGAGAGATGCAGAGACTGAAGGTGAGCAGCTGGGACTTGTTTTTACTGAACATAAGGAACTTACAGCTTCCACTACACTGGATCTGCCAGCACTTTGAATGGTCCCTTGGTTAGCTTCTATATCAGAGGTCTTTCCAGACGGGTCTGGCAGTGTTGTAGTTGCACTGCAAAGAGTTAAGTTGCACTGGAACTTCCCTGCAGTCTTTTTCCTGAGCAATTTTCTGTAGTTCCTGTTTATAATTACACAGGTTACAAAAACAGGGCATTAAGCAAACATGTTGGGGGAACTGTTAGCTCCAGTACTGAATTTAGCCAAGCTTGACCTGTGTGTCATCTTTCTGGGGTCTGTCACAAGTTCCTAGACCACAGCCCTTTGACACATGGTGACTTGCTCTCTCTTTTCTTCCTCCCTTGACATCAGCATATCTAGAGACTTCAGTAACAGGTCTGTCAGAGCTTTTGGGTTTTTGCTGTTATTACATGAGTTTTCAGACACTAAGTAGTGCGACATCCTGGCAGTGTGCACTTTGCAAGTGTATGCTTGTCTTAAAAGGACCTTTGTGGGCAGCCTACAACTAGCTACAGTCTATTTCATGTCTTAAAATAACTTTGTATATAAGAAGTGGATCACTTCCAGCTTTTTGCTCCTCTAGTAGTAGGGATTGAGTCACAGAAGGAGGGTTTGCTCTGCTGAATGTGACCTGCTACATTACAGTCCCAAAGTTCTTGTGTCTATTAACTCTTCCAGCGGTGTAGCTGGATCTAGATTGTCTAATGTACTGCATTTCAAAAGCAAGAGCAGAGTAGCGACTTCAGGATTTAATTGCCAAACAGTTTATTCACCTGGATTGCTTCCAAGGTTTTCTAAAAATACTGTGCCTATCAGGAGCATACTGAAATTCTTCAGCCTTTCTCCAGGAGACAAGAAAAGGTCATGGATTTGTGCTGTGCTTGTTTCTGGCTTGAGTCACGTTCCATGTGTCCTCATTTCTTAGATGGGTCTCTTGTTTGGGCAGGTCCTGGAGTCACAGTGACTCAAAGCAGTATCCCTTTCAGTGTTTCTAGGTGAAAAACAACCAGCTCTTGGTGTGAGGACTTTGAGTTTTCTCCAAGCTTAAAACAGTCCAGAGCAGCACACAAGGGGTACTTTGTACCTGTATCTTTGGATTGCTGGCAGTGTCTGCTACTCTGCCCTGGACTCTTGGGGGAAGATTAGGCATAAGTGACATTAATGAGTCAAAGCAATTGCCAGCTTTCCATGGTGTGGTGGAAGGGTTTCTGGAGTTATCCTGGACTGTTGCATTCTGAACATCTGTTTTGTTTTTACTGGTTAATCAATGGACACAAACACTGCAATCCAGGGCAGCATTTACCAGGTGGCTCTGCTGGTATTGAACTGTCTCAAGTCTGTCTGATAACACACTCTTAAAACTGCAACTCCATGTCATTTGTGGATAAAGGCTTTTTCTTCTTGCCCAATAGCCTTGCCTAGCCCAGGTAGCTTTAATGGTGGCTCTATAAAAGCCTCTTGGCTTGTCTGAGTGACAAGCTCGCTTCTCTATCTCTGGTGGTACAAAACTTTGATTAGATACAGAATTTTTTTCTAAGATCTCTATTACAACTCTGCTGGGATGTTAACCCTTCTCATGGCTCCTGCCAACTGGAAGTTCTTTTAAAAATGTGGCCAAATAAAACCCGCTTGAATCTGATCTAACCAAACCCTACTGCTTAGCCAAGTCAGCAGCTTTCCGAAGGCGTGTCCTTTGTCACTGTGTTACTTGACAGCCTGACCATAACTTTCAGAGGCAGGCCACTAGATGTTCTTGAGAAAATGTAGTCTTTTTTTTTTTCTGAAAATCCCACCCTGAAGAGCTCAGGAAGAACAGACCTGTGCCCTTCTTGCTTTGCACATGTAGCCATGTTGGAAAAGGCTGAGTGACGTATGCTCTTGATGAGGATTTACTGTGGAAATACTTTCAAATTATCAAAGTCTGGTTATCGAAATCTGGCAAAATTATACTCTGGAACCACCTCTAAATGCTGCCCTGAAAAAGCTTGTATACTGAGACACCCTCCCCACTGCCGTGTTCCGAGTCAGATTCTCTGGAGCTGATGGCTGCAGGGGAGATGATTTGCAACTAGCAATGCAATTTTTCTATATCTGCTGATGTTTACCTTTACAATGATACATAAATATATATAAAACAATGTATTTGATTTTCTTTTAATCTTGTTGTTCTGTGTGGTGTAAAATGAAGATCATTGCAAAACAAAATGTCATTTTGTTAACTTTAATTCAGTGGGATCTCTTTATTTAAAAAATAAAGGACTTATTGAAGTCAGTGTTACGTGTAGTGTCTGTGCAGTCTTACTGGGTTGTGACATCCCACTGTCACTTGACAGGCACAGCAGCCTTGCTGCCTGAAGTGGGGAGAGGATCGTCTTGTGTGGGGAATACACTGAGCCACCAAGGTGATACTAATTCAATTGTAACTGGGTGTCTGAATATGCTTTTTGGTTATGAAATCTGGGGTAGCTAAAGGAAGAACAAGAGCAACCCTTTAGCCTTGGCCCTTACATGTGACTTGTTATTGAGTGGTGCTGTCAAAAACAATGTGGTCTCAGGACAGGTAGCCTTTGCATCCCTGTGGTACCCCAAGCTGAGAGTTCTCTTCCAGTGCTAAAGGCCAGGGCTTTATTTGTCCTGGGAAACATGAATGAATGCATCCTTTGAGGGAGAAATGTCAAGCCTGCATTCCTACATTTCTGGGAGGGAGATAACAGGAGAAGGGTGGTGGGAGTGTCTTTACCTGTCACTTGTGGCACTTTCTGTGCCCATCTCTCAAATCCTGGCTCTCCTTAAGTGGGGAGAATGCACAGGGGGCTATATGTGACAACGCATGGGTAGTGTGGCAACCTCTGCCACCACTGTCATCTGCGTGCTGCCTTCTGCCTCTCGTTCCACAGAGCAGGACAAAGAGCTGCTATAGATTGCAGACAAGTCAGTTCTAATTCCTCCTGCGTAGAAGAAGCATCCAACACTTGCCCTGGCTCTCGCATTGATGGCTAAGCAAGGCATGTCCAGCAGTCCTCCTTTCGTTGTCTTGGTAGCTGACAGACTGGCAGCTCAGCCTTCCCTGAGGTGCCACTTAGGAGTTTAGCTCCCTTGCAGCATGTGACTTGCCCCAGTGATCCTTAAGCCTTTCCTAGTTGCTTCGTATCCTCTGACAGAAAGGTTCTTGATGCTTCTGCAGTGGAGAACAGAGAGAGCATCAGCTTAAAAAGCTGACTGTCTGCCCTGAAAACACTTATTCATGTCAGCAGACATGAGCAGGATGTGAGGGCCCTGTGTCATGCCCAGGTTCTCCTAAGAGTGCTGTGTTTGTGACGAGAAATCCTACAGAGCTACAGCCATGCCAGGACTAAGAGCCAAAACAGGACTTAGCTGTAGCCCTTCCTGTAGCATGTGGAAGGCTTCTCCTCTGGGACAACAGCTTCCCTAGAGCCTGTGGTAAAGCTTTGGCTCATGTGTCTCAGCAGAAATTATCATCTGTTATTTTTCTCTGCTTGAGAGCGAGTGAGTGGATTTCCTAATCTTTCAGCTGCTGGCATGAGAAACAACAACAGCAGCTGTGGGCAGGATACTGACATCTTTGAGCCCAGGGCATGGAAAAACCCTGCCAAAAGCAATACTTGACTGGCACCAAGAGCTCAGGGGTGTGTGGGTTTTGGTGGTGTTTCTACCTACAGACCAAGTGAGGCAGATGTGGAGGGTAGCTGGGACTGGTTTTGTGTCAGGGGGGCTGAGCTGGACAATGACTGTCACTTCTTCCCCTGCAGTGAGAATTGCTCTGAGGGAAACTGCGTCAGGCTCCAACTCTGGCCACTGAAATTTAGCTTCTAGATGTACTTCAAAACTCCTTCCTTCCTGGCTTGGTCAGTCACTCCGTAAGATAGCTGAGGCTGCTATGGACAATGCTCCCTGCTCAGTTTGCTGTGTTCTCACCCCATCAAAACAAGTTCACGGCTGCTCCTAGAGGCAGCAGTGAGGTGCTCCTGTCTGGTCTCTTACTGGCTTTGCAAGAGAGCGTCAGCTGCTGTCTCTTAAACTCTTCTCCTTTGTTTGTGCTGTAGGGTTGTCACACAAGGTTTCCTTGGGATGGCTCCACGTGCTTCCCAGCCCCGTGGATAGCGCTCCATAACACCAAAGAGGTGCTTTTTGCTCTCCCTCTGGAAAAAAAAGCTGGTGCAGCCTGAGGCTGTGACTCTCCCTGTGCGGATTAACCCTGCTGCTGTAGAGCAAACAGATTTAGCCCCAGTGGCCTCTGCCCAGATAGGCCCCACCTTCCCGCAGCTGTGGAGCTGCCTCCTGTTTGTTTTGAGCCTGAGCCAGTGCCCTGATGAATGGTGCTCTTGTCAGCACCTACACCGACTTTGGGCGAGGGTCTGCTCTTGTGGCTGATAAATGGTGCCTGTGCGGAGCTGACAGGGGTGGAGAGGGGACGGAAGGATACTGCAGAACCAGGTTGACTGACAATCAGGTAACCTTGCTTCTTCCAAGCCCTAATGCTGCCCAAACGAGGTGGTTTGCAGGCAGGTATCCAGGCAGCCTGGAGGAGATGCCTGGCTCATGAAGCAGACCAGACTGCCTTGCCTGGGACACAGCTACATCTGCCACCTTCCTCCACACCCTTGTCCTGCAGACTCCACCTGAGCAAGGGATCCTTAGCAGTAGCACTGGGCACAGCTCTTACTGCCAGGTGAGGAGCCTTCCTGGTGGCTTTTGGTAAGGCTTCCCGTACTGAGCTCCTTAGGAGAACCAGCTGTGCTGTGGCTTTTGGAGGAGTTCCAGGGTATATTCTACTTGGAATTAGGCAGAGCCAGCTCTGTCTGGGCTGATCCTTGTTTGCATCTTGTGGGCTGTTTTATCTTTCCTGGTTAGAGCATATGACTGAAAATTGGGGTCCTTGCCCAGCCAGGGAGAACCCTCTGGGACACAGAGGGATGAAGGTGGCTGGTTCCTTGGCCTCTGTGCCACAGGGCAGCCCATAATAGATGGAACAGTGGTGACACTCCTAGCGTCCTTAGAACTAGCAATACAATCAGTGCCTATGCCCGGAAAGCTGCACCCTGGTTGCTTGTCACATGCCACAAGACCACAAGAGACCGTGGAGGTCTGCTGTTAAACACTTTATTTCTCCCTCGCTGTAGCCCTCCCTTCCCAGAGCAAACACTCTCCTTGTCCTCTCACTGCAGCTCCAGGGCATGCTGCAGGAGAGGGTTGATGGCCTCCTTTCTCTGCTGTCTCCAGAAGGAAGGATGCTCTGCTGGGAGGGACAGAGCTGCCAGGCAGCCCGCTGCCAGGTATGGGGAGGGGAGGGACAGGCATGGAGCAACATGCCCAGAGTCACTCAACCAATGCTACAGTAAGGAGGTGGTGGGGGTTAGAGGGCCATCTCTGATCCTATTTTACAGGAGAGGAGGAGCAGACCCTGCTTTAGAGAGCCGTGTCTTCAGCCTCGATGCGGGGCCCAAAAAGCTTCTCTGCAGTTGCTTTGCCGTCATACTTGGGCAGGGTGCCACCAAAATCTGCTGGTAAGATGTCAGCATCGATTTCCTGGTAGAAAGACTCCAGCTCCTCCCCGTGCACAAAGACCTGGTGGGAGACAGGAGTGACCCTCAGCAGAAGACCAGGGTGAGTCTTTCCTCTTTCACCCAGGGATGTGCTTCTACCTCCTGGTTCCTTTCCCACACTCACCCTCTCAAGCAGTTTGCTCTTCAGGAATGGTTTGACCACGTTGTAGGTGGTGGTAAAGTACCAGGGCTGGTGGATGAAGTGGACGGCCTTGAACCGTGCAGGGAAGGAGTCCTAGGATCCCAAACACAGATGGTTACTGTGTTGACCATGCAGAGCCACGTGTGCAGTAATGGGCACGCTAGCACTTCTGTAGCTCCCCTCACCCAAACAAAACTCTCCTTCTGTTTTTAGAATCAAAGAATAATATTGTTATGGTTGGAAAAGACCTTTGAGATCAGTGAGTCCAACAGTTAACCCTGCCAAGTCCACCACTAAACCATGTCCCAAGAACCACATCTACATATCTTTAAACACCCTGAGGGATAGAGGCTTAACCACTTCCCTGGGCAGCCGGTTCTAATGCTTGACAATGCTTTCAGTGAAGAAATTCTTCTTCACATCCCCCCCACCCCCTACCACCCACTCCCCGGCACAACTTAAGGCCATTTCTTTTTGTCCTGTTGATGGCCTTTTTATGTTCTGACACAGCAGATACAAGAGGACCAGGGAAGCTGAAGTATATAGTTAATTGCTCCTACTCCGTGAGTAGGACCATATCTCTCCTGTCCTCCTTCCCTGGGGAAAACTGTCTTTGGCCTCTGGTCCAAGGGCAGAAATCCAGGAGTGCCTCTTGAGTCTCATTCTAGCCTGGAGTGGGTTATGAGGGAAGACCTCTAGGCCATGGTGGAGGCTGCTGCAAGCAGTCACGGTGTGGCTTCTGATTGTCCAGCTGAGAGGACAGGTTGGTGGGACCAGAAAAATAGGATCCACCTTAGAGAATTAAAGCAAATTAGCTGGCAAGGGAAGGAGTATTTGCCAGGGAACAGCCTCTCCATGATGTTTTCTCATCCTGCCAGTGTGGTAGGAACACGAAACTTTGCTGGCCCTGCCTTTCCCTGAACTCTCTGATCCCTGTACTCCCTGGCACATTCTGCCACTGCTGGGCACAGACTGTCACCTCACCTGCAGCATGTCCACCATCTTCTTGAGCTCAGAGGGTTTGATCCCTGATGCCTGCTGCATGGTGAAGCCCTTGAAGTTCTCAATGATGCAGAATCCATTGATCTGGGTCTCTTCATTTTCCAGCAGCTTCTCCAAAATAACACAATAGGCACGAAGAATCTGGTGGAGAGGAGAGACAGCAGTCTGGTCTTAGGTCTCACCTTCCGTAGACCTCAGGAGGTGCCCAGGAAAATTCCCATTTAGCTAGGATCTGCTTGACTCCAGCCTGCTTGTTGCAGAAAACTTCAGGACTTCAGAGCAGGGAGGGCATTTTTGGGGATGCTCAATAATGACCCCATTCCTCTTTCAAGATGCATCAAAGACATATTGCCACCAAATTCATAGCTGAGCAGAAGATGGAGCTTGGAGAACTTGTGAGCTACGTGCCTGGAGACCTCTTTACGAAGAAGCCCTTTCTGTGCCCTTATGGCCTAGTTTCCTCCTCTGCCCTGAGGGTCCCTCTTTTCAAAAGCACCTTGATTTTATTATATGGTGCTTTGCTTCATGCTGCTTGGGCTGGGAGAGGCAAATGCATGTTTAGTTTGCCCTGTGTCAGGGGGATGGAAGGGGAGCCCTTTGGGATAGACCATAGACTCATGGGCTCCCTGAGAATAAATTCAGAGGGCCATAGATTTGCTTGGACCCGAATGCTGGAGAATGGCGTGGACATTTGTCCCTGTGTGTGTAAGGAGTGCTGCACCCAGACACGCCAAGCCAGACAAGACCAGGACCAGGACCTGGAGTGACAGGTGGGTTGAGCTGACCTCATCAAAGGTGATCTCCTCGTAATCCCAGTTCTCAATGTTGAAGAGCATTACCACCCTGCCGTACTTGTCTCTGCTGGCCAGTATACCGGGGTAGCCAGCTTCAATGGTGCTGCGCACAGCTTCAGGGGTCAGGTTGTCGAAGAGCTCAGGGTACTGCTGGCGGAAGTTCACATAGCCTGGAGAGAGGCAGAAACCAGAGACTACAAAGGCTGCTTACTTAGCCTTGGGATGCTGGGGGAACCACCAACCAGAGATGGGATGGAATGGTTATGGTGAAATACTATTTCTGAGCTCAGGAGCTGTGGAACAGCTGTCCCTGATACCTACATGGGTCAGGTTTCCTCTATCATCGGGGAGGAAAAGGGAACTCAGCACCAGATCAGCCTCAGACCCTGCACATTTGGTGTTATTCTCCCTATGTTATCTCTCCAACACCTCAATGAGAAGATAAAGTCATTTGCCCCCTTGTTTCCTTTCTCCCCTTCCTCCTCATTTGAGTGAGGTCCCCCAGCTCCCCTCCTCTGACACCCTGTGGGCACTGAATAAGGAATCTCATCCTGGGAAAATGGAAACAAACAAAACCTCCTGTCTGAGAGCCAGAACTGATAATTACAACTCATTACCCCTCAGGCCAACACAAAGAAGAGAAGAGCCAGAGCCAGGCAGACCCCCCCAGGCTTCCCTCTCGCTTCCCCTTCATCCCTACGGGTCAGCCTCAGTGCAGAGAGGGTGCCACAGGCCCTGTCAGTTAGACCCCAGGTTGGAGTACAGAGCCATTCACATCAGAATCACAGTGGGTGCAGGACTGGCTCCCTATAGGGCTATGGTGTGGCACAAATGGGACAGTCTGCCTGCCACAGCCACACACATTTGGGATTTTCCCATTTTGTCTGGCAAATTAGCCAAGAATGGGAATGTCCTGGCTGTGTGGGATTGCTGGCACCACTTCCATTTATTCCTTTTCCCATCCCAGCTCTTTTCCTTGCATCCCAAGCCCTCAGACTTGCCTTTTTCTATTTATTTTCTCCTTCCCATGCTGGTATGCCAACACAGGCTAGATGAGGGACTGGGAGCCGCCAGGGGGATGTATAACCCTGTCCTCATGCAAACTCACAGTGCAGAACCCCTTCCCCACCTTTCAGCAGCTCGTAGGCTCTCTGGACATTGAACTTGCGGGCACGGATGAAGCGGAGCAAGAAGGAGTCATCCTTGCCCTGCACCTTCTCGGCCACAGCCTTGCAGACCTCCTCACCGCCTGCCCGCTCCTGCACCAGCTCCCGTAGCGCTTTCACCGCCACCTCCCTCTGCTCCTCCGTCTCATTCAGCTCATCCTTTGCCTGGAGGGGGACAAAGAGGGGACCCAGCTCAGACCAAGTGGTTTTCAGGCACCCAAAAGCCAGGTGGAGTGCAGTGATACTCACTGCAGCATACCAGTATGGGGAGGGCAGGGTCACCCGAATCACAGAATACCAGGCTGGAAAGGACCTCAAGGGTCACCTGGTCTAAAAGCAGTTTAGACAACATGACCCAGCACCCTGTCCAGCTCAATCTTAGAAGTGTCCCATGTTGGGGAGATTATTCCAATGGCTGGTTGTTTTCATGGAGAAAAATTTTCCTCTTTTATCCGATCTGAATCTCCCTAGAATTAACTTGTACCCATTACCCCTTATCTTTTTCATGTGACTCTTTGTAAAAAGGGAGTCTTCATCTTCTTTGTAGCTATCCTTTAAATACTGAATAGGTTCCCTCTCTGGAGTAAGCACATTACCCCAACTTTCCCTTAATGCAAGAGCCCATCAAGGGTCTCCTCTATCCCCTGAGAAGGAGTAGGAGCCCTGGGCTATGCCTGCCCCCCACTCCCTGTGGCTGTCCTCACCTTCTGCAGGGTGTGGGGGGGGATCTTCTCACACCTCCCAAAGACAGGGCCATGGTCCTTGGTGGTCAGGCGCTCCAGTTTAGTGCGCAGTGCCTGCTCCTCCTCTGAGACGATGCGGAATGTACCCGTCTGTGGGCAAGGAGAGGATGTGGGTTTTTCCCAACCAGTCCCCCAACTCCCTGCCCCGCTATGGAGCTCCTGGGATGGGGGAATCACAGGGATGGGTTCATGTCAGCCAGGCTCCCTGCCATCAGCTGAGAGCAGCTAGGGAGTTCTGGGGTGCCCCCCATCCCAGCGATGTAGGGTAGGGATGCTCAGAACCTGGGGGATAGGGCAGCATGGGGACAGTACTTACAACTGCAGACATGTTGTCCTCTGTGCTCCGTCAGCCACAGGACACTGGGAGAGTGAAGGAGGAATCAACAACAGTGGGGATCCCAACAGCCTCCCCTATGCCCCATTCCCTGCACCTCTTATTTGGACAGGGACACTCCAACCACCCTGCTGCCTATCACACACTGCCAGTATCTCTGCCTGCCTCCCAGAGGCTGAGCAGCTTGGAGAAACACCAGAGATTTTGTAAAAGCAGCTTAAAAGTTTGGATATTGATCATCTGACAGCTTCATCCTTATTTTTTCCAGGTCTGTCTGGTTTTTGGAGGCATCTCATGGGGATCCTCAACCCCATAAGCTCACCCAGTACCATTTCACCTAGGACTATCCTCATACAGGCAGAGGCAAGTGCCCAGCTTTGGTTGGGTGGGCAGCCGGCTCCTGCTTCTATTGCCTTTTATTTATACTGCTCTGTTATCCCAAAGGTGTTTCCAAACCCTCCAATCCTGCTGCTCCAGCCCAGAGCCCATTGCTGGCTGCAGGGCTGCCAGATGCCTCTCAGCATCTTTCTGACACCAGCTGGGTACAACATCTAGTTATCCTGCATGAGGAGGAGGAAGCTTGCCTTCGTCCTCCCTTCAGTGTCCAACCCTGCCCCTGACTGGCCATAGCACCAACTCTGAGCCCACACTGTGTGAGGGGTGCTTGACCAGCTCAACCACTTCCCAGGGGCATCCTCTGCCCCAGCAGCTCCCCAGAAAGGGGAGCAATCCCAGCCTTGGAGGTGCCACATTAAGGGGGAGCTGGATGACAGTCTCTGATGTCATTATTCCAGATGGAAAAGTCCCGGATACTCACCAGGGAGAGGAAAAACTGAACTGTCCGTAGAGGGTCAAGTGCACAGGGCTGAGACACACAGATGGCAAGACCAGAGTGGAGCGGGGAGAAAGCCGGGCAAAAGCTTTGTAGAGTCACCGGGTTGGGATTAGACCGTCACAAGGCATCAACTCACTGCAGCTTTGTAATTAAGCCAGCACAACCCAGGCAAGAAACCCCATTAAAACATTACAAAAGGCAGCTGAGGAGAGGGAAGGAGGGAGCCGGAGCTTCACCGGGCAGGCAGAGTGTGCGTGGAGGGCCAGGCTCGGATGCCAGACCCGATTAGTGAAGTATAAAAGCTTCCCATTGTGTAACTTGCTCATTAGCACAGAGCAGGGGCAGAGGCAGACAGTGGGCAGGCTGCCATCCCACCATCCCTGCCCGCTTCCCTGGGGTAAGCAGGACAAGTCTCTTCTCCAGCTTCTGCCCTGGCAAGGTACAGCCATGAATTTGGCCAGATGGGCAGGGTCCAGCTGTAGGGACTGGTCCATGGCAGAGAATGCTCCTGACTCTCCAACTCCTGCCTTGTAAAACCACCCAAACCAGCATCCAGTGGGTCCCCTTCCAGCTTCTAAAATAAAATTTAAAAAAGCTGCACAGACTATTTTTTATGATGCCTTGAACAACTGCTGCCCACTTGGGGCTTCAGGAACTGGAACACAGTCCACACCCGGGGTGATGTGGACGTACGTGGGAGGGAAGCCCTTGGATGCAGCAAGGACCATACTCATGCAGGTGCAGCTGGGTGGCAAAACAAGGTTTTCAGGGACATCCACAACCCAGCACACCAAAGCCTTATGGGGCAGGGGAGCCTTAACTCCTTGCATGCTCAGAGTTGTGCACAGCTCCCTTGTCAAGCCCTGGAGAGGAGCTCAGTGGGGGTCTCACTGTGCTGGGGATTTTGGAAGCAGGTTAAGCACCGGAGCAGGGCCGAGGAGGCTTACGCAAGGCATGTTTTGTAATGCCACTGGGATTTACAGATTTCTTTTCCATGTAGCTGCTCTGCAAATGGATATGAGACCACGCTGTGAGGGAGGGAAGAGTAGGAAGGCATGAGACTCCACATGAAGGGCAAGGGGGACTGGGGAGGGAAAACTCGGACCTGTGCCAAGAACCTGAGCAATGCTGCCATTGCCAAGAGCACCCTACACTGCTTTTCACTGGAGACCTCTCAGTTTTCATTTCCCTTCACATACCAGGCTCAGAGTAAGACTCAGCTCCTCCTAGAATTGTTGGATTTCTGTTCTCATTTGCCCAGCGAGTCTCAGAGATGATGTGTGACAGAGGAATACTCTCAGAATAGGAGATCCTGAACAGACCAACGGCCTTGCACAGGGCTGGAAGTGAGGACCTGTTCTCATCTGGCGATCTTGACACCCTGGCATCACACCACCGATGGAATGACTTTGAAACTGATGCACAACCCCTGGCATCACCAAGTCTGTGCTTGGTCCCAAGAAACAGTGTCTCTGGGGGCAGCAGCAGCCCCAGGAGTGATCCACCTCACGGTGTTGTGGCCAGATCCCTTATGGAAGCTCTCGGCCAGGTCCACTTCTTTCTCTGCCCACGGTCCCTGGCCTTGGGTGACCTCTGCTCGGCCACGTCAGCTCCTGCTCCCCGTGAGCACTAGGGTTGTGAAATCTCCCACGTTGTGCTGGCACCGGGTACTCCTGGCTAAATCCCGCTGCTTATGGGGGGGCTTAAACCTCCTCGTGCCCCTGAGACCACACTTCGTGCTCCCCGGAATTAAGGGGTTTACTCAGCGCGATCCGCACCGTGCGAGGGAGGCACTCGCGGGGGCCGGATGCTGCTGCTGTGGTGTGGCCCTGAATGGGCGCTTCGTGCCAGCGTCCCGGTCCCTCACTTGCCGCCTGCTTCACGATGCCGGCACCCCACACTGCCTGCACCTCACATGCTTCTACAACCTGTTTGCACCACACGCTGCCTGCGCCCCACACCCGCCTGCACCTCACTCTGCACCCCCCACGTGTCCGTCCGTCCACCCCTTCAGGCTCGCTGCCGCCCCCCCACCGGCCTCGAACCCGCGGTCCCCGCGGTGACGGGAAGCGGCGCTCAGGGGCGGGGCTGTTGCCGGGGGCGGGCGGCACTTCCGGGCGGGAATTTCGGGGCAGCGGAGCTGAGGCCCGGCTGGGCCCGTGCGGTCCGCTGCGCTATGGCCCAGCGCATCCTGGCCCTGGCGGCCAAGGAGGCCCCGGAGCGGCTCCAGGAGGCCCTGCAGAGCCTAGGGGAGGGCGAGGTGTGCGGGGAGCGGGGAAGGGACAGGGGCAGGAGCAGGGGCAGGGGCGGGAGCAGGGTGGGGCTGAGAGCAGGGGGGTTTCTCGCCTCCTGCGGTCCCTGCTCTTTACGCTGTCCCTTCTGTTCGCAGCTGGGCGACATGGTGACACAGCAGGCTCTGAAGGGCAGGGAGACGGCAGCTTTGTTAAGGGCCATCTTCAAAGGTGGGTGATGCTGAGCTGTGGGGCTGGGGGTCTGAGAGCCGCTGAGTGGTGGGCTGGCTATGGTGGAAGGGTCAGCAACACCAGAAGTGTCAGGCTTGGGTAAAAATCAACTAGTCAGGGCTGTCATAGAGTAATGTGACATCCCAGGCGATTTCTGGGGAGATGGGAGACTGGCTAACAGGTTCAATAAGTCTGCTTCAAGCTGGCTTTGCCTTCATTGAATTGTAGGATCACTGAATCGTTTAGGATGGAAAAGATCTTTAAGATCATCAAGTTAACTTGATGTTAACTGCTCAACTGTTAACGTGAACTTATAAACCCTGTCCCTAAGCTCCAGATCTACATTACTTTTAAAAACACCCAAGGATGGCGATTCAACCTCCTTCATGGGCAGCCTGTTCTGAGAGCTGACAGCCCTTTCAATGAAGAATGTTTTGCTAATGTCCAATCAAAACTTCCCCTGTTGCAACTTGAGGCCATTTCCTCTTGTCCTGTCATCTGTTACTTGTGAGAAGAGACCAACACTCACCTTTCTACAACCTCCTTTCAGGCAAAGGTAGACAGCAATAAGGTCTACCCTCAGTCTTTTTTCAGACTAAACAGCCCCAGCTCCCTTAGCTGCTCCTCATAAGGTTTGTTCTCCAGACCGTTCACCAACCTTGTTGCCCTTCTCTAGACCCTCTCCATTACCTCACTATTTGTCTTGTATTTAGGAAGCCCTTAGGTAGAACTGAACTGGCCAGTGGAGACTTAGTTGCCAAGCAGATTCTTCTCACCGTGATGACATTTCCTCATCTCCAGCAACAGGTTGAGTGACCTGTAGGGTGCAATACAGGGCTGAGTACTTCAGTGATTTTTATGCAAGAGATTCTAATTTCCTGTGCTCTCTTTTTTTAATATTGTTTTGTCAGAGTTGCAGTCAGGTGACAATCACAGCTGCCAATTTCCCATTGTTTAGCAGCATGTAGTTACTTGAGTAGTTTTTTGCATTCTTTGTTTTCTTTGTTTTCTTATAAGGCTCTCCCTGTTCCCACCAAAGTGGTGTCCTCAGGAGGCTTCAGGTTTACAAGCACTGTGTCCCACTAGTGGAGTCAGGGGACCTGCATTTGAGCAAGGTGTCTGAAATCGTTGGACTGCTGATGCTGGAGGTAGAGGCTCCTTTGGTCTGGCTTTCCTGGGCTCCACTGGGTATCATTTCATATGTAGATTAAGATACTTGGGTAGACCACTGGGAAAATTAGTTGTGTCTTTCCATAGACCTAACCTGAACTAAACTGGTGCTGGAATTTGATCTGTGTGCAATTATGGTTATCTTTGCGTGTTTAAGCTTAGATTCAAAACTCAAAACCTTACATCAGCTTGGTCGATGGCTCTGTTTTATAAAGGACAGTACAGACTAGAGATCCAGAGAGTTAATTCCCTTTTTAGAGGGACATTTCACTGTAGGAAATCTCCTTTGATGGGTTTTGGTGGTGGTTTGGACACACAAGTGAATTCTTGTGCCTCAGGTTCTTCTGCGTTGTATCTTCTCCCAGACTCGCCAGCTGCCCGGCCATGCATTGGCTGAGCTTGCCAGCCTGTTTGTTGATGTCATTAAAGGCGGCAGCCTGGCTAACGGGAAATCCTTGGAGTTGTTTTCCACTGTTCTGACTGCATTGGCTGGCCTGAGGGAGAACCTGGCTTATGGGAAAGGTAACCCCTTTCAGTTCCTTCTCCTCAGCCTGTCCTCTGGGGACAGATTCCTCTGGAATCATCTCCTGAAAACTTGCTGTTTCAGGTGAGCTGAATGGGGAAGAGTTCAAGAAACAGCTGATAAATACCCTTTGCTCCAGCAAGTAGGTACATCTCTGTCAGATCTTAGTTACATGGCAAAACAATATGCTTTATGTTGTGCTTTGAAGAAGATATGGGCAGCTGGATGTCACCATCTGTGTGCTGTGCTGTTCTGTCATCTCTGAATCCACGCCCTCAGTGGCAGTGTCTTCTCTGCTGGGAAGGCAAGGGAACACCCTGTTCCCAGATCTTGTAATAGTGTTGCATGAACTGGTCTCGGGAAGTGCTTGTTTTTATTCCTTTCTTGGTATTTGTTCCTGTGGGTGCTGGGTTCAGAACCATTACAAGTCTGTGTGTTTATAGTGACAGTGGAGATTTCTGGTAAAATCTGTCTTCTAATCTGTGTATTGGAACAAGAAAATAGTGACACTGAGTAATTGTGTAAAAGGAGGGAAACTCCAAGCAATATTTCTGTTTGTTCTCAATTTTCTGACCTATATTGTTTTACCAGGTGGGATCCTCGAAGTGTAATACATCTTGCCAACATGTTCAGGTAATTCTTTTTCCTTTCAACATGAGCACTTTTTTGTGCTTTGGTCATACTTGTGCCCTATTTCACATGTAGTTTGTGGTAAATCCAAATATGAAGCCGGACTGTACCAGGCACAGCTCCACAGATGTTTGGTCAGGAAACATCAGATCCCTCTGGTTAGAAACCACAGCTGGGCAAATGTGTCCCAAAGGCTGGGCATCATGGTTTTTATTCCCTGTGTGAGTGAACATAGGCACATAAACAGTATGTTAACAAACAAGCATAATGTGGAGGAGACCTAAGCACTGAGGGATGAAGAGTATCCTGGGACAGCGGTGGGTGTCAAGGGATCTGTGGCAACTGCTGCTGCAGAGGACTCCAGGAGTAGTCTCTGACTGTGTTACATTAGGACTCTGTCTAGTTATGGGATAAATCTGCTGTGGGATGCTGAAGAAAATTGGTGAAAATCATTAAGCTGCATCTTCAATTCAACAGGGATATTCCACTGTCAAAAGAAGAGCTGCAGTTTGTGGTGGAGAAGGTCCTTAGGATGTTCACCAAATTAGACCTACAGGAAATTCCTCCTCTGGTCTATCAGCTGCTTCTGCTTTCTGCAAAGGTAAAATTTCATGGGAGCTGGTCCTCCCCCTAAGCACATACCAAGAGGAAAAAAAATCTATACAGACTAAACTGTGGGGATTCTGATTGTTCCTAAACCATGCTGTGGGGATCAGGACACAGCAGGGCATCAGTAGGGTTTTTTTCCTCTAATTCCCTTGAGCCTGAGGAAGCAGACAATGTAGAGAAAGATACAATCTCAGTCTTCCTTGTGGGGAAAGAGGAAACCTTTGGAAAATGAAGGATGAGCATGGACCCAGCAAAGACAGTTGTTTCTGCAGTGTTCTTATAAGTGATTTTGCTCGCACTATAATAACAGCTCGTGCAGTCTTCTTGGGTTGTGGTCCGACTTGGACTGGAAGTTTCTCATCTCTTGTTCTCTTCCTGCAAACAGGTTGCACCCTGTGCTCTTTGACAGGGTGATCTGTCCTTGCTTGTTTCACTTGTGAACAAGTCAATGCTAAGATAATCCAGTCAAAGAAAAATAACTTTTGTGTTACAACAGTTCATTTGTGTCTACTGGCCAAAATGCTTTGTTAGATTTAATCTTCGGACTATGGAATATTTCCCAAGACCATGAACTTAGTGTGAAAGATCATTCTTAATAATAACAACTTTTTAGAATGTCTGAGAGCTTCAGCTTCTTCCAGCACTTCAGTAAGTGCAGTCAAAAGGAATGCACAAACTAAACCAGAGTTGCTTCATCTGGAAGTGAGCTGCACAGGAGCCTTCCCCCGTCTCAATGGGGATAATAAAGATATCATGACATTTGTCACTGATGTGGGAACACAGTAGTTCTGTGGTTCTGCAGGCCCTGCAGTGGCTTAACGTAATGTCCTGCCTTGCAGGGCAGTAAGAAGACTGTTTTAGAAGGAATCATCACTTTCTTCAATCAGTTGGATGAGAAACAAAAGGAAGAACAGAGAGTTCCACAGTAAGTTCTTCTGTTGTAATCTTTCATCACTACCTGGTCCTGTGCTGGATTTCTTGTATTTGAGTTGTTAAATATTGTATACATTGATCCCTCTTGATCATCAGAAATGATTTTTTGCTTTGGTTGACTTTTTCTGATAAAACTTGCAGTTCAGTGGACCTTGAGGTAGCCACAATGCCCCTAGACCAACTCCGCCACGTGGAAGGCACCGTTATTCTCCATATTGTTTCTGTTATCAACCTGGATCAGGTCCTAGGCGAGGAACTAATCAGACACCTAAAGGTACAACATGTACGGAGCAGGCAGTGTTCTTGAGGATGTTGAAGCAGGGTATTTAAAACTAAATTGGTTACCTGTAGAAGGGAATTAATAATTTTAATGATTGGAGCCACATTAACTTTAACAAGTGCTGTGATATGGTTAGAGACACCTGATGGCTTCTGTGAACTTGTGGGGATGCTGCAGCTGAATGTAAAGAACTTTCTGATGTTGCTTGTCATTTTCTAGACCGAGCAACAGATGGACCCAGGCCGAGCACTGTGTCCCTTCAGCGTGGCTCTTTTGCTGTCAGTTGCAGTAAAACACAGACTGAAAGAGCAGGTATGTGATTGATCAGCTTGAAGAGAATTTCCATGGGGATGTACACTGCACTCCTTGTAAGAGAAAGGAAGCCTGGTTAGGTCATAGTCCCATCAGAATCAAGCTTCAAATGGTTTCAGGATGCTCATGGAGAGACAGTTAGATCATTACTGCTCTGTAATTTGTTAAACACTATGAAAGACCCCAGAGCAACATCAGAATTTTCCACAGTTGTGATTCCTGTGGGTTGGTATTGCAGGTTAAGAAGAAAAGTAATGTCATCTTTTTCTAATGTTTTGGTTCTGTGGTGACCACTTGAAGAGCATCTGGCAGCAGGTTACCCTCCTTGAGGCACTTAATGAGCTTGCTGTATTAGTCCTGAGAAAGAAGTGAGTCAAGATTTTTGGCAGGCTGTACTGAAACTTGTGTTCTGGCTGGTGCTCTTACTGGAACCTACTCAAGATTATACAGGTCACATTTAAAAGATTGTTTCCTCACATTCAATGATTTTGTGTTCCAGATATTTGATTTCTTGAAAACATCAATCACAAGAAGCTGCAAGGACCTTCAGTTCCTTCAGGCCTCTAAGTTTCTGCAGGATTTGTTCCCTCAGCGATATGATGTAACTGCTGTAATTCTGGAAGTGGTGAAAAATAGGTGAGTTCTTGCCACGTGCTGCAGAACACTCAAAGGGCTTTGGGAGCAAGAGAGTTTCAGCCTCACTAGAATGCTCGGGGCTGCTAAATGCTGCTGATCAGGTGCTGGCAGGGAACAGTGTCAAAATCCAAGGTTTTTTATTCCAGTTTTATCCTGATGAATGGAAAAAATCCAAACAACAAAATGCAGCTGTATAAATCTGTCCCCTCTACCCCAAACATGGTTGTCTGGACCCTCTCTGTTTCTTGGTGGTAAAGCAGCTGATGGCATGAGTTCTGCTGCTGGCTGTAGTTTGTGAACAGAGCAAGGGATGAACAAGAGGTTCACAGCTTTCTTCTATTACATGGTTACTTCTTTAAACTCCATGCAAGATAGCTCTGTGACATGTCACCATCTGTCCTTCAGCTTGTGAAGCTTCCTATTCTGTCTTTCTCTGACTTGAAGATCTCTGGATTAGTAGGATGTTTGGGCACCTCTACTGGCATGATCCAATCAGACCTAAGTTTACATCATTCCATCTGTCCCCTCTACCCTTTGGAGTTTCCTCCAAAGGTTTGGAGGAAAGGAAGGGAGTCCAGTGGCTGGAGAACCAGGAGTACAAGATGTGTTGTGCTGAATACCTGTTCATCAGCCTAAAGACAGTCTTGGAGTTGTGAGGGTTATTGCCTCTGAAGTGATCCAGCATCTCTGCTGCTTTGGACCCTGGAATGATTGCACAACATTTTGCTTTAGAACGGCTCTAATATAAACCTTTTCTGTGACTAAGGTGCTTTCTTGCTGGTCTGTTTCATCTTTTCCTCAGTGTGTTTGGATGGGACCACGTTACTGAGGGCCTAGTGGATCTTGGCTTCAGCCTTATGGAGTCATATGAACCAAAAAAAGCCTTTGGAGGAAAAGCTGCTGATACCAGTTACGGCCTTTCAAAACTGCCAGGCCAGCAGGCTTGCAAACTGGGAGCAAGTATCCTACTGGAAACATTTAAGGTAGGGTGTGTTTTGGAGAGAGGGGTTTTTTTTATGGAAGGAGGGAACTCTGATCTTATTCCTGGTAAATGATGTCAAAACCTTGCCTGCTGTATCCGTTATGGGTGTTGTACAAACAGTACTAGATTTAGTCTCCTACTTGTCCCTGTCCAGCTGGAAGAGGCCATCTTCATAAAGACCTAATCTTAATCTGTTTCAGCTACTATGGTACTTGTATAATCCTCATTACAGTTTCCAAGGAATTGCCAAGAAGGTAGAGAGATTCAGAGGTACAAAGAAATTCTGTCAGAGGTAGGGCTGCAACCAGCATCCTCATTAAAGCATTAAATTTGCATCCCACAGACAATTTGTCCCATTGCATTTTGAGTGTCTTGTGTGTCCCTCTCTGATGTGCTGTCTCTAACAGGCTCTGGGATAAATCTGAATTGATTTGTATGAATTTAGCTGAAAGGGCACTTATGGCAACCAGTCCTGGCTTACCTGTCAGAGTTGGATTTGCTTTGTGTGGCATGATGCTGATGCTGTGAGTTATTTTAAATTTGTTTGTTTTGATTTGTATTTATTCTTCTTTCTCATTTCAGGTTCATGAGCCCATCAGAAGTGAAATTCTTGAGCAGGTTCTGAACAGAGTCCTCACAAAAGCAGCATCTCCTGTCAGCCATTTCATAGGTAACAGGAAAGAGAAAGACGTGTCCTGCTCTGTGGACACTCAGAATGTAGTTTCTCAGAACAAGTTACAGAATCACAGAATGGTTTGGATTGGAGGGCACCTTGGAAAGGCCATCTAGTTCCAACACCCTGCAGTGAGCAGAGACATATTTAACTAGATTGGGCTGCTCAGAGCCCATACAACTCAATCTGAAATGTTTCCATGGGCAGAAGGATTATACTACCTCTCTGGGTAACTTGTGCCAGTGTTTCACATAAAAAATTTCTTCCTTTATATCTAGTCTAAATAACCCCCTTTTCAGTTTAAAACCATAATCCTTTGTCTTGTCACAACAGGTCTATCTAAAAATATTATCCCCCTCTTTATTATAGGCCTCCTTTAAACACTGAAAGGCTGCTATAAGATCTTTCTGGAACCTTCTATTCCCCAGATTGAACAACCCCAACTCTCAGCTCTGTCCTCACAGCAGAGGTGTTACATCCCTCTGATCATTTTTGTGGCCTCCTCTGGACCTCCTCCAACAGGTCCGTATCACTCTCGTGTTGAGGACTCTAGACCTGTACACAAGGCTCCAGGTGGAGGGCCTCACTAGAGTGGAGTAAAGTGGCAGGAGCCATTCCCTTCTGCTGGCCATGCTGTGCTAGGTGCAGCCCAGTGCTGTGCTAGTTCCTGCTGAAGTGACTTGAAGCCAAGAAAATCTGTTGTTCCTTCCCCTCTTCCTAAGGTATCAGCTGCATCAGATTACCTTGTATTCATTGCAGATGAGAAACGTGTTTGCAAGCAGTTGCCATGGAACAGCTGACGCACAGAAAGTTGGTATCCGTCAGTTAGTGACTTGTTAAATGTTCTTGGCCTTGCCTTGTCTTCTTCCTTGTCCTTGGGCAGGTGCTCGATGTTGCCTGGGCTGTGGAGATGCCTGTACTGCAGCCTCTTCGCTTATACCTCAGTGCCCTCTGGTGGGGTGAGGCCCTTCAGCCAGGTTGTGAGCACTTTAAAGCTCTGTGCCTGCAGCAGAGCTCAGATTTTCCATCCTTATCCTGTCACGACCTCTCGTGTAATGGAAGGGCTTTGATTATTCTGTTAGCTCTGTAGATGTCTTTTGCTCAGACTTTTCTGGCCCTTTGACAGCAGCTGTTCCTTTTCTCCTTTTGTTTTTCAGACTTGCTGTCCAACATTGTTATGTCTGCTCCTCTTGTGCTTCAAACTTCATCTTCCAAAGTCACAGAGATCTTTGACAATTTGTCCTTTCTGCCCATCGACACAGTGCAAGGGCTCCTGCGGGCAGTACAGGTAAAGCTTTGATTTTCTCCATGAATATCCTTGCTAGTTTTGTTCTGGTGACAGCTCTAGGCCACAATTATATGCATGATCTAATAACCCTCCTTGTAAAATAAACCTTCATGCTCTGCTATAAGTTGTTTGGTGTAGTGTGGAACTGTTCTTCAAGTATGGATTTGCATGTGCCCTCTAACAAAACACATACGGTGTGGCCTGGCATAGTACTGACACTGCTTCGTGCTGACCTTTCATCTGGAAGATGTCCAGATGCTGCACACTGTAGGAAAGAAAGTATATACAGTGTTTAGCTGAACACTGTGGTGATTTTTCTCCTTCCAAGCTCTCTCCCAGTATTTCTCTTTGCCTGGGCTGAGATAGTGCCCTGGTATTAAAATTTTGTTTTGTCAAATCTGGAGATAGCAGTTCTTTGCCCAAACCCTTGCACTGTGTCCTCAATCACCTGCTAAGGTTTCTCGCTGCTACAGCTGTCTGGGTTTAATTTTTGTATGGTTTTAAAATGTTTTGGTTCTCCTGCTGTACTGATGACAGTATTGGAAAGGAAGGGCCAGATGGGCCTGAGGAAGATGAGCTCATATGACCCAAGGGGTTGGCATGCCTTAGTGCTTTTCTCTCCAAAATGTATCTTCCTTTCCAGCCCCTGCTCAAAGTCAGCATGTCAGTGAGGGACTCCCTGATACTTGTTCTCCAAAAAGCTATTTTTTCCAGGTAAGCCGGAAAGGGGATCCTTTGAAAATATCTCTGCAACTCAGTTACAGATTTGGAGCAGGACTATTTTTTGTTTTGGCTAGGTGTCTTCTTACTGTGTTCTTCCCATAACTAAATGGTACCATCTTCTACCCTTTTAGCCTGGAAGTATAATATAGTCACAGCTCTACCAAACTGAGACACAGCTCCCAACCCAGAGCTCAATGGGTTTTATAAATTGAGAAAGCTCTTAGGCACTCCCAATAAGCAGATAAAATTAAAGCCAGTTCCAACATAGGTCTACACAGCTGAGTACATCCAGATGCTAGGGAGAGTCAGAATGTTGAGCTCCCATCTTCTCTCTTGATACCTTATAAGGTGCTAGAGAAGCAGGCTTGTTGTCTTCATCCATGTTGTGATCATGGACTGAATTTGGTTGGGCAGTGGTTACCTGTGTATACAGAATCTGTAGTTTAGGATTATTATTCAAGGGAACAGGCTGGTGTAATGAAAGACCTGGAGTTTTGGTGAGCAAAGCAGGACACCAGCTTTTTGTGAGGAATTTTCTGACTGAGCTTTGTGAAACTCATTCCAGTTTTCAGGTGATATTTAATGATTGCATCTTGTCCTGGGGCTATCCCTTGGTGCAAGCATTACAAGGATGGAAAGGAAACGGAACATCATGAGAATGTAGAGTGTAGAGCAAGGGAGTTCCCAAGTAGCTACTAAGCTCTTTCCAAGCTCTTTACTTGGGACTGTGACTTGGAAATACAGTTCCACTGTGCCTAGTCATTCTGTATTTGTGGACCTTTATTCATTGTTGAGTTGATCTTGTGTTTACTTCTGAGCTCCATTCTGTTTTTCCTTATGCTTCTCTTGTCTCTCTCTGACTCATAGGCAGCTCAATGCTCGCAAAGCTGCAGTTGCCGGCTTTTTGCTCCTGCTAAGAAATTTTAAGGTTCTGGGCAGCTTGTCCTCTTCCCAGTGCAGTCAGGCCATTGGTGCCACTCAGGTAAGTGCTGTTCTGCAGTCTCTGGAGTGGATATATGAGACAGTCTGGTGCTGTTTGACAAAACCTGAAGAGTGTTCCCTTCAGTAGTGATTAGTCCCAGAAGGAAAGTTTTGGGAAATGCAGTGTGCAAAGAGAAGCTGCCCTGGGGCCACGACTGCTCAGTCATTCTCTCATACAGCACCAGTATTGTGGAAAGCTTTCACACTGCTCCACAGTGATGATAAAGAGTCTGGTGGCACACTAAGGACTATTTAAGTGATTGTTCAGGGGCCAGGCCTCTCTTCACCTTGCTTCTGTGTTATGATATTTGAGAATTGCAACCACTATAACGTGACTAATATTCCCTCTCAGGTCCAGGCAGATGTTCATGCCTGCTATAATTCTGCAGCTAATGAGGCCTTCTGCCTTGAAATCCTGGGCAGCCTGAGGCAATGTTTGAGCCAGCAAGCGAATGTTCGACTCATGTTATATGAGGTAAACATAGATTCTTCAGTCTCCTGTTAAACAGCCACTAGCTCTTCTGTAGTCTGGTTTTACTGTAGCACGAGGTAAATAATAATCATGTTATTGTGGAAAACAACTTGTCATCTCAGTTATGTTCTTCATGGGACACATGTACCAAGGACTATTTTTACTTGTGTTTTTTACAATTCTGCTTTTTATTACTGTTGGGCCATTATAAGCCCAAAAACACTGATGTCTCTTCCTCCTGTCATGCATCACTTAAGAGCAAAAATGTGTCAGTCTTTTCCTATGTGGTGGCCTAAGAAACGTGAAGTATGTTCAATGCCCAGTGTTCTGGAGGAGTCTTCTGACAGGCTGTGCATAGCTGCAGAGTCACTGGAAGTTACTGAAGGGCTCCAAACAAAACCCTGACTGGAGAGCATAGGGAAACTTTCTTAGAGTCAGGGATCTGTCTTCTCTTCATTTTGCAGGTTTCTCTAAAGCCTTGTCTGTCTCTGTACATGGTTTAGGTCCATCTTAGCTCCTGTAGGATATCACCTCAAGAAAAAAAATCCTGCTCAGGTCAGAGAGATCTTGTTTTCTTCTTGGCTTTGTTGGACTGACCTTTAGTGAGCTGCAAGTTTTGGGTCTGTTCATTTCTGTTGCTGTAAGACTTGTGCTTGCTTTATCCATCCGCTGAGATTTCTTAGTTTGAAGGATTTTTTTACCTCCTACAGTTTCCCCACTGGCTTGTTTTGCCTTTGAAGCAGGATTTCACAGTTTGAATTTGGATCTAGTGCTAGTGTTAAATAGCAGTGAAAGTCACTCTGGGCTCGATGCCACTGCTGCTAGGGAGATGCAGCTTGTGAGAGGGCCCCTGTGAGGGTATTCATACACTTTCTGATTCATACCTCTTTCTATGGTGCCTTTGCTTTGCCAGGTATGGGGTTTTACAATGACCACATTGTGACTTCGTTGTGGTTCCTTGCGGTGCCAAAGGGTCACTGCTGTCTTTTAATGCCAATTTATTATGCATGTGGTTCGTTTTCTTCACTGTGTAAGCCAACTTGTCCTTCCTTCCTGTCTTCAGGGTTTTTATGACGTCCTTCGCAGGAACTCCCAGCTGGCCAGTTCTATAATGGAAACGCTCTTGTCCCAGGTAAAGTATTGCTGTGTGGTGTGGCTGCAGACTCTGAGAATTCTGCACTGCAACTAGGACAGCAAGCAATTTGGCTTAAATATTGGGAAAATAATTCTCCCTTACACTGGAAATAAGTTCTAAAGTGCTGCATCACTTCAGTAAAGAGGAGCTCAAATCTCTGCTATGCTGAGAGAGCAGGACAAGGTAAGTGTCTGGAGACCTTTTCATATCCTGTCACTATGGAAGAAAAAGGATCTATTGGAGCCTTTTCCAACCCTTCAATTCTGAGATGCTGTGAGAAGTGTGAGCACTGTGAAGTGGTTTGTGCTCTCCTTGTTCCTTAGCAGTGCACAGCAGTTACCCTCCCATACTTCCCCAGGGATGAGTGCTGACACAGTAATTATTATTGCTGTCCTCCCATCGGGAGAATACCCAAGTCCATGTAGGATCTGGGAGGATTATCTCATCCCCCAACAGTGTTGCTCATGGCAACAAGACAATCACATTTCTTCAATCCATTGGACAGGCTGTGCTTTCTTTGAGACAAGTAATTTTCTTCTTTTTAATCATCCATAGAGTTCATGCTGACTAATTCCAGCTTTCCCATGACAGCACAGAGTCTCAGAAAAGAACAGAGCCAAGGCAGTTTTTGGGTAGCAAAGGACACTAAATGGGAACTTGGTGCCAATGTATAAAACCTTATAGCACCATTACGTATAGAACTTTCCTGATCTGGTTCTGATTCTGTTTCAATACTTGGAGCACTGTGGCGTGCCAGGCAGCCAGGAATTGGTGCAAGCCTGGTTTCATGGATTGGTTTTTTTTAGTGCCAAGCGTAGCCTCCATAACTTTAACCCAGAGAACTTAGCAGGGCCGAGTGTTCAGCTCAGGTGAGGGGTGGCAGAGACAGTTCATCCTCACTGTTTAAAGGCTGGGTAGTGCTACAGGTAAAGAACAATTGGTGTTGCATATTGAGGCAACACAACTGCAAGTGGTCAGATGAACTGGTTTTAGGGCAGTGTCATGGCCTGGCTGAGAGTTACCTCAGCATCTCAAAGGGGATTTTAATTACTAGTAGAGCAGATGATGTGAGTTATGTTCATGTACAGTCCCATTACCACTGTGCCTGTTTTCACCTCATAGAATGGAGGACAAATATTATTGTATCCTGTTTTGAAACAACATAAGAGGCTCAGTTACTAAGTAACTGGTTATTTTTATTTCTTGTTTTCTGTTACAGATAAAGCAATATTACCTGCCCCAGCCAGACCTTCTGCCTCCTCTGAAACTGGAGGGATGTATTATGGCTCAAGGAGATCAAATCTTTCTGCAAGAACCACTGGTAAGAGCTGTACTAATTGGTCAGAGCTCCCAACTCATCTTTGTGTTTCACCCAGTTTAGTTTTTCTGCTACATGAGCTGAATACCTTGTGTTTCTTCAGCCTCCTCTGCTCTGGAGCAATTCTTGTAGTGACAGTAGAGTTGGGCATCTCACCCCTGTCTCACGCTATCTGCTAGCACAGGATTTTAGGAGACTTGTATGAAAAATGTTCTAGGGATAGTGTAGTTCTAGTGAGTTCACCTGGCTATTGTTTTTCCTTCCTTCAACTTAGTGCCACGTACCATAGCTGTGCAGTAAGGGGGGAAAATCTGCCCTATGGTTTTTCTTGGTTGGAAATCTTTGGAGATAAGACCTCAATGATTCATTTGATTTCCAAGTGAACAAATACGAATTAATCACTTTGTTTTCACCTAAGGAAGCTGCAGGAGCACACCCAGGAAGGGAGCAGACACCTTCAGGGAAATGCCTCTTCCATCTCCTGAGGCAGCTGGGATGAGGGAGCAGTGGGAGTTAGTTCTTTACATCCCGTACAGGCAAGCTCAGGCAGCCAATGTTGTCTCAAGCCAGAACTGGGTAGCTGTGTGGGAATCCCTCACATGAATCTCTGAAGGCAACTGTGCTCTTTGTATACAACTATTATCGTCTGGCCTGTGTCTCCACTTCTGCCAGTGACCTCCAGCTCGAAGGCTGAGTGTGACTGTGTGGCTGCTTCCTTTAGGCCCATCTGCTCTGCTGCATCCAGCACTGTCTCGCCTGGTGTAAGAGCACCATGTGTCTGTGCCAGAGAGCTGAAGATGATGACGAGGAGGAGGAGGATGTGGGATTTGTACAAAACTTTGAAGAGATGCTAGAATCTGTCACACGACGAATGATCAAGAGCGACTTGGAAGACTTTGAACTGGTAAATCAGGTTTTCAGTTTGACTCAGTGGAAGAAGACACTGAGTTCTTGTCAGGTTTTGAAAAGATTTTTTTTAACTTGTTTTCTTTACCTCTCAGGATAAATCAGCAGACTTTTCTCTGTCTTCTGGTGTCGGGGTAAAGAATAACATCTATGCCATTCAGGTGATGGGAATTTGTGAGGTCCTGATGGAGTACAATTTCAACATAGGTAATTTCAGGTAAAAACATCAGGTAAAAACATTCTGGCACCAGCTGTACTGTGCCCAGCTCTTTGGAGTACAGGCTCTCTGTAAGCCCAGTGCCAGTGCAGAATCATAACAACATTGTCTGAGGGCCAGTGCCTTGTGGCACAGACATTCACAGAGCTTTGGGGAGTGGTTTTCTTTTGAATGCTGTGTGCTGTGGGAGATGGGATGTGACATCTTACAGAAGAGCAGGTCAAAGAGGAATAGATGAGGCCTACACTGTTAGGGAGGTGGGAAGATGTTCTATGGTTTACTCATTTAGAAAGTGCCACTGAATAATTTGGCAATTGAAGCTTCAAATGGGAAACTAAGAAAAGATTTTGTCATTTAGTGATTTCTACTACTTTATTGCAGTAAGAACAAGTTTGAGGATGTCCTAGGTCTGTTTGCATGTTACAACAAACTCTCTGAAATCCTGAAGGAGAAAGCTGGAAAGAACAAGTCTACCTTGGGAAACAAAACTGCACGTAGCTTCCTGTCCATGGGTTTTGTATCTACTCTGCTCACAGCTCTGTTCAGGTAAGAAACTGTCTAGAGTAACTTTAAGGCCTATTTCCAAGCTGCTTTTGTCAAGTATGCCTGCTGGCCATGTATCCTGGCTGTTTTGTATGGTTTACACGCAGTACAGACATTTTCTTTTCTGTACAAAGAGTGTGTGGGAATAGCAATTGTCTGGAGACCACCACAGACAAGGTATTGACCAGCTAGAATTCCTGGACCTTGCTTATGGCTTGTGAAACCTTGGAGAATCTTTGCTTTTCCAGTCCTGGGCCATTTCCCAGACAAACTCCAGTGTATGAGCTCCAGTCTGTTGGTGTCCTTGGAAAAGCTGGTGGAATTCTATCCTCTTGAATGTTCACTGCAAACTACCAATACAAAGGGTCTTTTTTTTACTCTGAATTCAGCTAATGATTTTATTTGTAAATGTTTGCTTAGATTTTCAATCTCATAAACCATCCCCTTGCTTATCAGTGCATCCTCAATTCTCTGACAGTGCTCTTGATTCTTCAGGGACAATGCCCAAAGCCATGAGGAGAGCCTGGTGGTTCTGCGCTCCAGCACAGAGTTCCTGCGTTATGCTGTCAGTGTCACTCTGCAGAAGGTACAGCAGCTAGAGGAGACAGGACAAACGGATGGACCAGATGGACAAAACCCTGACAAGATGTTTCAGAGCCTCTGCAAAATCACACGGTGAGTCACTGTGGCATATAAAGACATCAGTCCTAAAAAGCAGTGATACGTTTTGGGGAGTTTTGATACCTAGGTTGGGTTTTGCAAGAAGAATGTAGCCTATAACTGTTTTAAAAAGTTGTTATTACTTTACTGGGTTGAGATCATTGCCTTTCTTTGCTCCTGAGAAATCAAGTGGAGGCACTACATTTTCCATGCCAGAGTGACTGATACAGCTCTAATAATGGTACTTGGCCTGGAAGAACCAAACGCTATCAAACTCTCATTTTCAGGTTCTTGCTGACTTTTGGTTCATCACTCATTGTCACAGAAGAGGTAGGAAGGTTACAGGCTGGATTCCTGAAGCCTCTGGGATGCAGTGGAGTAAAAATTACCCTCTAGCTACTGTGCGAAACAGATGCAAGAGGGATAGCAGCTTTAGAAAACATTTGTTTAGGACTTTTGCAAGATGCTTGAATGTCTTCTAATCCTTTGGAAATTCTAGAACATTAACCATGTAAATGTCTTCTGGGAACTAGGTCATATCTGCATGGAGTCTTTTCAGATCCCAGTCAGCAGAGAGCACAAAATGCAAATTACCCCTGCCATACATAATGCCCGTTTTGTGTCTCTCCCCAAATAATAGAGGCTATTTTTGTTGCAGTCATTAGGACTACATGTGAGCTACATGATTGGAGATTGAAATAGAATAAGATCATCTGTGCAGGCAACACAACTAATAAGAAGAAAGGAGAGGGAATAAAAAGGGGAAGAAATGGGCTTAGAGGATCAGGAAAAAGATGTTTGCCTACAAATAGAAGTCTTTTGGGCTAAACAATTTTGATTTCTTCAGAGCTTTTCACTTTGCTTTGCATACTTTTACCTTTCTGATATTTCTGACATTTCACAGAATCAAACTCTCTTTTTGTTACTGACAGATTTGACACCAGTGGTCAATGTTTGGGTGGTCTGAGACAGAAGGAAAGCAGGGTGGAAGAAAGAAATATATAAAGTTGGACTTGAAATGGGATTGGAAGGTCTCTTGGCACCTGGAAAGAATTAAATTATTTAGCTGTTGCAGGAAGAATGCAGTAGCTGTTTTGCTGACATTGAAACAAAATCATCTTTAAAATCTCTTCTCTCTCCACTTTTCTGTAGGAAAGAGACTCTCCAATTTCATTATACTAAGAATACAATCCTAAGGGTAGAATCTTTGATTATCCTTGTTGTGGTTCTTGCTCTGTGCCATAAGCTTTACCAGAATGTGTGGTGTTAACTCATCTCCAATCTCGTAGGGTTCTGATTTGGAGGTACACTTCAATTCCCACTGTTGTTGAAGAGTCGGGAAAGAAGAAGGGCAAAAGCATTTCACTTCTGTGCTTGGAAGGTTTGCTGCGGATCTTCAACACAGTGCAGCAGCTGTACGCTGCCAGGATCCCCCAGTTTCTTCAAGCCCTGGGTAGGTACAGCTCTACTCTGGTTTCTAGCCTTCACATTCCAAAACATGTGGGCAGTTAGGGACCCAGTGCCCTTTATCAGTAACCTGGAAAGAGGGGTCTGGTCCTTGTCTCTCAATAGCAAGGGGGGCTCAGTAGCATTGATTTTTCTTTTTTTTTTTTTATATCTTTTTTTCCACCAGAGTCAAATTCTAGAGCAGTCTTTGCCTGTTTTTGTAGACCTCTCTGTCAGCAAAGGATGGTTGGGGTCTGATCTAACATTCTTCTATTTGAAGTTTGCCTTTAACACATTTTTGTGCTAACCACAGTTTTGCTGTCTGGATTCCTTCTCTAGCTGTGAGCAGTTGCAGTCTTTCCCACTTTGGAAATAAATCCTGTATTCTGCTCTTGGCATTTAGCTTTTTTCTGCACCTCTCTGTCTCTGCCAGATATTACTGATGGTGACGCAGAAGAAACGGATATTAATGTCACAGAGAAAGCTGCCTTCCAGATCCGACAGTTTCAGGTAAGTACCACTGTGCTGCAAGTGTTCCAAAGCCCTGGTAATTCTGGCAGGAAACACTGCTAGCTCTCTGTTGCCTGACCACATTATGTGACAGCAACTGTGACACTGACTCACTGTCAGTTCAGAAAACTTTCTGATTCCTAAGGAAAGCTACTTTGGGGTGCTGTGCAGAACTGGATTGAAGTACACTTGTATTTACAGAGCTGTAGGGTCCTTCCATGCTGAATGATATTACATGAACATTGTAGAAGTCACTCTGAATCATATGAATCATATGCAAGCCTCTACGTAAGCACTCAGAACAAAACCCAGCACTTGTTCTTCAAGACAGTTCTCTTTTTATATTCATCATTTTCCTCACCAATTTCTTTATCTGCTGCAGCTTCTGGTTATTTGTTCCTTAAAATGGCCCTGCAACCAGCATGTGTGCTCAGGGACTTTGTCTTTCCTTCCCATGATCAGAGGTCCTTGGTGAACCAGTTCAGCAGTGCTGAAGATGACTTTAGCTCCAAGGAAACACAGTCACTCATCACAGTTCTTGCCACTTTGTCCAAACTCCTGGAGCCATCCTCTCAGCAGGTACTTTACAACCTTCATGGGGAGGCAGGAATGGTGGGAAGAACATCAGGCAGGGTTTACATCTGAGGGCTCTCAGACATGTGCATGTTCTGCCAGGGACTGTTTATTGTTATATGCTCAGGCCTTCTCCTGTCATACACCTGCAAGGTTGGTTAAGAACAAGTTTTCCCATCCTGCTCCTGCTCATTCTGATCCTGCTGTTGTAGACACTGGGAATCTGAATGACTTGTTCCCCTGAGCAGGACTACTGACAGAGCCTAGCTGTAGTAAAGCTTCCGCAAGGGAACAGTGCCAAAAAAGGCCGGCAGACTTGTATCTGGTCCAAACTGGCCAAGTGCCTAATTCCTTAGAGGCATTTTCTAAAGTGCCCCAATTTTACAAGCTAGGGACTGCACTAAAAGTGTGCCAGAAGTCTGGAGTCATCATGTACATTAAATTAAATGGAGCTGTTACTCTCTCCAAGGGAACATATAACCAGTGTCCTGTCCTGGTCTCAGCTTTAAACTTGCTAGTAGATTAGGTGTTGCGTGTGAAACAGTTGGGTGCTGTTCTGCCAGGAGGGGACTGTCCTCATCTCCCTTGGCTTTGATTCATTTTCTTGAATTTTTAAAATTATTATTGGGTTTTGAATTGTCTTTCAAAGGCAAAATACATTTTCTTCTTGTGTACAGTTCCTTCAGTTCCTGAGCTGGACGGTCAAAGTCTGCAAAGAAAATGCTCTTGGTAAGTAACCTATGAGGAGCATGTTTAGATGTGATCCGTCAGGTCTGATATTAGAATCTTAGATGCTCTGCTGTTGCTGTTACCTCTTTGTCACAGATGCGTTCAGGTCCCATTCTGTGGCAGACTGCCTTGACATTGTGGTTATTAGCACAGCTATTGGGGAAAAAACTCCATCTCTGTAAATATTAGCACTGCTGAGGAAAGGGAAACTATTCACATACTTTGTTCTCTTGCTGTTCAGCACAGCTGTTGCTCAAACTTGGAGTTATACACTGGAAAGACATTGCTCTTGCCAAACTTCCTCAGTGCTTCTGACCATCATTTTTCTATGAGCTGAGGGGCTCCAGGGAGCCATACTTTCAGTGTTATATGGGATGCCCAATGCTGTAAACTCTCCTTTTGTAACTGCTGTATTTTGATAGGATTTTCACCTATTGTGGGAGTGTAAACTGCTAAATCCATACTGAATCTGAGACTTCCCTTCCTTCGTGTCTGATGTACCTGAACAGCTCAGGGAGCCCTAGTGATGTGTTGTCTCCTTTTCTCTTCCCTGCAGAGGATATTGTTTGCTGCAAGGGTTTGCTGACGTTGCTCTTCAGTCTCCATGTTCTGTACAAGAGTCCTGTCAGTCTGCTGCGTGAGCTTGCACAAGACATCCATGTATGCCTGGGAGACATAGATCAGGTATGATGCAGAAGCAGCCTAACTGTGGTGTCGGGGCAGAACTGAGTGCACCTCTGGTGCAAATTTGTGTGACAGCAGCTGAAGTTTTACTTATTTGTTTTCTGTCCTCTGACAGGATGTAGAAGTGGAGAGTCAGTCCCATTTTGCCATTGTGAATGCCAAGACCGCAGCTCCTACTGTCTGTGTGAGTCGCAATAGCATGTGAGAGCAACCTATAGTGTCCAGGGCTACTCTGCTGAGTGGCTCATAGATTCCTGTTGTGCCAAACACCTCCAATAATCTGTTTTGTTATTGTTTCTGTCTTAGCTGCTGGTTCTGGGTCAGGTGGATAAGGTCCTTGAAGAGGTGGATTGGCTTATCAAGAAACTCAACAGTATGGGATCAGATACATCAGGTGATAAAAACGGTCCATTCCTTACTGTTACACCTTTGTCAACAGCAGATGAAGATAGCAAAAAGCTATTTTGGGATTTTGAGGTAGTATCATCTAAGGGCAGGTTAAACCCTCCCTTGAGCTGGCTCAGCATGAACAATTTGAGATAGAAACTGTTGCTATAAAATCCCTCCAGTGATTGTTTCCCCTGTGCCATGCTGGTGCTTTGTGTACCAGACTCAAAAATGGTCTTTTGTGCCTTCCACCCACATAACTGGACTCACTACAGACGTTCACCAGGTATTCATCTTACTTCTAGAAGACTCTTCTCAGGCATCAAACCAAATGCAGGCTCTGGAGAAAGGTGTAATTCTGCAGCTGGGAACTCTACTGACAGTTTTTCATGAGCTGGTGCAGACAGCACTCCCTGCAGGGAGCTGTGTGGACACACTGCTGAGAAGCCTCAGCAAGACATACGCAATTCTCACCTCCCTCATCAAACATGTGAGTGCTGCTCTGTTGATGGTGGGCTGGCTGGGATCTAAAAGCTTTTTCCCCATCTGCTACAGCAAGCTCACAGTGACCCCTGGCAGCAGCCATGCTCAGGACTGGGCTGTTGATCTCCTGCAGGAGTTGAGTCCTTATTCTGGTGGCCTTCATGCTGTCAGCGTTGTGACCTTTCTGCAGTAGTGCCAGCTGTGCCAGTGAATAAGCTGCTATCCAACTGAATTTGGCAGTGCATAGCTCTTTGCAATGTATGTTGTAGGTTCTGTGTCCATAGCTCTGCTACACCGGATGCCACTAGCAGTCTCGCTGCTCAGCCATCCAGTCCTTGCCACTTGTTCCTGTCCAGAGCTTGAAGGGAGGGCTGGGCCATGGAGCTAGTTGAGATAGGGTGGTGAATTCCCTTAGCTCCCCTTCAGCTCTGGAAAGCAGATGTGCCATGTAGGAAATAGCAAGCCTATGGGAAGGGTAGTTGTTGGCAATCCTGCCCTCCCTCTATGTGTTAGACGAGCTGCTTTGAGTCCTGCCTGGAAACAGTGTACCTAGAGCAAACTCTCTTCTGCTTTCCTTGCAGTACATCCAAGTGTGCCGCAGCACCTCAACTACCATTCCAGGAAGGCTGGAAAAGCTGGTGAGTGCGAGAAAATTGCTGGAGGAAACAGCTCATTGCCTTGAGTTTGGAGTAATACCAACCTCTCTGCTTCTTCACAGGTGAAGCTCTCAGGTTCCCATTTGACCCCACATTGCTACTCATTCATTACTTATGTACAGGTAAAGCCTAAATTGACTGGCAAAATCCCAGTCAGTCTATCTGATGGTGAGTGGTGTATCAAATGCAGTATAGGGGCACCTTTGGGCATTATTAATCTTCTTGATATGATTTGGGTTTCTTATACTTTAAGCTGTACTGTGGCAAGTAATAGTGTAAGACATTTTGGCACCATTGGGACCAAGCAGGTTGATTTCTGCTTGAGCAGGGAAAGAAAGGGTATTTGGGGAGATGGTTTTTAACTTTTATTTCCCCCTTTCTCTGTGTATGTTATTTATTTATTTATTTTTTAATAAGAAGAATACTGCTGTAAGCCACAATGGCAAATAAAGGTGAACAACACTGCAGTCGTTGTGCTTAAATTAATATGGATGCCAAGGACTGCAGTGCTGAAGATGGGTTTCAGCTGGGTGCTGAGTGAGGAATGGTACCACAGGCTTGGTGTACTAGGGAAGGTGTAGCAGTATACAGAGCTACTGCTCCTGGGTAGCTCTCACACAGGCGTATTTCTGAATGTATAAATTACAGAAATAGCTTTTCCTTCCTGGGTTTTTTTTTGAGACTACCTCAGTTCCACCCTTTCTGCATCACTACCTTTCTGTCATCAACATGGTGATGCTGTTAGCTGGCAGCAAAGACTTGACTGACCTTTCTTCCCTGCTTACACTCTAATGCCACATCTTTTGGCGTCCTCCTTCAGAACATCCACAGTGAGAGCTTAAGCTTTGCAGAAGAGAAGAAAAAGAAGAAGAAAGAGGATGAAGCTGCTGCAATCTCCACAGTCATGGTAAGATTGACTCACTCTTTATTAGAACGCAGGCTGCATTGCAACTTGGGATCGTGCTTCAAGGCTTGTATTGCTCAGTGGCTTCTTAAAGATCACCAGTGACAAACTGTCATTTGGGCCTTTAAGTAGAAATCAAATATATTCTACCATAACTTCAAAGAAAAGGCTAAAAAAACCCAAACCAAAAAAATACCCACCCAAAACAAACCAAAAAAAAAGGCACCTTCACTAAATACAGCCTGAGAGCTCAGACATGAAACAAATGTCAAGTCTGGATAGTCATCTTGTCTGACATTTGATCATTTGGGGTAAGCTATGAAATTATAGGAAAGGGCCAATTTATTGTAACCAATGCTGCACTCTGTTTCTTAATTTTATCAGGATACTTTAGTGGAATCCACTACTTTAAGTAAGGCAGCTGGGCTTGCCTGGGTGATTTGGTTGGAAGCAAGAGAGCAAGCTAGCAGGTTCCTGCTCTTTCATGTCCTTTGTTTGTGCTCCCAGCCAGCATTTCCTCTGCTTCCACAGTCCTCCCAGACATTCCTGTGATGTTAAGGGTTTAAGAGCCACAAGCACAATTGTCCTGGCTGTTCCCTGAGTGTATGGAGATGAGCTGAAACACTACATGTTCCTTATCACTCTGTCACCACGGGAAACAGACATCACTTGGTAAATAAACAGGGCAAAATCATGGTGGAACAGCACTGTGTTCACTGCAGGAAGGTGTTTGCTTGTGATGCTTCTGCAGAGCTGGGGCAGAGGAAGTTTTGCTCTGATGGCTGTTAGGCACTACTGGGTTGTGGACTGCAGGCAGAGTACAGAACACCATACAGAAGCACACAACCTTTGTGGGAGAGTCAATGTAAAACCAGTAACAAACTGGTAAGACTGTTTGAAACACGGGGACTGAAAACACTGTTTTGAAATGGAACACCGTGGCCACTCTTCACTTACAAATCTGACCCATCACCCTCCTCTCTACACTGCAGGCTAAGGTGCTTCGGGACAGCAAGCCCATCCCAAACCTGATTTTTGCAATAGAGCAATATGAGAAGTTCCTTATCCACCTCTCCAAGAAATCAAAGGTAATGTAAAGTAGAGCTCTTCTGCGACCAAAGCTCGGTGAAACAGTGGGATCAGGGGCATGGGGAGGGCTGTTGCTGGGTCACCTTATAAAGACTGTATTCATGCTGCAGTTAAGAAGGTGTGAGGATGTTGCACCTTTTTCAGCCTTTACCTGAGCTCCTGGCGCAACGTGACTTAAGTGCTGTCACACTGATCCTAGCAGGTGCCAGTAACAGTATTGTTTGGCATCTACCAGCATATGGCTTCTTGCCCACCTGGTGCCAGCTTTCCTCACCCCTATCCCCAGTCTGTTTCATATAACCAGGAGAAAAACCTACTACAGTGAGGTATGAGAGTGAGAACAAGTGATCATCACTTGGCTTTTAGGAAAACATAAATGCACCACTGGATTGCAAGGAGCAGGTCCTTTTTTTACCTACCTTTTTTTGTTCAATCTTGATTTATTACTCTGATGGACTTGGTTCCAAGACTATGCAGGGCAGAAAATTAAACTAAGATGCTAATGGAATAATCTCCTCTCCCCTGGTTTCACCATGGTTGCTGCAGGTGAACTTGATGCAATATATGAAGCTCAGCACTTCCCGGGACTTCCGCATCAATGCGTCCATGCTAAACAGTGCATTGCAGGAGCACAACACAGATGATGCTGAGAACGAGCCAGACAGTGACCAGGTCAGAGCTCATGTAGCTGCTTTTATTGATGGCTTTTCCCCTTTCTTTGTGGCCAACTGTGTTTGTGAATCTGAACAGTTTGACCTCCCTGGGTTAGTTCTCAGCTTAGTATGAAGGAATGACCAGTCAGTTTGGCTAATGTTCCCTATGCACCTTCCCTCCACCCTTTCATTGCCTGGATCCCTGGTCCTGGGAAAGAGAGGCTGCTCTTCGGGCCTTGCTCATCCTAGCAAGCAGAGAAGTCTGTCAGCAGCACCTCTGAGAACGTTCTGGCTGGCTTAGATTACACCTTTGCAGAATGATGCCAAGTGGTTTTGCATCTACATTGATGTTTGTAAATGAACAGGCCAGGACAGGCGGGACAAACTGCACAGCATCATCCTTCTCAGATCCCAATCCCTGCTGGTTAAAGGAGCACAATCTCTGCTGGACAAAAAAAAAGTCACACTTTATTCTGCTGATTGTCCAGGTTTTTATTGGTGCTTCTGTCCACGATTTCCTGAGTGTTGAAACAAGCAAAACCCAACACACAGACCATGGGTTGGCAGTGGCACAGGACAGGGACTAAGTTCCAGTATGGACACGAGGCTCCACAGGGAAAGCCTCAGTAGGTGAGAGGAGTCCCGTATTCAGGTCCCTTTATTACGGCGGTGTTCTAGGTCAGGACAAAACATAGGTTTTCCTTTTGTTTTGGGGGATTTTTCCCCTTAACTCAGGACAGGAGGAAAAAAGAGCTAAATCCTGGTCTGTACATCTGGTTTCTTGCTTTAGCTAAACTAAGCACACACAATCACAGTCTACTGCTACTCTCTCCCTCCCTTCTCCAGGGCAGCACAGCAGAGCAGCTGAACGGGAACCAAGAACCCAAAAAGAAAAGACGGCGAAAAAAATAAGGCTGGTTCTGCCCTCTCCCTCAGTGCCTGTTCGGTGGCAGAGTCACTCTGGTTTGTTGTTTCTCTTGCCAAGTACAGTTTCTTCCTGGATGCCTGCGGTGTGCAATCAGCACCTCTGGCCCCCGCCTCAAGTTTTACAGCTGGCTGCTGCCCTCAGAAGTGCTTCTGCTGCTGTACTGTGCTGCTATGAAAATCTTCCCCTGGAATGTCCCTTCTTAGAGCAAAAAGGAAACAGAGTGATCAGGATCAGCCCCTGCCAAAAGATCTCTTGAAAGGACAGCTAGGCTCTGGCACGCAGTCTAGACAACTGTCATTCTGGCACTCTAGCATCGTCATTTCTTCTCCAGCGAACCTTTGGTTATTTCAATTAGCTGATAGATATCCAGCGCTTCTCCTGGAAAACAACAGGACAGTCAGTTCCCTGCATTCAGCAGTACACTCAGGCCATGAAACACAAGTGAGCAAGGGTCACGTCTTGCTTTAGTTCGTAGGGTGTGGCACAACGACCTCTATGCAAATCTCTGATTTGGGTGATGGTCTGAGTGCAAGACCCAGCCTGGGGGGAGCTGGAACCACAAGCTGCTCTGCCTTAGCCTTGAAGCTGCCTGCTTTACGCAGCTCCTGAGAAGCAGATGCAACAGCTTCCTCAGGCGACGCTGGGTTTGCTGTTAGGTTTTTGTTGACCCTGAAAGCAATGCACTTGGTTAATCTGACCTATTCTTGAAAATAAACAAATGCCATTTCTGAAAGTATCTTTTGCTTGTTAAGTTTCCTAATGAAAGTTACCAAAGGGTGGAGAGTCTCACTGACTGAGAACAAATCTGAGGGCAGGGTCTTCTCTGGGAAAATGCTGCTGCATTTAAAGCAGCTTCCAGCTTTAAAGCAGCTTCCAGCCAAGAGCTAAATGTTTGCTTGGAGCACTTAAAGGGCTACAGGGAGTGCAGACAGGTCTGAGTCTCAACTGCTTTGGCATTGCTGGGGCTAACTGAACAGAGCTGTGCCAGGCTAAGGGGCAGTGGAAAAGGAAACAAAGCACCGAGAGCTGGAAGAGTCTGGGTCTCAAGACTGTCGATGCACCTGATTTCAGAGGAGGAACAATTCAATGTTGGGCTGTTAAAAAGGGGCCTCTAAGCAAAGGTAACAGAGCCTCGGCCAGTTCATTGCTCTCAGAACTTGTGGAAGTAGCAGCACAAACGACTCACAAAGAGAGATAAAGAGGTACTGGCACCAGGAGTTTACAGGTGCCTCTGCCCAGTGGAGGGAATGACAGGTTAGGCCGTATGTGTGGCAAAGCTGGGGAGGCTGGTGCAGAAAGGATTATAGCAGGGAAGCTTTCACAGACACCCCTCACCTTGAGGGATGCCATACTTCTTCTCCATCCCAGTTGGATTTGAAGGTGTTGCACAGTTCATGGTCACCTCTTTCCTTAAGCACTGGTCAATGTCCACCGTGCTGAAGAAAGCCACTGACTGCGGCAGATCCTGGAGGCCCAGTTTGTAGGCAAACATGCACCTGGAATAACAAGGTGAGAGATGGGAAGGCGCCACACATCACCCTTGTCACATCCAGCTCCAAACACTAGCCAGCCACCTGCTGGAAGACAAGGGGCTGCTTAACCAGAGAGTCAAGCACTGCTGAAATGGATGGGGAAGGAAACCAGTAACAGGTTGAGTCTCCTCAGAAGCCAGGAAGAACCAGCCCTTGGCTGCTGGCTAATCCTCTCAAGCTGAGCAGCTGCTGAATTTTCCCAGCAGGAAGGACTGCGATTGCAGGAGCTGGCACAAAGGCAAGAACCTTGGTGCCTGCCCCCATGCAGAGGCTGTTTGCTGGATGCCTACCTTGGCACAGGAGAAGACACCTCAGCTTTGGCTGGCTCCTGTACAACCAAATCCCAGCACCAAGACGGGGATTTGACAAAGCTGGCTGTGCTGGAGAGCCAGAGTGAAGGGAGCCCTTTGGGGTCAGGAGCTTTCCAAGTTGAGTGTAACTTTACACAGGGAGCAGTGGGAATGCTCCGTGCTGCAGAAGAGCCAACTGCTGGTGGCAGCTGCAGTCCACAAGCCATATCCCTTGCTGTCCCTTGAAAACAGGGTGACACGAGGTATAGGGACAGTTTCAGTCTCTCAGCTCCTCAATCTGCTGCTCCAAGGGCTGCTGCCATGGCTGCAGACCCAAAAGGAGCAGGAGGTGATGCACTGGTGTCCCAGCAGAATAGAGTGATTGTTCCATCTCTACAGGAGCCAAAATCTGGCAGTATCTGCCCCTTGCCAGCACATCATCCCTGGAAATCAGAGCTGAGCTCCGTTTATAGCCACCTGAGCCATGCCTGAAAAAACTGCTACCTCCAGCACTGCCAGCTTCTCTTGAGCAGAAGAAGACTGCTCCAGCTTGCTGAGGGCAAAGTTAACACTTTTACAGTCACCCCACTCCCTTGAGCTTGCTCTGTCCCACCCCAGACTCTGGTGCTTGTCTTCAGGAGCCACCACAGCCAGCCCAGCTCACCTTGTGAGGAGGTTGGTGATCTGTAGGGCCAGGGCTGCCCGGTAGCGATCTTGCTCCTGGACCAGGTAACGCACCTCATCGTGGATGCTGATGCAGAAGCGCCCATTGATGTCAAACTCCTCAAAAAGCCACTTCATAGCAACCAGCATGAGGTGCAGGTAGTCAACGGCGGAGCTCTGCACCACCCAGTTTACTCTGCTGGTCACAAACTGGTGAAAGGAAACACAGACAGATGCTAAGAGAATACTGGGGTTCAGGACCTGATCCTGATACCACAGAGCTAGGAGAAGTCCGGAACTGGATGGCTTTCAGGCAAAGGAAGGGGCAGGTTTCCTGCATGGCTCCAAAAGCCTACGGGATCTCCAGTATCTAGGAGGGGCTAGGTGTACAGTGAAGACAAGCAAAGATAAGGTCTCTGCAGGACAAACTGCACCCTTACCTCCCCTTTGGCCACGGCAGGCTCCAGGGCCCTGCTGATGTGACAGCCCAGCACCGGGGTCTGTGGGGAGGGGGATAAGGCGATGCTCTCCAGCTTGTTGAACATCTCAGACTCTGTACCTCCAGCCCACACTCGGTGTTCTACTACATTCCACTTCTTCCTCCGGGACCTAGGTGAGCATAGGGGAGGTTTGCTGGAAGCACTGGAAGAGGCTGCGGGTCCTATCTGAGCACATCAAATGCCCCCACTTGTTTGCAGGGCCTCATCCAGCTGCCCCAGCCTCTGGCTGCTAATTGCTCATTGGGACAGACAAAGACAACTCCCCCCCAGAAGAAAACTACTGAGGATTGGGACTATCTAGTCCTGTGTCTCTTCTCTCTGCCCACCAGGCTGCAGCTCCCTTTGCCTCACAACCTAGCAGAGCTGCACAGGGTCAGAGCACCTCACCTTTTCACAGCTTCTCTCTGGAGCCGCTGGACATCCTGGGCTGACACAGATCCATCCTCCGCCCTGTCCACAGCCACATTCAGCTCCCTCACCAGCCACTCACCCTCCTCAGAGAGATAAAACCTGGAGGGGAGAGTGACCATGCCTATGTCCTGTGGAGTACTACCATCATACTCATCCCTGTTCACCCTCCCTAGGCAGCACCCACCTCCGGACACCCTTGGTGACCGCATACATCTGCTGAGCCTTTTCACGAGCCTGCTGCTGCGTCAGCCGATGGTTGAATTGCATCAGGAGCCGCTCTGCAAAGGGCTGCCCGGCCCCGTAGATGCGCCCATAGTTGAAGACCTTGGCGTGTTCCCGGCTGATGCCCACCGTGGCGGCTGTCTTGCTGTGCAGGTCTGTCCCATTGCTCTTCCTCCCCTGCAGAGTCATCCAGCCAAAAGCTGTGCAGCCTGGTGGGAGGAAAGCAGGAGTTGGACACTAAAGAGGACTAGGCTCGGGCGATCACCCCACTACCCAGCAAAACCGTTCCCCGCGAGGCACAGGCCCAGCTCACCGTGCATGCCAGCGAAATGTGCCTCACCGAGGACAGCAGCTATCCAGAGCTCCTGGGAATCCACATCTGCACCTACCAGGGAGTAGCCAGGTGGCACCTGGACCATGGCTTTCAGCTCACTGCCCACCCGGTCAGCCTGTGGGACAGATATCCAGCTCAGCACAACCCCTGCACCTCCTTCTGTCCTTCTGGACACAGGAGCAGCCTTCCTGCAGCTATGGCATGCTGGAACGGGGCTCCCCATGCCCCCACATTGTGGTCTAAAAGTTAAAGCTTGGTTTAACATACAAGTGGGACACCACACACTTGGTTACTCCCCGCAGCATGGAGGAAGAGTCAAGTCTGGGGAAGGACAGAATCCAGTACTTGAGTGTTGTCTTCTCCTTCTACCAAACTCTGAAGCTCAGGAGCCTCTGATTACTCCTCCTCTTCTCCCAAAACTGAGTCACATCAGCACCAACCATACCACCTCAAAACCCAGCATCCAGCCCCAACATCTGTTTTCAACACAAGCTGCTCCCAACCAGTCCAAAATACACAGAGGGTGCCCCTACAAAGCCCCAAACATGGTCATACCCGGGCATTGCTGGCCGTCAGCCATGTGGGCTCCACTGCCCGGCGGGTGATGGTGCCTGCAGTCACCACCTGTGGCAGGATGGCTCCATAATCATCCTCCTCATTATAGTCTGGGTGCCTGGACAGAGGTGAGGGTGAGCATCATCCTGCGAGAGCCCTGCTGGAGCAGCACAGAGGGGGGCATGGTCCCAGCTGGGGTTGTTCCTCCCTGTACCTGGTCACCACTCGAGGCAGCTCCCCTTTCCTCAGCCACACCACCATCTGGGAACTGTGGGGACACATCACAGAGAGATGCTGAGCCCACTGCATTCACAGGACCTCCCATGGCCGCAATCCAGTCTCCACCCACAGGGAACAGCTGCTCACCTAATCCGCTTGTGAGCATTCCTCCAGAAGGAGATCATTTTGTTAATCTCAAGGGCTCTGGTCCCATGGGTGCGACCCACGGCAGCACGCAGGGTGCCGTCCTCCATCTGGGGCAGGAAATCCTTGGCAAAAGGGCTTCCCACGTTGTTAGCGTTCCCATCCTTTAGCAGCAAAAGAGATGCGAGAGCTCAGCATGCCACTCCTCCATGTCAGTACAGCACTGTGCATCCTACTGGGCCAGACAGAGATGCATTCCCACCACCCAATGCCATGAGACAAAGCTACAGGGGTCCCAGGAGTGCTGCAGCACCAGGGTGACCTAGCTGTGCAGGAAGACCAGGGGTCTGGGATGCAGGCAGGACAGCAAGACCTCAGGAAGCGCCCCAGAGCATCCAACTTGCCTTGTGAGGCAGCTTGAAGAACCAGCACCCAGGGATGTTGACATCATTGTAGGGACCATTGCCATGGTGGAACGAGGGCTGGCTCTTCGCCTCCACCTGCTCATACAGCTTGTCCATCTCCTCCTGCAACCAACGATGGGAGGTGATGCCAGAATCCACCTCCCTGAACCCGGTGGGAAGGGGAAATCAAGGAAAGAGGAACAATCTACCACCCCACCACACAGGAAACCCTCTTACCTGCAGCAGGTCTGCTCTGCCCACTGTCTCTTCCATGTCACCTTCCAGGTGGCTCAGCTTCTCTGCCTGTGGAGAGGGGGAGAAGCCAGGTCAAACAAAAATTCTCCACTTACTGAATACTTATTAAATAAAGTTCCTTATTTGCAGCTCCTGGAGCTACACACTGGGCTGGTTTTCACATGCACGTGGGGAGAAGCCAGACACTCCCCGCCCCCATCCACCCCTTCCTTTACCTCCTGCCACATCATGCTGCTATCCACCACCAGCAGCTCATCCTCCACAGCAGCCTCTAGCCCCAGGGGCTGCTCCTTGCCTCTCTCCAGGCAGTGCTGCTTGTACAGGTACTCGATCACCCTAGCAGGGGATAGGACAGGACTCATGCACTGACCCCAGGGAGCTCCCAAATCAGGCTGTGGGGCAGCCCCCAGCTTGGCAGCCCACTACAACCTCTCACCTGTGTGGGCAGTGGGAATTCCCTGTGTCTGAGGAGGCTGCTGGCAAATTGTCCTGTCGCCCTGGCACCAGGTAGCCCCAGCCGTGCTTCTCTGAGTAATGGAGGGGGAAGCCATCCCAGACCAGACGCATCAGCTTCGGGGTCACTCGCATCTGCAGGCTGATGAGGCTGGGTCCCGGTACCCACTTTGCATCATCCAGGCGGAGGCACAGCTTACGGTACCAGCTGGGGAGCATCAAGGCTAAGTCAGAGAGCTATGGGCAAACTCTGGGGACACTCAAGCTCCCCAACTCACCCTGGGTGACCTGGCAGATGTTGGAGTCTCTTAGGTTGGAGTGTGACTGTCTCCTTCAAACGCTCTAGGCAGAGCTGGCTTGCAGGGGATTTCAGCTCCTCATCCTCACTGGGGGGACCAGGGTCTAGTGGGGCAAGTAGGACTGGCTGGCAAAGAGCTCTCCATGGGACCTCAAACCAGCCTCCACTCACATGCACAAGGACACAGGCCAGCGATGATTCACCCTGCCAGCACCAAGGAACCAGTCCCTTCCTCTGGGCACCCAGGAGAAGATGTTCCTCAAGCATCCCCCAACCCCAGGAACCACCCACACTCACCTTCCTGACACTCCCGAGTGGACTCCTCTGCACCGGCCACAACTTCAGAGGCTTTGCTGTTCCCATCCTTGTCCTTTTTTCTCTTCTTCACTGGATTCTTCTTCTGCTTAAACTCTTGAGTGTCCCACTCGAGATCCCAGAGCCAGGGGTCATCCTTGTACCTGCTCATACAACACTCTCACACTGCAGCATTTCTCCCATTCCTAGCACCCACCCCCAGATCACCCAGTGTCTGTCTCAGACCTGCACCCCAAGCCAACAGGTACCTGTCCTCATGTAGCAGCTCACAAGCATCATTAGCCAGGTTCATCAGGTTCTTCTTCATTTCCTTCTGCAGCTCCTCATAGATACCATGAGCATCATCCAAGTACCTCTTCCAGTTCCCATTAACTGGCAGGTAGGACACCCCCATCTCCAGCATCCCTGCAAACGTCACAGGGTGGGGGCACCTAGAGCCCAAAGCAGCGATGGATTAGGCATCTGCTGAAAAGGATTTGCTCTGCAAGTACCACTCTACAGTGGACATAAACACATCTTTCCTTAGAGCTTTCCAGCCATGCACAACCCTCTGTGCTCTTCCCCTAAACCCATAATGATTCCTATATATTCTGCCTCCCCTGCACCTAAATCGCTTCCCTGGACACCACACTGTGCACTGACCCCAAAGCTGGGTCACTCCAAGCATGTATCAGTCACTCTGCTCACCCCCTCCAGCCAGACTGTGCTGCTTCTCACCTGCACAGGAGCATCACAAATCTCTCCTGAAAAGGGACTCAGGGCACCACCACCTCTCAGCAACCTCAAGGTCAAGAGGAGCCATGTCCCATCCCCAAAAAACCATAATCCTCTTTGCTGCCAGCCAAGCCTGCAGGCCCTTGGCCAACAGTGGCCAGAACTCAGCACCTCTCACCTCTCCATGAAGAGCGGCAACTGCTCCTGAAATACCTCGTGGGTGGCCTGAACATCACGGGCACAGTACGACATCAGGTCCTGGGGGCAGAGGCAGGTGAGGGCAGGCAGAGCAGTGCATGGTAAAGCAGTGGGGCTGCAGGAGGCTGGGGGACATCACAGCTTCCCATACACCCAGGACCCTCGCAAGAAAGGGCAGCAAAATAGAAATGACCCCAGCAGTTGCTTCCAACCCACTTCTGTCTCCATCTCCTGCTGCCTGTCAGTATGTCAAGACAGCCACCCGCACCTGGAAGTTGCTCCTGATGTCGGCCATGGTCCCCTTTACAAAGAGCTCCCGCGCCTCCTTTTGCAGTGGCTCGCCCCCGACATAGAGCGCGTGCACATCTGCCAGGTTGTTGATGCTGCTAACGTGCACCCAGTCCCACGAAGTGATCTGTGAATAACAAGGGAGGTCAGAAAGTGCAGGACCAAGACTGGCGACTGCCAAGGGCAGGAGAGGTAAAGGATGCTGCTGCCCCATGTTAAACCGAGGCCACCTCATCTCTCATCAGAGAGTTACCCAGCAGAGCTGCTCTGAACAGCTTCAGCTCTACTAGTACTGGAAAAAGTAGTCCCAGTACAGGATCAAATGGTCCCCCTGACACCCACACCACTGCCAGTGGCTCAGCTCCTTTACTCACAACTGGTCCCTCAGTTTGGCTGCGTGTTTTCTTCATGTGCTCCTTGACTTGCTGCAGCCCCTTCCGCTTGCCCTGCTTGGCAGCCATCCAGAGGCTGCGCTGGAAACCCGTCAGCCCTGAGATGGCCATGTGCATACTCATGGTATCCAGGAAACGCACCCGGGAGCCCTGGGACACACCGTAGGAAGAAAGAGTGAGAAATGTCCTGCCAAATGGCCTGCAGCTGCCAGCATGCATCATCATGGCAAGTTACAAGTCCTCTGCCCAAGTTGATTTTGTTGGGATAAAGCTTTGCCTGTCAGCACCTCTCTTCTGAGAGCTGGGAGCATCCCCAGCACAGGCTGTCAGGTGCTCAAGATGCAGAGCCCCAGACGCAATCCCACAGCCTCCAGCTACCTTATGGGGTGCAAGAGTATCTTCCCTTAAAGGTACCCAGCTTCAATCTGTTCTGCAGGACAAGGCAAGCACGTGAGGACATCTCTGCACAACAGCACCTCCCAAAATAAGTCTTCATAGCCTGAGCAAAGAACTGTCTGGGCAACAAACTGCAGCAGCCAGCACGAAGCAACTGTCCCCCAGATCACCTGGATGAGATACTGCTCCTTGATGAACGCCCGGTCGAAGGCCACGTTGTGCCCCACCACCACTCTCTCCAGCCAGTCCTGCTTGCTGCCACAGCTGGCGCCCGCAGGGCTCTCCAGGGGAATGAGGTCGGCTAGGGTGAGGTGGCTGGACCAGGAGTACCGCTGCTCCAGCAGCCGCCTGCTGCACCATGAGTACCTGCAGAGACACACAGCACCTCACAGCCCCAAGCAGAGGCTTCTAGGACCAAAAGCACCCACCGTGCCCTGGGGTACTGAGCAGGGATCAAGGTAGCCAACCCTGGAGAGCACTGTGCTTGCTAACAGCCCAGAGCCATGCTGGTGTGCAGAAAAAGAACCAGCTGTGGTTTGCAAGGAAGAGGCTCTGCTCTGGAGCATCCCTATCCTTCTAGACAAACCAGTGGGTTGAACTAGATGATCTTTACCAGTCCCTTCCAACCCGACTGTCCCGTGATTCTGTGATTCCCAAAGCCACGTCCCCTACCACCACCACGACAGGCATCGCTCCCAGCATCCAATCTCACCAGGCGTGAGGTGAGACTGCCACAGCCAACGTTGGACAGTGGCCGTCAGCCACGCACACCTCCACGTCCAGCACCACTGCCTGCTCGTCGGGGAAGTCAACAGGCTGCGCTTGCCCATCAGGGCCATAGCGGGTCCAGCCAAGCTGCCAGGCCCACTGCGTGGGCATGGGAGGCAACTGGCACTGCAGCAGCTTGTTGGCTGCCTCCAGGTAGGGCAAACTCTGCTTCTGTGCCAGGAGCTGGAAGTGCTCATCGATGTTCTGGCCGTACATGCGGGGCAACTGCAGCTCCACATCGGGCAGCATGGAGGTCTCCTTGCCCCACAGGTCATGCTGCTGTAGGTGCTTCACGCTCCTCTGGACCTCCTCTGGTGAGTAGCTCACTTGTGCTCCCCGGAAGATCTGCTCGTGGAGTGTCCTGGACAGCATCTGGATGTTGAGGGGGTTCACACGCCTCTGGCCCCTACTAGGCTCCGGGCTCGGGGTCTCTGGCAGTGGGTGGCTGGCCGAGGAGCTGGACTGACATCGCTGGGGCTCGACGGTGCGGGTAGTGGAGCGGCTCCTCCGCGGGGTCCTCCAGAGCAAACGCCTCATGTCCCCCCGCTCTCCCGTTCGGGGTTGGGGGGGGGGTCACGTCCAGCTCTGGCTGCTCCCTGCGGGCAGACGGAACTGCAAGTAAACAGCAAAAACGTGGAGCGAGCTCGGCACTACTGTGGACTGCCCGCATGTACCGCACACACCCGCAACGGCGCACGCACACATCCGCCCCTGGCCCCCGCACAGGAGCGCAACCCCTGCAGCCATACACAGACCCCATAAGTTTGCAAGCAAACTCCCGCAGCCGTGCACCCCTTCCTAAGTTTGCAAAGCACCTCCCGCAGCCGTGCACCCCCACGCGTCTGCGCACCGATCCCTCACAGCCTCGCGCTCCCCTGGACAACGCTGCACACACCCCACCCCGCACATATACTTTGCCCACTCCCCCATACCCCCGTCTTACCCCGCGCAACCCCACGCTCCCTCCGTGCGTGGCCTCGGCCTGTCCCGCAGGGCGGGTCCAAACTTGGGCGACCCGGGGGCGCTTCCGGCTACGCTAACATCCCGCCCCGCCCCGCGTCCCCCCCGCACACAGATGGTTCCGTCCGATGCAGTGCGCTCAGTAGGAAGAGCAGAAAAGGCTGAGAGCAGGCGGCCGCGTGGCCTAATGGATAAGGCGTCTGACTTCGGATCAGAAGATTGCAGGTTCGAGTCCTGCCGCGGTCGGCGAGAGCGGCTTCTCCTGGCGGCAGTCGCTTTTTTTTTTTTGCCACCGTTGTGGAAGGAGGCTCCGCTGCGGCGGCCCCGGGGCTACTGATCTCACGATACCGCAGGCTCGGGTCGCCTATTTGCTTCTGTTTTTAACGGGAGGCAGGAAAGAAACCCGAAGAGAGGCTGCGCACGCTGAGCCGAAGGGCGATCATAGGGGTAGCAAGGCCAGTCCCGGGCGCAGCCTCGGATAAGGGGCAACTGCAGGACGGAGTGGGGACCAGCACACTGTCACCCATCCCCAGACTCCCACTGGAGGCCAGACCCCAGGGCAGCAGAGTCCCAGCGTCCTGCTTCCCGGTGTTCCCTTCGGGAGTCCAACCAGAGGCAAGGAACCCACCCTCCCTCCAAAAACTCTCGCCTCAAAGCTCTGAGATCTCAGGGTGTCTTGGCACGAGTGGTGGGGTCCGGGATCCCCAACCTTGACCTTGGCGTTGCCTGATGCCGTTCAGAGCCGCCAGGTGTCGCTGCGGCCCCGCCGCTGCCCGGTTCCCACGGGGCCGTCGGGGCGCGGGTACCTCTGCGGGCCCGTCCCGCTCTGCGCTCTGCTGGGTCACCGGGCACTGTGAAAGAAACACTGCCCGCCTCCCCGCGAGGCTACAAACCTGGGGTGCGCCTTCCCTCTCCCCAGTTCTGCTGTGCAGAAGGGGTGCAGGACTGGGAGGTGAGGGCACCATTGCCTCTCTGAAAAGACAGCACCAGCATAGAAGGTTAAGGACCGCAATGCTGCTTTCTGTGCGTTTGGATGCATTTCACAGCCCACCGGTGTCCCCCAAAATACCTGCTGCTTCCCAGCCTGGAATTCGGGATGTGGGGGGAGAGGGCATAATTCTTCATTCTGTTTCACCCAGCAGCCTGAGCCTGGAGGATCCAGCCCCACGGATGCTTGTGCTCAGACCCAGCATACCGGTGGCTTGAGGATTCCCCGGTCCGTCGGCGGACACGGCAAAGAGCTGGCGGGGGTTTCGGCATGCGTAGCCGGCGGGGGGGGGACACTCAAGGGGCTGCAGGTGCTCTGGAAAGGAGCTGGGGGCGAAGGGGGAAAGCGTTTGGGGACCTCATGATACAGGATGGTTCTGGAAAAGGACCCGGGTGCGGAGAACTCTCTCTCTCCTCCGATGCATTATGTTAAAGCTGATCTCCTCTAATTTCCCGTCCTAGATCTACTTTTAATCGTGATCGAAAAAAAAAATAAATCTAAACCAGGTCTACCAAAAAAAATCTGCTTCTTAACAGTATAATAAATAAATAAATATTTCTCCACGAAATCGTTCTCACCGCTTCATTTCTGAAGCTCTCCCGAGTGGCAGCGTTCTGGGGATGGTCGATGGCAATGAGTCCCGCTGTCTTACCCACAGGGCAGGACCATCCCGAGGCTGCCGATTCCTCAGCCAGGTGCGGACAGGGAATTTTGTCGAGGAAAGGTAAAGCTGATGGAAAAAATGACCACCATAAAAAAACCCCACAACCCCGCCGTTTCGACTGAGTTGTTTGCAGTGCCTAAGTGAGGATGAGGTGTGTAAGGTGGTTTTGTTTTATTTTGTTTCAGGCTCTTTGTCTGTCTGTTGGAGAAACATCCCCATACCGGTACGCCCCGTCGGGGTCGTCTACGGGCAGTGGGAGATGTGATTTCCCCCTGCTCCTTGGAGACGGCGTTTCCCGACGATGCTGTCTGTCGGATAATGGGGCGGTGGGACTTTGTTTAACCCCGTTGCCCCAGGGGCCAGAGGTCAAGGGCTTCCTCTTTCCCCGAGGCACGGCGGAGAGGCCGCCGGTTGCACCGAGAGGGCCGCGGCGGGAAGTGGGGGAGCAGCGGCTGTCAAACCCCCTTTCCCTCCGAGGGCCTCTCCGTGCAACCGGCGTGGGACCCCTTAAACCCGTATCTCCCCCCGGCACCGAGAGGCTAAAGAGACGATTTTAGGGGAGCAAGGGAATGACAAACATCTTCCCCGGTAGGGTGGACTGTGGAGAAGGGGGCCCTGCCTTCCCACTTCCCCCAGTTCTGCCTTTCCCGCCCGACTGGAGGAAGTCTGTTTTAACGGGGTGCGATTTTAACGGCGTTTTACACCCCCACACTTCTCCACGGGCAGAGGTATCTCAGCCGCCCCTCCGGGAGCCAAGAATCGGGAGAAACGGACAATTTTTATAGGTGACGTACGGGCTTACGTGGGAATCCGTGCCCAGCACCGTTCTTTCTGCCTTTTTTTTTTTTCTTTTCTCCTGAAATAACCCTTCCCCGCAACTCGTCGCCCCAACCCTTTTCCAGTTCGTACCCCCTTTGGAGAAATTGGGAGGGAAGGGGGGGAAAGAGAAGAGAAAAGAAAAGCAGCTCCCCACATCTCGCTATTTTCCTGCTCGGAAGACGAGCCCCGGAACTCTCCAAGTGAGCGATGGAGAAGGGAGGCAGAACGAAGTGGAAGGGTCGGTGGTGGGATGAAGGGGTGCGGGGAGAGGACACTCCTTTACGGAATTGAGGGGAAAACAGCGAAGGACGGAAGCTGGCGGCACCGCGGGCATCCGAGGTAAGTTCCCTCCTGCCCGCAGCCGTGAACCGGAGCTGTGATACCGCTATCGGAGCCCGGGCGCTGCAGGTGCTGCGGAGAATTCTGTGGGGGTACAAAGGAACTCGATCCAGGGGAGTTACCCAGGCCCAGGACTGCCCAGGCTTCGGCGTGTCCGGGGCATTTTATAAGCTGCATCTCCTGGGAAGAGATCGGTGCCGGTGACCGCTGCCCGGGGTCTGCCCCGCGGTCTGCCCGCTCCCTCGGGGCTGGGCCGGGGTCCCCCGGGCCGAGCAGCCCCCGGAGCCCGCTCCCAGCCCCCGGGGCTCCTCCCGTGTGTGTCTCAATTCGCTCAGGCTTGACTTGGCAATAAGCTCTCTCAATAGGGTGACAATAGAGCCCCGGTGGGACCCGAACAAAGAATTTGAAAGTAGTTAAATTGCAGGACACGTCCATCGCCTGGGTGCTTGAATTAAAAAAAAAAAAAGAAAGAAAAAAAGAGAGAGAGAGAGAGAAGAGAAAAAAAAAGAAAGGACAAAAAAATCGGAGAAAAGAAAAAGGAGAGGGACTTTTCTTTGGGCTGGTGAGAAAATGCTCGGGGTAAAAGTTGGTTTGGCGTCTTCATTTCAGCGACAATGGAGCAGAGCTAATTCAATAGGAAACGCAGGGATTTTTTTAATGAAAAGACCGCCAGGGTTACACCGAAGTTAAGCTCTTGTGAATTAATTATTAGGGCAAATAAACTTGGNGATTTTAAAATAAAATACTACGGAATTTGGCAACGAGCTCGAGTTTCTGCTGGCGGTGGCATTTGGGGTTACATTTCCTTTCGTGGCAACTCGCAGGTACTAAAAAAAAGAAAAAAAGGAAAGGAAAATAACGGGGGGATTTAAAAAGACGAATGTAAAGGCGGGGCGGCGTGTTCGGCTTGTTTCAGATCTCTCGGGCTCGATCGGTTTATTTTTTCCTACATAGAAAACCTGCCTGGGGATCCCTGTGTATTCATCGGGGCGGTGAGAGACTCCCCAGAGCCGCTTCAGGGCACCGGTGGAGTGAATCGGAGATAAAAAATAGGAGCCGGGTTACTCGCAGGAAGGACGAGGAGGAGGAGAGGTCGGAAGCCAAGTTAAAGGTGTGCCAGGAGCTGCTGGGGGGAGCGTTGAGAGTGCTTCGGGGAGCCTTTTCTACCTTACTGCAAAGGCTGCAGGCGAAGCAGGCTGTGTGTAAATTGTGAGGAATGCGAGGAAGATGGAAATGGAAGGGAGCGGAGGAGGGAAGCGCAGGCGGTACCTGTCATGCCCGCGCCCCAGTTTCAGCTCGTTGCGGGGCGAAGTGGTCCCGGTGATCGGCCTGGCTGTCGGGGGCTGGGTACGGGGGAGATGGAAGGCTCGGCCTGGCTGCAGGAAGGACCTTCACTTCGAGGGCCGGGGCTACAGCTCAAGGGTAGCCAGTGCCCCGGGTCTGCCCGACGGCTGCAAGCGGGCCAACGCGGGCCGGGCTGTGCCCGGGAGCCGCTGGGACGTTCAGCATTTGGACAGCAGTGCGGGGCCGGGCCGGGCCGGGCCGGATTGGGCCGGAGCGGAGCAGGGGAAGGCGGCGTGGGGAGCGGTACAGGGCAGCAGAGGCCAGGGACGGCTGGAGCCAGGAGTGAGCGGGGTGTCTTCAAGGGAATGGGGACACCGCCGAGGGGCTCCCAGGCTGCGGGTGGGTCTGGATCTCGGCCCCATCTAGCTCACTGGTAAAGCACTCCCCGGGGCCGGGGACAGAGCGATGAAACTGGAGGGACCACCAGGTGAGCGGCGGTCGCCCCGCGGGAACGGGCGACAGAGGGTCTCACCGGGGGGCTGTGGGGGTACACGGTCCCTCTGCCTGGCACAGCCTCATCCTCGGGGGGTAATTAAGGGGGTGAGGCAGAGGGGCTGCGATTTCTGCTCGGCAGAGCCTGGCAGCCACCAACCCCCGCCACCACCGCCGCCTTCCTCCCGTCCTCCTCCTCTCCCCCTCTCCCTCCTCCTCCTCCTCCTCCTCTCCGCCATGGTTGGAGTGAATAGCAGGCTGCCGGGCTGACGTCAGTGCGGGCAGAGCCTGCCGGCGGCGGCAGCTCCTGGTCAGCAACCAGAGCCGGCACCGGCAGCGGCCGGGAAGACGTGCGGAGCCCTGGCAGAGCCGCCCACCCCGGCCCGACTCCGGGGCTGGGAATCGCTGCTCGCCCGGGTTAGCCTCGCCCGCCCCTCTGCCCTCTCCGGGAAGGGAGGGGAAAGGCCCCCG